>OY282558.1:402964038-403154293 GCA_958295665.1 Tipula vernalis | reverse complement strand
TAGTCTGCTGATGTTATTTTCAAAGCAGCTCTCCAAGTCGCGTACTACTTCCGAATCATAACACATATCCGGTGACATTCAGTTTTCTATCACTTTCTGATAGAGACAGACTTCAGCAGATTTCATTACAGATTTCAAATCTTCTGAATTATCCATATGTGATCGCAAAGCACGCGAAAAAGCATGTCCGGTAAGCATATGTTTGACTGTTGCATTGCCATAAACTGTTTCCCATAATTATTCTAGTTGGCCTCCTTTCATGATAAATCCAATTCTGCCTAGATATAACAAGATTAGATGAAATCCTCCAAGGCGTACACTTATTGCAGATATATCACTATTTTGCTCCGCAGACTTAACCATTTCAATTGACTTCATAAACACTGGTTGATCAAAAGTAACTATGTACATCTCTCCATGTTTCATGCCTTAGCAGGCTGCATAAATTAAAGCTGAGTATAACGTCGTCAAGTCACTAATTCATGAACGGCACTGGTACTATTTGTAAAACTTCAAACGAACCTTGGAAAATTAAAAAAAGTTTCTTAAAATTAAAACAATTATGATATAAATTTTAAATCTTACCATAATTATTAACTACTTGCATATATCTATTCCAACTTGGTACATTTCCCAAGTTATTAAATCCAGCCAACCAAATTAAATCTAAAGATATGTTTGTAGGTAAACCGTGCACGTCATGTGTACCTGCAGTTATATCCTCAATTATAATTTTTCTTCATACCGATGAGTCATTTTTTTTATATATTGTACAGGTATGTTATGTTTTTGTTCAGTATGTTATGTTTTGTTATATATTGTACAGGTATGTTATCTTTAAGGTTGCTGGTATAAACTCTTCACCACCATTTTTGATAACATCGAATGTAGGACATACTTTTGTATCAAAAATTTGGGACTGGATGTCTTCTTTGATAATTGCTACTACTGCTTTAACAGTTCTAACACGCTTTTCTTCAATAGAACTGCATTTGTACGAGTCCCAATCTTGCACTAACAATTCTTCGGTTAATATGTCCTTTAAAGTTAAATTTATGGTTTTGCCAAATAATTTGGTTTAAAATGATTTATATGCTGGTCCCTCATGTAGTAGTCACCGTACAAATCTACATCATTGCCACTGAATTCCCTTGATTTTTCCTTCAGATCTCGTAATGCAATTGTTTTATAAAGGCACACAAAGCTTCAAAAGTTGCACGAAAGTTGTCATTTATGGGTTTTCCTCTGGACGGATTAGTGCTCACTTCTCTAAATTTGCAGTATCATTTCAGCTGATATCGCGCATTTTGTGTTCACAAATTAATTGACCCACCAATCCCTGTAATGACGATATACTTCCTCACGCGTCATTGCATTTACAACTAAGATTCAGGATGAGTGTGAAGTTTATGCTAAAAAAAATAAAAATAAAAATTACCCTGTTAAATTAGCTATTTTCCAATTGGAATTTAAATTATATGAAAATTTAAATTTTTTGTAATTTTAGATTTTTCGTACCACCTAACAGATTCTTTTCATCAGAAAACAGGTTCTTTTCATCCTTTTCAGATAGCTGGACCATCTGTTTATATCGTTAACGAAAAACATCCAATTGTGTTGAACATTACTATATTTCAGATAATTTAAAAGTTGACTGAATTTTGATGGTTTAAATAATTATTTAGCGCCGATCCTGGAAATGTCCCGAAGGCCCCGCACATTTCTTAGAATCGCTAAGCCATATAGCGCTCCATGTCACAAAGCCGATCCAATTATGATAAACTATAATATATTTCACAGTTTTTGGGATTTTTAATAATTTTCCATTATTTTAAAAGTTTAATATCGCCGACCGCAGAGATGTCGACAAGGTCTTGCCTATAGTTTCGGATAGATTGGCCATTTGCCAGTCTACGTGGTCAACCTTATCCAATTGTGATGAACTATACTATACTTCACAAAATTTAGAATTTTTATTATTTTTATTGGTTTTAAAAATTGTTGTATCTCCGATCGCAGAGATGTCCACAAGGTCTGGCCTATATTTTTGGATAACTTGACCATATGCCAGTCTATGTGGTCAATCTTATTCAATTGTGAAGAACTATACTATACTTCACAAAATTTAGAATTTTTAATATTTTTATTGGTTTTAAAATTGTTGTATCTCCGATCGCAGAAATGTCCATAAGGTCTTGCCTATATTCTTGGATAACTTGGCCATATTCCAGTCTACGTGGGCAATCTTATTTAATTGTGATGAACTATACTATACTTCCCAGAATTTAGAATTTTTAATAATCTTATTGGTTTTAAAAATTGTTGTATCTCCGATCACAGAGATGTCCACAAGGTCTTGCCTATATTTTTGGATAATTAGGCCATATTCCAGTCTACGTGGTCAACCTTATCTAATTGAGATGACCTATACTATACTTCACAGAATTTAAAATTTATAATCATTTTATTTATTTTAAAAATTGTATCTCCGATCACAGATACGTATGTTCACAATTTTTATTTGCTTGATGCAGAGAATAGAAAATATCTCGAGACCAAATACATTAAGTATAGTATAGTTCATCACAATTGGATAAGGTTGACCACGTAGACTGGAATATGGTCAAGTTATCCAAAAATATAGGCGAGACCTTGTGGACATCTCTGTGATCGGAGATACAACAATTTTTGAAACAATAAAATTATTAAAAATTCGAAATTCCGTGAAGTATAGTATAGTTCATCACAATTTATTAAGATTGACCAAGTAGACTGGAATTTGGTCAATTTATCCAAAAATATAGGCCTGACCTTGTGGACATCTCTGTGATCGAAAACACAACAATTTTTATAACCAATAAAATTATTAAAAATTCTAAATTCTGTGAAGTATAGTATAGTTCATCATATTGGATAAGGTTGATCACGTTAACTGGAATATGGTCAAGTTATCCAAAAATATAGGAAAGACCTTATGGACATCTCTGTGATCGGAGATACAATAATTTTTAAATTCAATAAAATTATTAAAAATTCGAAATTCCGTGAAGTATATTATAGTTCATCACAATTGAATAAGATTGACCACGTAGACTAACATTTGGCCAATTTATCCAAAAATATAGGCAAGACCTTGTGGACATCTCTGCGATCGAAGATACAACAATTTTCAAAACCAATAAGATTATTAAAAATTCGAAATTCTGTGAAGTATAGTATAGTTTATCACAATTGAATAAGATTGACCACGTAGACTGGCATTTGGCCAAGTTATCCAAAAATATAGGCAAGACCTTGTGGACATCTCTGTGATCGGAGACACAACAATTTTTAAAACAAATAAAATTATTAAAAATTCTAAATTCTGTGAAGTATAGTATAATTCATCACAATTGGATAAGATTGACCACATAGACTGGCATATGGTCAAGTAAGCCAAAAATATAGGCAAGACCTTGTGGACATCTCTGTGATCGGAGACACAACAATTTTTAAAAGTGTTTCAAGTTGCCTTAGTGAACGGTTGTGTTTTTTTTTCGTGTTGAAAAGTCAAAATAATTTTGAATAAAAATAATTTTGATAAAATTTTGAAATTTAATTTGTGGTTCAATCGAAATATATTTTTATAAAAGTGAGTTGTGTTATAAACTATTAAAGTTATTTCTCAACAATGTATCTGTGCTGTGTGTGTAATATGAAAGTGTTTGGAAACTTTTTTACGTGTGCCGGTGAGTGCAATCAACTCGTTCACTTTGAATGTACAGGGATCGGAAGGCCTGTGTTCGATGCCATTTCGGTGATTCCGAATTTTTCTTGGCGTTGTGGCATGTGTGTTGATGTTTTTAGAGTTATCAGGGCACAGAATGATCACATGTGTAAGTCTATTGACGCTTTATCAGTGTCCTTGTGCTTGATGAACAAAACATCTGCCGCTATTAATGGTAGCGTGGAGAGTTTATTAAAACCATTACCACCATCGCAGCAGCCGTCGTCTTCAAAATTAAAAAAAAAAGCTACGCAAAGTATTGTGCAAACTAATATGGAAACAAGATCTAAGAGAAATGGTAATAATGCCATTACAACGGCTACATCTGAAATAACTGATGGCAGTTCCCAGCGCCACGTCCAGGTCACTGATGGCTTACAGCCTCCACACTTCCCGCCGTTGTCGTCCGATTGTGTTATTACGAACATTCCAACGGTAATTTCTTCATCTGTCGTATCGAACTCTTCGCCATTACTGTCATGTCAGGATGCCGTTCGAGCTGAGAGGTCTGATGTTCCAGGTTCGGATTGTCCAGTCATGGAATTGCGTACAGTGCCTGTAGTTCGAAGGAAGTATTTGTACATTTCCGGTCTTCATCCAACAACTACTTCCGAATCGATATCCCGGTACATTACGTCCAAAAACAGCGTTTTTAATTCATCAAACGTGTCCTGCTTCTCACTGTTCCCTAGAGACCGGGATCCAGCAGAACTGACGTTTGTGTCTTTCAAGATTGGAGTCATCAATAACTTGCATGGTACCTTGAAAAATCCTGATTTTTGGCCACCTGGGGTTCTAGTTCGCGATTTTCAAGAAAGGCGCGATTCAAAAAACGAGGAAGGAGCTCGCAGCAAAGTGTCAATTTAATTTCATTAAATGCATTAAATTCCAATATTTTAAATTCTAATCTACCAAATTTTAACAATAATCTGTTCACAGTTCATCCTAACATTCTAAATTCATGTTTATCTAATTCTAACAATGTCGTCAATGGATCTAACAATTGCATCAATAGCTTATCAATTTTTTATTTTAATTGTAGTGGCATGCGATCAAAATCAAAAAATTTCTATCTTGGAATATTGGAATCTGATTACGACGTAATAATTCTGACCGAAACATGGCTTACAATGGATTTCAATGATGCGGAGTTTTTCCCTTCGGATTTTTGCGTTTTCCGTCGCGATCGATATAACCTTAGTACAAAACGTAAAGGTGGTGGTGTGCTTATTGCAGTTCGGAATATTTTTTCTTGTGAATTTTTATTTTCCGACCCAATCATTGAGTTCATTGCTGTTAAACTCAAACTAGGTGCATTTTACTTAATAATTAGCACAGTCTACTTTCCTCTAGAGCCATCCTCGATATTTTGTCAAGATTTTGTTGACAAGTTCTCATGTAATTTATTACCTTTTATTTCTGATAACACTGACTTTGTTATTTTCGGCGATTTCAACTTTCCAGATCTAATTTGGATGATGGTTGACAATATGTTCATTCCTGCTAATACGAATGATTCTTCCGCCTTAATTTGTGATTTTATGGCAAACATGGGTACTTCACAAATAAACAGTGTACCAAACAGCCACGGCACTTATCTGGATTTGGTTTTCTACACTAATAATAGTTCTTTTAAACTAGAATCATGCGATGACTTTGCCGGATCTTCGAGTGTTTATCATACCCCGGTTTCATTTCAGTTGTTCTACAAAACTTCTAATAATTTAAACTTTACCAAAAATTGTACAGTATTTGATTTTTCGCACGCCGATCACAGCTCATTAAATGATTTTTTAGCTGAAGTTGATTGGGCTGGTACACTGTCAAACATTGATATCAACAGTTCATTAGATACCTTCAATGAATTGTTGAAGGTTGCTTTTGAAAAATTTGTTCCTAAAAAATTAATTAGAAAGTCTCATACCCGCAACGTCCCATGGTTTACCAAAGAACTGAAACAACTTGAAGTCCTACGTAATAAATGTCATAGGAAGTATAGGCGTACAGGGTTGGCCCATGACTTTATCCAGTTTAAGTCTTTGCGCAAGCAGTTTTGCTATCTCAACCGATTCCTCTATAACAATTACATAATTGATATTGAAGACGATTTGCGATGTAATCCGAAGAATTTCTGGAGATTTGTCAAAAATAAGAACCATAATAACGGCTTGCCGCCATTTTTAGAATTCCATGGTCGAAAATCAGATAATCCAGAGGCAATCTGTGGTTTTTTCGCTGAATATTTTAGCAGTGTTTTTGTTAAGGATAGCTCATTATCTCCTAAAGTAGCTAACACCAATAATTCAAAAATGGTTTTTTCAGAACTTGACGTGATGACGGCTTTGATGAACATGGACGTTTCTAAAGGTCCTGGACCAGATGGTTTACCAGTGTCTCTATTGAAGCAGTGTGCATTTGGTTTTGCCGCTCCTTTATGCCATTTATTTAATTTGAGCCTCAGCCAAGGCAAATTTCCTGATCTGTGGAAAACATCAAGTATCATACCGATCCACAAAAGCGGTTCCCGCAGTGATGTAACAAATTATCGTGGAATTGCAATACTGTCTTGCATTCCTAAAGTATTCGAGTCAATGGTTAACAAAGTGATCTACTTCCACTCCAAGCAACTTATTAGCACACGTCAGCATGGATTTTTTCCTGGTCGCTCAACGGTCACAAATTTAGCGGTCTTTCAAAATAATCTAATTAATTCTGTTGCCTCGAAAGTTCAAGTCGATGTGGTCTATACCGATTTCGCTAAAGCTTTCGATAAACTTAATCACAGGTTATTAGTGAATAAGCTCAGTGAACTTAATTGCGACATTATTCCCTTAAATTGGCTTATGTCTTATTTATCGAATCGCAAAATGTTTGTCAAGATCAACGATACGTTCTCAGAATGTTTTATTGCGACATCTGGGGTGCCTCAAGGTAGTCACTTGGGTCCATTATTATTTTTATTGTTCATTAACAATGTTGTTGATTGCTTCAAATTCGCAGACTGTATTCTATTTGCTGACGACATGAAAATATATGCAAATATTTCATGTGAATTGGATCGCGATCACTTTCAGCTGGACCTCAACACATTTTGCGGTTGGTGTGTTACTAACCTTATGTTTCTGAATGTTGATAAGTGTCACGTGATCACCTATTCCAGATCTAAGTCTCCTGTAGTTTTTAACTATTATCTAAATGACGTTAGTTTGAAGAGAGTTAATATGGTTACAGATTTGGGCGTTATCTTTAGCTCGGATTTAACGTTTAACTCTCACATCGATGCGGTTGTTAATAAAGCCTTTTCGATGTTGGGGTTTATTAAAAGAAATTCGAAGGATTTTCACGACACATTAACTTTCAAGTCACTGTACACTTCATTTGTTCGTTCACAGCTTGAGTACGCGACTGTCATATGGTCTCCGTTCTATGAGTCTCATTCAATCAGAATTGAAAGTATTCAGAAACAGTTTTTGGTATTTGTTCTCAGAAAATTACCGTCTTTCGAGCGGAACAATAATTTCAGACTATCACCATATGTAGACCGATGCCGTTTTCTGGATCTCCAATCTCTAAGTGCTAGACGTACATGCGCAAGTGCCACATTTGCGCGTGACATCATTTGTGGTAAAATAGACTGTTCTGACATTCTTTCATGTTTTAATATTTATGCTCCTCAACGCAACTTACGCCCCCGGGAACTTTTTCATATTCCGACTGCAAGTAGCAACTACAGCTTCCATGGCCCTATAGTGCGCATTCAACGAGATCTCAACGCCGTAGCAGATTGTTTCGATTTCAATATTTCCAGGGATGAATTTAAAAAACGAATCGCTAAGATTTTGTTTTAAATGTCTTTTTGTTTTGTTGTTAATTGTTTGATCTATTGATGTCGTTATATCTTTTATGCTTTTATTGTATACATTTTTTTAACTTTTTTTAATGTTTTTTAATTATGTAAGCCATTTTTGCATATACATGCTGTTGGTTAGTAAATAAATAAATAAATAAATAAAATTATTAAAAATTTTTAATTCTGTGAAGTATAGTATAGTTCATCACAATTAAATATGGTTGACCACGTAGACTGGCAAATGGCCAAGTTATCCGAAACTTTGGACAAGACCTTGTGGACATCTCTGCGGTCGGCGATATTAAACTTTTAAAATAATGGAAAATTATTAAAAATTCCAAAAACTGTGAAATATATTATAGTTCATCATAATTAGATCGGCTTGGAGACATTGACCGCTATATGGCTTAGCGATTCTAAGAAATGTGCGGGCCTTCGGGACATTTCCAGGATCGGCGCTAAATAATTATTTAAACCATCAAAATTCAGTCAACTTTTAAAATATCTGAAATATAGTAATGTTCAACACAATTGGATGTTTTTGGTTAACGATATAAACAGATGGTCCAGCTATCTGAAAAGGATGAAAAGAACCTGTTTTCTGATGAAAAGAATCTGTTAGGTGGTATGAAAAATCCAAAATTACGAAAAATTTAAATTTTCATATAATTTAAATTCCAATTGGAAAATAGCTAATTTAACAGTGTAATTTTTGTTATGTTTTTTAGCATAAGCTTTACACTCATAAATTAAGGATAGCTTGTTGCATTTCGGTCGATTTCACAATACTAACTTGCTTGTACCGGCTTACATTCTTGGAGTTAATCTCTTGAATCACTTCGCCACGAAATAAACAATTAATTTTAAAGTCAAATGATGGCATACTTGATCTTAAATTTTTTTGCTGGCTGCAATCTGATGATGATGGTCCTGTTATGGGAAATTACTATAAGTATTTAATATATTCATTTATATTAATTAATTAGTCTTACTACAATATTACTTTTCCTCGTATAGTTTTTTCGATATTCTGTATGCAATAAAATTTCTTCGACGTTCTCTAACTTTCTCCACAATCCATCATTTCCTGATTTTGAAGCTTCGAATAATCTACCAATTCCTTTTTTTACAACTGTAGAGTCCTTTTTCTGCATACACTTATCACAAATAATACAAATATGTTTATTTTCATGCATTACGAAATTTACATTTTTTCTGATAACATTACTCTTTGATATTCAAAATTACACTGAACAATATTGTCCTGAATACATACCAATATATATATATATATATATATATATATATATATATATATATATATATATATATATATATATATATATATATATATATATATATAATATACATATATATATATATATATATATATATATATATATATATATATATATATATATATATATATATATATATATATATATATATATATATATATATATATATATATATATATATATATATATATTTAAACATATGCTAGCACAAAGGTAACAAAAACATTTCGTTTGATTCAGAAACCGGGTTTCTTTACTAAAAGTAATCCTTAAAAAATTAGAAACGCCTTTTTTTTCAAACACACAAAGGAGATACGCGGAATGAGGGTACCTGCACATTGACTTTTTTGAAATATCTATCGGTTTTTAAGGAGTTTGTTGTAATAACATATAATATTTAATATTTTATTATTAAATAACCACCAATTCTCAGATAATTCCGCGATACATTAGTTAGGACCGAAAATTTACCCACTTCCAATCAGATTTGATTCCAATTAGATTTCAAAAACTTTCAAAACTAAAATAGTGAATAACGGGACAACAGAATGTTAAAAAAACGGTAATTATACGTTATTTTCAACTAGAAATATGAAAAAAATTAAAATCTAAGAGCTGAATTTTGGACGTTGAATTTTGAACGTGTAGGTTCAATGAAATTGTTGAAAAAAATTTTTGTCGCACACTGTCATTCCTTAAGTTTTTTATTTTATTTTGACAGAGTACGCGGGCTCCTCTAGTAAATTATTATTGTATAAGTATTACCATCTAAATATACATTTTACATAATCGATGAACTCCTAAATTTTATCGAAACTTCAAAATCTATTGATGCAGCTAAATGTGATGCAATATTTTGTTAATTTCATATACGAGTATAAACATGAATATACGATATACTAAATCCAAATATTTGAACAAAGTATCAGTAAAAAAAAACTGAATAATTTCGTTTATGCAAACCATTACAGAGTTCAATTCTGTGAAATATTTTGTTTACATTTTATAAATTGCAACAAAAAGAAAACTTATTTACTTGTATACATACATATTGTACATATTTAGGATTAGATATTTAAATTTCTAAATAATATTTGCATGGCAAGTTATAGGCAGTATGGTTTATAACTGCCCCGAGATTATTGCAGAAGAAAATTGTGGTTATACGAAACTCAAGTAACGAAAAGAAAATATCCTTATGTTTGTCCAAGGAAAGGAATTTTATGTGTTGTTATTAAGATTTATCACTTGTTACAGTGAAATCTGCTCTATTTATCATCAAAAGGATCGATTTACTTATTATTGTAGTACCGATAAATACAATAAGCTATTTTTCGGAGAAATTTTCAAGATAAACAAAATATAATAGACTTCCAGCTAACGTATAATCGTGTGGGATCTATTTATAATCAAAGGTATATAATAAATGGGGTACGTGAAAAAAAGTAGTGCTATATTACGAAATTTCGGGTAAAAAAATATTTTGTAGTTTTATGTAAAACCTAATTTCAGGCTATAATTAATCTTATGCCGAGATTAAAACTAATATATTAAAATAAAAATAAGAAACTTTTTCCCATTAAATTTTGTACCCATTTTTATTAAATTACTCCAATTTCATTTTCTTTTCATAATTTATTAGGCCCTATATACAATTTATGCACAAAAAAAAAATGATCCACAAACAAACAAACAATAAATAAACAATTAATTAAATTTTTGTTGTATTCATAAAATACAATTTTAATCCAATAAAGAAACCATTTTGGTATATAATATGGTATTCGCAAACATAAATTACTTTGACAGAAATTAAAATAAAACAACAACAACAAAAAAGCTCACGTTTATTTAGCTTTTAGTATATTATTATATGTACCTTTTTGTTTTCTGTTAGACTTTTGTTTTCCCGATACGGTTGGGCTAACTTCTTAAATATGTTTGTGCTTTTTCTAGAACATTAACTCTAATTAGCACATAACTTTCATTATTCATTCCACTCAGTATACGTTTACTTACTCGTACCGCACTCTCAACCAAATCTATGGGATAAAATTTTTTAATATTGTTTAGCTCCTTTACTATATTGCCGATAATAAACCATTACGTTTGTTATAATTTTTTTTGTACTTTACGTGATCCTCTGCAAACTTTAAATGAAGTACCTTTTTTCTTATACAGTCAATTGGTTGTATATATGTATTGTTTACAAGTCAAGACACAAAAAGCTCATTAAAATTACAACACAATTTAAACAAAAAACAGAAACAAAAAAATAATAATAAATTTGTATTCAAATATTTTAATGATGGATATACATAATATTATTAAAAAAAGATAAGCTTAAAGCTTGCAAAGTAACTAAACGGAAAATAAAATGTGTGAGTCTCAATATTTTATGTAATTTTTTTTTTTTTTTTTTTGGTAACCAAGTACGCTCTTAATATTGTTGTTGTGACAAATAAAGTGGACACGCACAACGAAATAAACTTTGGGGGGTGGTTTAATAAGATGGAAAGCTTTTTGTTTTGACAATAACAACAGTAGCACCAACAAAAATCGAAAACAATGAAAATATAAGTAAAAAGCTTGTTATATAGAAACCGAAAAGACATTAATCTTTCTAACATTTTTATTTATTTAGGAGTATGGAAAGAGGGTAGAGGTAATATTGTATAAGTTTGTCATGTAGCTTTTCACACAATAAAAAAAAAAAATCTTTCTTGACAGGACGACATATTTTCTCAAGTAATCAATAATTTTTCTTATTCCTATTAAACGTTATAATCTGATAAAAATTGTTGAATTAGAAGATTCAGCATTGTAGTAAATTTATTAAAAGTTCAATGAACTTACTAAATAAATTAATAACTAAAACTTTAAGGTTTAATTATGTTCTGTTTAGTTGGATAAAAACGAATACAACTGTGGATAAATAGGGATTTTAGAAGCAATATGTTGTAAGATAAAGCTTTCAATAAAGACGAGCTTTATTCTGCGGCATCCAATTCAGTAAAGTTTACAAATTTACTAAATTATTTTTCTAGTAAAATTTCCAGCTGTTTACTCGAAACAATATAAAATAATTAAACCAAGCGTTGCTGTTGTCGACATCCAGTTGTAGTTGTGGTTGTTGTCAATTATTTGCGATACTAAACTTTTTTTTAATTTTTATTAGGCTTGGCTCCCCGTGGCGTACTGCAGCTATCGGGGGGGTCACAGGTGGTGGATAGTGGACGGCCTATCGATAGGTAGGCTAGCGGTGAATTAAATAAGCCGCCCCCAACCGCAGTCCAGCTGGGGGGAGAGTCTCAGGGAACTGGGGAGTGGTTAACCTGAGTTCATTAAATTCTGGGTGTCTATGATGCCCAGCATGGAAAGGCGAACAGATGGCGCCAGAAAACCATCGACCAATAACCACGGCGGACTGGGAGTCACGTCCTCTCTGCACCTCCGGAGTCTCCGCGGGTGATGAGTGAGGGACCCTATAAACGGGTGACCCGGTGAATGGAATGGATCCCATTGGATTGGGCTCTCCATGTGATTAGGTGAATGGGGGAGAGAATGGGCGGAGGGAAGGGGGTGCAGGGAGGCCGGGGTGCTAGCGAGCCGAATGGGCTGGATTAAGGCGTTAAGCGACCCGTGCTGATGGTCTACTAGGCTGGGGGCCCATTTAACAAAGCCCAGTCGCTAACGGAGCCCTCTGGATACCTGGCGACCTCCAGTTGTAATTAGCCTTACCTGCGTATACGGATCTCTGCGCAGGCGGACCTTTATTTCTCCGATACTCGTGGGAATCAAATGGATAGATCAAAAACCAAAACAAAGGGCACCGGCTCTCCTCAAAAGCCGGTATCAGCGGAGGGAGGTACCTCGAATCAGACGGGTGGGGCCTCTAAGGTTGCAAAGGTGGTTGACTCTAGGGCACAAGTCCCGGGAGTTAGCGGTACCAACGCAGCACAGGGAAGTGGGACGAGAGACATTCCTCCGGCGAAAAGGCGATACAGGAATCGCCGCTCGGCGCTCCGAATTCTCGAGAAGTGGGCTGCGACCCCCGAGGGGCAGCTTACGGAAGAGCAAAGAAGATCAGTAGGTTGGGCAAGGAGCACTGTGGGCTGCGGAAGCTCGGAAAGGGATCATATGTCGAAAAGACAGCGGTCCCAGGACGAGGTGGAAGTAGTCAACAGCAAGCGGGCCAAGTTGGTGACTGAAAAGAAGCCGAGCTCCAACTCAGGGACAAAGCTGTTCAGCGAGGTCCTGAGGGAGCATGTGTTGATGCTAGCCGTCATTGACGAAAGTCAAGAAGATGGGAGCATCACGGCGGAAAAATGGAGGTTGGTGTATAATGCACTCAACCTCGTCTTTTTAAAGGTCCTGGGTGAAAATCCGGGACCACCCCCATCCTGCAGAGATGCGGGATGGTATCAAGGGCGTGTAAAGATGACTGCATGCTCCGACTCTAGATCTGTGGATCTGTACAAAAAGGCTATAGCCAAAGTAGGGGAGGTGGCCAGGCGCAAAGCTTGCGGCAGTTACCCGGGAGGAAATTCCCAGCAGGCCGCGGGCACGTGTATGGCTGCCATCCGAACCGGCTAGCCCGGACGGGGCTTTGAAAATCATTCAGGCCAGTAACCCGAATGTTCCGACCGGAAATTGGAAGATCGTCAAGCAGGAGGAGGCCAAGGGGGGCTCGAAATTATCAATCATTGTGATAAATAGGAGTCCCTTGCCCTCCTTCACAAAACGAAGGGAGTAATTGACTTCGGTTTCGGGTCAATTACTCTCAATGTTTATAAGAAGGATGGGGCGGAAGCGCGTACGGGAGGCCAACCGGAGGACGGTGGCAACCCGCCCAGGCCTGAAGGAAGTACCAGCAGCATGGGGGAAGAAGCTGAGGGTAGGGGGGAGAGTGAATCCGGCGACCTCGGTAGGGCAAGGACTCTCTCGAAGAATGAGGAGGTGCACATAAGCGAAGGAGCTGGTGTACCGATGGAGGAGGATGTCGACAGCCCGGCCAGACGGGGGGGCACTGACAAGTCCTCTATAGAGGGTACGAGGGGTGGCGAGACGGGCGTATCCGGCGCATAACAAATTACCGGGAATTAATATTCCTGCGGTAGCAGGAATTTATCATGGAGGTAGGTAGAGGTGAAATGGTTATGATTAAGATAACTCAAATTAACCTTCACCATTCTAAGGCTGCTTCGGCAGCTCTACTCCTCAGGCTGACTAGTTCGGGTGAGGATGTGATACTAATCCAAGAACCTTGGATTAACAACAACAGGATCTGTGGCCTCAGAACCAAGGGGTATAAAATTATATCCTCTAGTAAGTCTGGGAAGATCAGATCTTGTATTCTTGGGAAAAATAATATTAATCTTTTCCTTCTCTCTCAATACAGCAATGGTGACACTACTGCAGTTAGCGTGGAAGTAGGCACTTGTAAATTCTGGCTAGTTTCAGCCTACATGGACCGGGAGAAGGAGGTTCCTCCGGATAACCTGGAGGAGCTGATCCGTAAAGCGGAACAATCATAGGTAGGTGTGGTACTGGGAGTGGATGCTAATGCGCATCACACTATCTGGGGAAGCACAGACATTAATGAAAGAGGTGAGTCGCTTTTTGATTATTTGATGAGTACTAACCTTTCAGTGAGTAATATTGGGCGGGAACCCACATTTATTACTAGTAACAGGCAGGAGGTTCTAGACGTGACCCTTGCCTCAAATAATATTCTTCATATGGTTAAAAATTGGAGGGTGGATAAGGAACACTCCTTTTCTGATCATCGATATTTAACCTATAGCCTCGATATTCACCCTGCTACCCGGGAAGCCTTCAGAAACCCTAGAAGGACCAACTGGAGCAAATATGGGGAGTTATTGGAGGAAATGTTACCGACGAGGGCTATGGAGCCCCCGACGACCGTTGGGGAGCTGGAGGACATGGTGGCTAGCGTTACTAGCGCATGCAACCGATCCTTTCGCGCTGCCTGCCTACTGGCTAAGCCTAGGGGTAGGCAAAAACCGGTATGGTGGTCCAGGGAACTGAGAAACTATCGAAAGGCTTGTAGGATAGCCTTTAATAGAGCCAAAAATAAAAGGGAGGCTCAGGATTGGGACTCCTATAAGGAGAAACTCGGGACTTATAAGAAAGAATTAAAAAGGCACAAAGGAGGTCTTGGAGAATCTTCTGTGATAATATAGAAGAGGTATCCGAAACCTCCCGCCTTAGGAAGATTCTTTCCAAAAGTACATCTAGTCCTAGTTTTTTGATAAAACCGGACGGATCTTGGACAGCTTCTAGTGGAGAATCTCTGGAGCTTCTCTTCGAGACACACTTCCCAGGGAGCTTTGAAGACCTGTTGGTGCGTAGTAATCATCAGGAATCACTGTCAGTAACCACAGAGGATATCGTAACCAGAAAACGGATCCTATGGGCACTGAGGGGTTTTAAACCATTTAAATCGGCTGGTCCGGATCAAATTATACCAGCGGAACTTCAAAACAACTCAGTAATTATTTTTCGTTACCTGGAAGCTATATTCAAAGGGTGTTTGAAGCTGGGCTATATTCCTAGGTACTGGACGGAGGTCAATGTGGTGTTCATACCGAAAGCGGGGAAAAGCCTACATGCCTATCCTAAGGACCTAAGACCAATAACTCTATCATCCTTTCTTTTGTAAACCTTGGAAAGGCTGCTGGATGTATACATCAGAGATAAAATAGGTGCCAGGAAGTGGGCATCGTCTCAGCATGCGTACACAAAGGGTAGATCTGTGGACACGGCTCTGCACGCCTTGGTATCTACGATTGAGAAATCCATTAATTCGAAGGAATTCTGTTTGGTGGCTTTCTTGGATATAGAAGGCGCCTTTAATAATGTGAAAGCGGAGGCAATCAAGGAGGGATTGTCATTTTTGGAGGTGGACGTTCCTCTGATAGGGTTAATCAATTATATGCTGGGAAGCAGGATTGTTAGCTCGAAGTTGGGGGACTCCACCTTCAAGAGGCGAGTAACTAGGGGAACTCCGCAGGGAGGGGGTTCTGTCCCCTCTTCTCTGGAACATAGTGGTAAACGGGTTACTACTTGAATTGGAGAGAGAGGGTATTGGAGTTATCGCGTACGCAGATGACGTAGCTTTAGCTGTTACCGGGAAATTCCTGGGCACGATTGTAGACGTAATACAGAATGCGCTTACCATCGTTACGAAATGGGCTGGCAAATGTGGACTTGGTATTAACCCGTCCAAGACAGAGCTGGTACTCTTTACTAAGAAATACAAAATCCCGGTAGTTGTCCCTCCTACCTTAAATGGCACGAGACTTGCTTTTACTGATAGAGCTAGATATCTGGGCATTATCTTGGATAGTAAGCTTAGTTGGAAGCCCAACATGCTGGAGAGAATAAACAAAGCTACTATTGCTTTGTACTCCTGTAGGAACGCCATTGTTCTTAGATGGGGTCTGAAGCCGGAGCTGGTACACTGGCTCTACACCGCCGTAGTGAGACCTGTACTCATGTACGGGGTGGGTGTTTGGTGGCCAGCTCTGGATAAGGTAACTTACAAAAGTAAGATTGAGAGAGTGCAAAGAACGGCCTGTATGCTTGTTAGCGGGGCATTGAGGTCGACACCGACAAGTGCCTTAGAGGTTATGTTGCACCTTCTTTCGGTCGACATTTTTGGCAAACAGATGGCGACAAATACGGCTGTACGACTTGCAGCCGTCTCTCAGTGGAGGTGTCTTAGTATAGGACACTCTACTATCGTCAGATCGTTGAAGGATGAGCTGGCGAATCTTGACTACATTAAACCTACAATACGCTTCGAGAAGCGATTTCGGACCTCCTTGCCTTCAAGGGAATCCTGGAGGGATAGACCGTTATCGGAAACCGAAGCGTTGCAATTCTTCACAGATGGCTCCAAGCTAGACGGCAAAGTAGGAGCTGGAGTATTCTGTGACAAATTAAATGTAAATATTTCTATTCGTCTCCCTGATTACTGCAGCGTGTACCAAGCTGGAGTCGTAGCGATTTAGGAGGTCATGACGTGGTTGAAGCATAATGTGTTATCCTCAGACGATATCACAATCTATGTGGACAGTCAAGCGGCGATCCGGTCGTTAGAATCGGTGTCTTTGGCGTCACGGGTGGCGTTGAGTTGTCACTCATCTCTAAATAAGATGGGTGAGCATTTCAACATCCAGGTAGTCTGGGTCCCAGGTCACTCGGGCGTCATGGGGAACTGCAGGGCAGATGAACTTGCTAGGCATGGTACGACTCTCCAGCTGCAACCGGAAAGGGCAAGTCTGGGGAGGCCTATCACAGCGCTGAGGCAAGCACTTGGGAAGCAGGCGCTATCCTCAGCGGGGGAAAGGTGGTCTAACGCCCTCACCTGTAGAGTTGCAAGACAAGTTTGGCCAAAGCTGGACTTGGGGCGCACTAGGGCATTAATATCCTTACGAAGACGTGAATTAAGAACGGTCGTAGGAATTCTCACGGGACACTGCCTTTTTGGAGAACATGCAAGAAGGCTGGGTCTGGAGGCTAATGACTTCTGCAGAAGCTGCTTGGACGAAGAGGAGGAAGAGACGTTGGTCCACTTCCTTTGCTCGTGTCCAGCATTGGCTCTCAGAAGGCACAAACACTTAGGTAAGTTCAGGATGGACTGCCTCTCGGATCTCGAAAACATTAAATTGCGGGAGGTCTTACGCTACATAAGTAGCTCGAAATTGTTCCAATAGGGGTAAAAGGGGATACATCCTGTGGTATCACAATGGACCGTCACCGGTCTAAGTGTGCGTAAGCAGCCACTCCAACCTAACCTAACCTAACCTAGGCTTGGCTCCTACATATAATAGAGCCCATATGCACAAAATCCAAATTTATAACTTTCTATTTATAATCTGATGATGGAAATACAGACTGATTTAACAAGTGTTTAAGGAGTACCAAAATAAGTTTTATAACGCTTATCGATTGTTTATTAAAAAATTGGTTGGAACGAACCGAGGTCCCGAACTCAATGCCACAAAGGGCCCATGGTGCAAGCCAGTGATTCTATCCTAAAGTACGAACGCATGCTGCAGCCTTAATAGACTGAAGTAGTTTGGACCATTAAAAAGGAACCAACTGATATTCAATATTAGACCTAGAGTCAAATATTTGCAACCTAACTCTATCGAAAGTGGGACAACTGCATACGAAGTGAATGCAGTCATCATATACTTCAAGACAATCTTCGCATAAAGCATCCTGAGTCAGCCCTATGCGCTAAAGAAGTACTTTGGAATGGTCGTGACAAGTAAGAGTTGCGATCAAAACCCTCAGCTTATTCATGCCGAGAGATAAAGCAAACCTACTGGCCCTCAAGTTAGGTCCAATAAGTAGCAAGCCACTGGCGTTCTAATTCACTTAGAGTGCAGTTTTTAATTGCGCTCTTGACATATTTAAAAGGTAAGGAAGCAACTGATTCAGCAATATCATTGCCCTTAATTCCACAAGAGAAGATGTTTAAAGAACTTACAGTCCTTAACAAATTTTGATAAAGTCAATGGTTTTTCCATCGAAAACAAAATTTTTATTTGTAACAGCGAGATTCAATGCCTCAATAAGACTAAACGTAGGAGCAATTGCTTCCGCGTGTAAAGCTGTACAGTACCTGTCAGGTCAGTACATTCCATAACCAGAACAATTTTCGGAGCGAGAGCCATCAGAAAGGAAGACTATCGTCTCATAGAAGTTGTCAAGAAAATCCTATGTTCTCCATTGATTTCTCGAAGGGCCCACTACAGAATATAATTTAGTGAAATTGAATTCAGACACAATTCTATCATTAACCTTATCAATGATCTGGTTTCTCCCACGACTAATTCAAGAATGTTCCACATCCCTATGCTCCTTAGCCGAAATGCAGCAAAACATTCTGTGCTAAAAATGAAAGAATGCAGCTGTGGAAAAATAGAATTGATTCCATGACAAGACGGGGGTTAATGCCATAGCTCGTATGATGCTGCTAAAAGCAATATTTTTTTTTTACCATGGAGTTTAATAACTGAAACCTTTAATTTATCCACTGACCCCAAAGACAGCATTTTGTGAGTTACACCACAGGCTTTCCCAAAGGCTCGTTTACACTAACGAAAGGTGGCCTTGGATTTTTGAATTTTATACTCCAGATGAAATTTACAGGAGAGTTTACTTTCCAAAAAGGCACCTAAATGTTTAACGTTAATCAGGCTCCCGAAAAGCTGCCTAAAATTGGTTAACACATTCAGGTATTTACCAGAAACTGCAATAATAAAATCGAGAGCGTAGCTTTGAGCAACAAAGCTTGCCTGCTGAAGTTTCACAAGTAGATCGTCAATCACCAAAAACCATAACAGGCGTTAGAGCACACCCCCCCCCCCCCCCTGGGGACAACCTTTGGCAAATTTAACCGAGATTGAAGCAATATCCAAGTCAACTCATCAATGCGAGATTTGAGCATGCAGAATCAATCCATTTAGCAATCAATACAGAAATTTGGTACAGGTTTTAGTAATCGACGAAAACGATGTAATATTTAAGGCTCTCGCAAGATTTAAGATCTTTCGATCCTAGTGACAAGTTCATGTAGGTCCGTTTCAGGACCTACCTCTATACGCATGTTACATGTTACTGAGTGTTACTCTCTAACGCTTTAAGAAATGTTGAGGACACAGATGGGATCAGTGTAATTTAATTGGCCAACTTTCGGTATAAAAACAACTTTGGTCTTACAATAAATCTTAGGAACAACGGTAAAAGCAACGCAAGCTTTGTAAAGGTGGAGCTGGTATTGTTTAATAATAGAGAAACCTGATTTGTACGGTTTCAAAGAGAAAATATTCCAATGCAGAACGTCGAACGGAATTATTCGATCTGCTAGTTTCAAATCGGAAGCCTCACTGCAATTCTTAGGGCAAGAAAACGAGCAAAATCAAAGTTAATGACGGCACACTCCAGAAAATGAACAGAAAGATCAACTCATTTGTTTCTTTTTGCGAAGAAGTAAACGTGCCATGCGAAAGAGGAAGAGCATCAAGCCTAAAGGTATATTTTTTGCCAAAGCTCTATTAATTTTAGCGATTTAAATAAATTTGAAAAAATGGAGGTTGAAGTAAAGCTTTCTGACAAACAGAATAATGTAAAAGCTTGCAAGTAAAACGAGCTTCAAATTGAGATAATAAACATTTTCATTCTGAAGCATCCAAATCAGTATAGTTGACAAAAATTTTCTTTCTACCGGAATTTTCAACCTTTTAATCACGTTAATACAAAGTAATAAAGCCAAACGTTGTTGTTGTCAACGCCCAGTTGTAATTTTTGTTATTTATTATCTTTATAAATCAATCGTTAATTTCATGTTTTAAGTTAATTTGAACAAAGAGGATTTCCAAAACAATATGCGGTTAAAGTAAAGCTTTATAATAAACTAAATATTATAAAAAGCTTTAAAGTAAAACGAGCTTTAAGGTGAGATAAGCAACTTTTTTATTCTGAGGCATCCAAATCAGTAAAGGTTACAAAAAATGACTTTCTAGTAAAATTTCTAATCATTTAACTGGAATAATATAAAATAATTTAGCCAAACGTTGTTGTTGTCAACATCCAGTTTTAGTTGTTGTCAATTACCTATATTCGTTGGTAACCAAATTTTGTATATTGCTTAATACTAATAACAAAGAGAATTTCAATGACAATTAATATTATGCGGTTAATGTTAAGCTTTGTAACAAACAGAATATTAATTAAAAGCTTTCAGGTAAATCGAACTTTAAGCATAGGTATTTAAAATATTTTTTTTAGTGTATTTTTCAACCAATTTATCGGAACAATATAAACTAATAAAGTCAATTACAATTATGAGGCGTGAAAATCTGTATAATTTACAAACTTTTTTTTTTTTTGGTGGAATCTTCAACCGTTTATTCGAAACAAAAACAAAACAATTAAGCCAAAGGTAATTTTGGATTTTATCTTATAGTTTTATATGAACAAAGATGATTGCTTTGGGTAGGTTTGATGGTTTCCGTTGAGATTGAAAACGAAAACAGTTTACAGGATATGCCATTGCTGGGGAAGTTCTAACTAAAAAATAGTAATATAAGTTTATTATGTTAATTAAAATTCATAAATCAATAAAATTAATTTAAAATTTACAAAAACCGCATCAACAAACTGTTCTGTTCGTATCTATTATAAAACTAATTTATAAAACTATTTTTTATGAACCTCGCACACAGTTTTTCAACTATTATAAAATATCAAATATAAATGTAATGGTATTGTTGAGAACGTAGAACTGCACATACATACTATATACTTGTTTACCAACAACATCACTTGCGTCTATGTAGTTGGTATCTACAGTAGAATTTTTCATATCTGTCGGTGGAAAATTAAAATTATAAATAAAATGTAACAGGTTATGCTGCTATAATACTAAGCTATATGGTTCTAAACAAAGTTTTTATGTTACTAGTATAATATGCGATTTTCAAGGGAATACATCGTATATGCTCGTCTATATAAACATAATCTACGAGATCCAAGAATTCGTTAGGTTTTATGATTTTGTTGCTGCTTGCTATGGATATCAAATATTTTACTTTACGCTGATGAGACGATGATTTTTTATCTGTACACCAATCTTTAATTTATATCTGCTCAATTTTGATATTTTTTGTTGTTGGTAAATTCGCGTTGCTGTATGCTGAAGATATACCTAGATGATGTTGGTAGATGCTGTGATTTATCTTGCAATTTGATAATTTTTTAGTGTTTTTTTTCAGTTTTGCTTGTCTAATTATTTATCACTCCAGCTATATGCATATCATATTTAAAAAGCGGTTGTCAAATTGATGATATGGAACTAATGCACCAAATTCTATTACAAAATCATCGATCAATATTTTGCATTTCAATGTCAGTTGAAAAAAAAAAATAACCTGGTATAAATAATAATGTTAGATGTGGGTTTTATAATTTTCACTGGTTTTGATTTAGTATTAGTTTGAGTCGATATTTTTTGAGGCTATGCCGTATTCATACTAATTACCATCCCATTAAAAGTGGCTTGATTGAAAATCGAATAATTTTAAATATTATCGCACGGTAATTTTTTGAGTATGCCTTTGAATTGTTTTTTTTTTTTTTGGAGAACTAATTCAAAATAATGATTATTGATATTTCACTATTGCCAGCAAGCAACATTTCAACTTTAGCTAGACTAAAACACTTAAACTCTCTATAAAAAATTAATTTTACCTTAAATAACAAAACTAACTAAGCTTGAGCAAAACTTTAAAAGCTAATTTGTTTATATTCCTTGAACTTAGTCACTAAGTAGGCACTATCGTCGATGAGCTTTTAATTAAATTAATCAAAACACAATCTTTCAATTTTTTCTATTTTAGAAATTAATTGCCGAGCATTATTTTTAATCAGATCACCCGGATACCAAAATTAATTTGATAAGACGCTTCGTAATCATGGCCAAAGCCTCCCACATCTGACCAAAATTTGGGGCGCCTGGTGGAAACCACAGGCCTTTCAAATTGCGTCCCTTCCACTAACCAGCAACTAGAGGACGAAACATCGAAAACCATTTGTTTACTATGCCCCCCCATCAGCTACGAATCTCTTTAAAGGCCGAATGAACGCCACTGTCGACATATCAATAAGCCTTGCATCTAATGTGATGGCGCACATCCAATGGTCCAGCAAAATCCATGCCACTAACACTAAAACGTCGAATGCTCTTGTAATCGAGTCTACCCTCAGGTAAATTTCCCATGATTTCCGATAAGAATTTTGGCCGCATTCAGAAACATCTATTGCATTTGTTGATTACATCTCGGGTTTTGGCGAATCCATTGATGAGCCAATATTTTACCCGAACTGCGGTAAGCAGGATGTGCGGTCCTCATACGAAGTTGACTTCTCTACTGTTGAATAAAGCTCTGCCAGGTTTAAATTTAGCGATGAATCTCATATTTCCTTGTCAATCAATTTTGAACAACCATTTCGAATAAATCGCATAAAAGAGAAATGAACAATCTTCGTGGACAGAGCAAACCTAACGGGACGCTTTTCGAGGGCACGACAATTCGACACATTGGAGAAAATTTGAATGGCAGAACCAAACTTCACAGTCTGCAATATCAGCCGGCATCATCCGCCGACTAATCAAATCAAAAGGTTTCAAACTACCAGGAATATGTCACGAAGATCACTCGTTAAGTGTCAGCTGCTGAAGAATCCTTAGGCTAGTATGTAATTTCTTTCGGTGATGTGGTTCAATTAACGAACCGATGGTATCAATATTGGTTCAAAATTTAAACTACCGTATTTTAGAATACTGATTGATTAATTCAACATTTCTAGTAAACGGTTAATCGAATTTGATCCAATCATCATATTATTAGCATACAAATTTCGTCGAAGTATTCGAGCTCCATTTTGATATTTATCCTGCTCATCGGCTGCTAAACGGTATTAAGTTATAACAGCAAGACACGAACCATACGCAGTTCCGTATGTCACGTTGCAGAGACGGAGCGTTTTGATTGGCTGAACTTTGTTGTTGCGCTGATAGTTACTATCGATACATTTTTTGAATATCTCTGGTATAACGACCAACTCGAACAATCTGAACTTCAGTAAAATAGTGAACAAATCATCTTGCAATTTCGGCGCCGAGTAAAGAATCTGGTTTAACGCAACACCAGAAGACTTCTTACAAGATGCATCGAAAGCCACTCGCAATTTCGTACGGTAGCTTGACAATCTCATCACGATGTGGTGAGGCAAAATGTAATGCGTTTATATATGTTTGAACTGCTCATATTCGTTTATAAATGACAAATACAATTATTGAATTTCAGTCTGAATATTTAATCTTTTTTCCAAGTTCAAGAAGCGTCTAATGCCATTGGAGATGATTTTCCTAACAGTGTTGGCTCCTTTGAAACTGGGAGTTGAACTATTTAGGATCCTTTAGAATTTCGACGAATCTGAAGAGCGATTTTCATACGCCTGTTCTTAAGAACTCAAATCTGGTTCACCAGAAGGGAAAGTATGCACTTCCTAAAATAGCTGAACAAGCTCATTCAAACTTTTTTCTTGGGTGCTGGTTAACGTTGATTTGTAATCACTTAAATTCATTGAAACACCAATAATCCATCCCTGCTTGCTCTCCTGGAAAATCGGTAAATGTTCGCCCAATCGAATTTGGCCAGGGAGTAGAAGGTGCCAAAATATGCCAGCCCCCAACAACAAGTAAATCAAGTAAATGTTTAAAAAATTTAGGATTAGCCAAAAACATAAAATCGGATGGAAGGTTTATGGTCCTTCATGCTATTGGAAATCCTAGCTGGGCATCGGATATTTTCGGAAGTATTACTGCATTAATTTTAAATTTTGTTGATGTATGGAAATGAATTGAACCTTCACCGTTCCACATTCAACGTTTGCACTAATCGTTTGAAGATAAAATTTCTAGTGTACCGCTGGCTCATCAACAAAAGATTCTAATATTAGAAGTGCCTTGTGAGCCACTACTGAAGTTGACGGCACTTGTCCTTTATGGCATTTGTCACACTTCGAAATCTTACAAAAACGGTAATTGTATTTTGTTTTAGGACAGACGACACATAACTTCATACATTCAACACCACGGTATCGATCCACGGGGCCCTAAGGCCAGAAATTCTGAACATCGCTGCAAATTGTTAGGCGAACATTTCCCGATACAGACGGCTTAGGCTTGTTAAATTGTTTTTTGTTACATTCGAGATTTTCCCAAGTTTTCAAAATCCATCTCATGTTGGTATTTCCTTATTAGTCGATTCTTCCTATCTCTCCACATTGCTAGCATCCAACCTATTCAATGTCAGACAAATCGAAAAATTTTCAGCCACCTCCTCCATGGATCCGATTGTTTTTAATGCGCGAAAATGCGCTCTTACTTGGTCGAATGTTTCTCGAACACTTTCCGAAGATTCTTTACTCACGTTATCAATCTGTATAACTTAATTAATATGAGACTGCAAAAATCAACGACTCGTTCTCATATCGAGTACAAAGAGCCTTCCATGCACATCTAAAATTCTCCTGCGAACCTTCCATTTGAATCAGCCTCATTTATATTCATAGTGGAAAACTAGTTTCTAAAATCCGTCCAATCACTATGAGATCCATTAAACTTTGGGGGCTCGCGTTTTGGTAACTTGACATTCTGTGTTAAAAGTATAATTGTTTGATTTTTGGAAGCATTCATATCTGAAACTGGCTTAGCAACGACCACCTTCTCGTCGTTTACGTTCTCAAAACTAGTATAGTTCGGTTTTAGTGGTGTGAGAAATGATTTTTGCTTTAACCTTATCCGCCTTTTGTTGTTGCAAGGTCGAAATATTTGGACAATTTCTCAAACTGTTTATAAATTGTTTACTTCGTTTGATTTCGTTTTAGATACGCTATCCAGTACTCGATCTATAAGGGTAGCTGGCGATCAGTGCGATGGAAAGTGGAAAGGGTTAAAATAGCTTTACAAGAAAGTAAAAGACCATAATAGTACGAGCGGCAATTCCCATAAAAAATAGGAGTATTTCGACTTGATGGACGAATCACTCAACGATCGCGCAGAAATCAACCCTTCTTCTATATATACTAGCGATGTGCCAGACATCAGGAAAAATCGGCAAATGAATACAATTGAATTCGCCGATTGTATAGAGGGAACCCTGATCGTGTCTCCTCCATCGTCACTTCAGCGAAAGAGAAAAGCGGCAGAGGACGACAGGAACAGAAAGCATGCCGACAAGATGGCAAAGACTGACAGATTTTTGGACTTCTTCGAAAAACTGATGGAAAATTTATAAAGTATTTCCTATTTTTGACTATGTAGAAATATGTACATACTGTTACGTTTTTGCCATGTTAATCAAGGTTCGAATCACTGGATTGTGAATAAAAATCAAACAATTCAATTATTACCAACGAATTTAATTATTTCACACAAAAATTATTTCAACACAATTTACTGACGATAATTTACAAATTCCCTTAACTTTAATATTTGCACAATTTTACTGATCACTTTTATTTTATATTTCGCACTAAAACATTTTTTAAATCACCTTTCAATTCCTTTTTAATCTGCACACTATCGCTTACCAAACACTTATAATCCAATTCGAACTCATTCGCCTTTTTATATACACAAACCAAACTTCTAGAAAGTTCATGACTTTTCCTGTAAGAATAGTGTAGAAACATTTAGAACAATTTTATCATGAAAAATTCCATTTTAGTACAGTTAAACATTGAGCTATTAATTTAACTTATTCTATTACACACTAGGTGTCACCGTTACAATATTTTAGTTTTTTTTAGTAATTAATTTTTATTTTTTATTTATTTTTAAATATAATGAAATTTTTATGAATTAAATAAAAAAATGAAGAAATTGATTAATTATTTAAAATATTCCAAGAATATGGTCCTTTTCCCCCTTATGTGAACCATTATGGGATTGCTAAAATCTTCTATTTCTAAAAAACAGCCATAAAGTCCAACCCGCCCTTCTTTATTGCATCCTAAAAGGTTGCCGCCGCTGACGATAAAAATAAGCGGCATTTAGAGAAAATGGCAAAAGCCGAAATTTTTTAGATTTATTTGAGAAATTAATTAAAAAAATATAAGAATTAATTTGTAAATCGAATTTTTGAATTTTGTTTTTATTTATTGATTAATAATACAATAAATGAATTTGTGAAACAGTTGCGCTTTAATTAATAATTCTTTTTAGAATTTCGTTCGTTTTTAATTGTTCATTTGTATCAACACTAACAAATGTTGGATCGCTACTTCCATCGTCTTCAGAAATGTTGAAATCGACCGCTCAAACATCCCTTCCTCGAGAAGCGTTGGGCCGTATTGCCCTGATGTAGTTCATAGACGGCATCCACGAAATCGAAGTACAAGACCTCGTCAGGATGGCTGGCCCGGTGACGCTTCGTGATGCTTTAGCCAAAGCCATCGAAACCACGGCTGTACGTCGCGCGACCCGCATGAACTAGCGGGAAGTGCAAGAAACCATTCTCGAAGTAGATAAGGGAATCGTCGCCGACGAAGTCACTCTCGAGGCCAACACCGGTACTGAATTAACTTCATGAAGGAGGTCCAGGTATCGATATAAGGGGAAGCAAAGAACGCCCACCGAAGAGAATGAAGAGAACGTCGATAAATCCTGCTCATGTGGCCCAAATTCGAGCACCAATACATCATCGGAAAACGAGAACAAGTCGCTGGTATAAGGCACCCAGCGGCTAAACAAAAAACCGAGGGTCTTCTCAACCAGAAGAAGTAAACATTCGTAATCGGTACCGGTGCTACGGTGAGCTTAGTGAACAGTAATGTTCATAAACCATGGCCTACGATCATTAAAGCATGCTACTTACGAGTTAAAACAGTGATTGAAGATCCTTGCCCGGTCCACGGTATTGGCGACTTAACTGTCAAGCTGGGAGAGTTCGCACAGCCGGCAAGTTTTGTTATTACCGATATAAGAGACAATGTGATACTCGGTACCGACTTCCTGAAGAAATTTAAAGGCCAAATCAATCTTGTGGTTGAATGGTTGCTCTTGAACAACAAGAAAATCGCATTCTCGGTCGCTGTAAATCCTGCCATGGCGACATCATTAAGAGCGAACATACCCCCTAGAACAGAAATGTTTTTCTCTGTGAAACTAGCCACGACCAGCTTAGGGACCTACGTGATCGAACACCCAGAAACGTCAAAACTGCCGGAGGGAATTATGATTGCACGAGGACTCATCGACGCAAGTAGCCCTCTTCAGCATATGCGAATAGGTAACATCACAGATCAGGTGAAGAGAGTTCCAGACGGCTTCTCAAAACCAAACTGATAAAGTAATCCAACGATCTCTGCAAGGAGTACCAAGAGAATCACGCTATTCGGTTACACAATTTTTAAATAGTTATGAAGACGTATTTGCTAGATTCTCCGGGTACTACGGGAAAATGACTCTTACTAAACATGTGATAGAAGTAGGAGAGGCCAGTCCAATAAAGCAACTACTGCGGAAGATACCCATCGCAAAACAGGGTGAAATGAGCAATCTATTGACTGAAATGAAAATCAAAGGTGTCATCGAGCCAGCTGTCAGCCTTTGGTTTTCTCCCGTCGTGCCTGTCCGGAAGAAAAATGAGTTCCTAAGGTTTTGTGTCGATTACCGGCGATTGAATGATGTCACTGGGAAGGACTCGTTTCTTTTACCTCGAATTGACGTTACCTTGGATTCAATGAAAGGCGCGTGTTTGAAGACGGCCTTTGGCAGTTCACAGTAATACCCTTTGGCCTGTGCAACGCTCCTGCCATATTCTCGAGATTAATGCAAATGATTTTCGCAGGGCTGCCATGGGAAACGTGCCTGGTTTATCTAGATGACATAATCGTCTAAGGAAAAGACATCAACGAACTAACCAGTAAGATGCAGCAGGTATACGAGAGACTACGAGCGGCAAACTTGAAGCTTAATCCGAAAAAGTGCCACCTATTCAAGAGGGAAGTCCAATACCTAGGGCATATTGCTAGTAATAAAGGTATTCGAACAGACCCCACAAAAATAGAGACGATCCGTAGCTGGCCGCGTTCAAAAGCAAAGTCACACATGCGTTGCTTTCTGGGCCTCTGTTCATACTAACGAACATTCATAAGAAATTTCGCTTCCATCGCCAAGCCATTGTTCGAATTGACGGAAAAGCAGCGAAAATTCAAATGGAACGACCATACGGAATCGGCTTTCGAAGAATTAATGCGAATGATGAGCACCGCACCAATCTTGGCATATCAGTAACTTGATAAACTTTTCATCGTCGACAATGATGGAAGTCTGGTCGGGATTGACATGTTATATCGCAAAAAGTAGAGGGCAACGAGAAAATTATCAATAACTTTTCGCGGACGTTGAGGAATGCGGAACGTAATTACTGCACCACCCGACGGGAATTATTAGTTGTCGTGCAACCTCTCCAACATTTCCATTCCCATTTGTATCACCAACATTTTACCGTGCGTACAGATCATGCGTCGTTAACCTGGCTACTGAATTTTAATAGGCCTTAAGGCCAAGTTGCTCGATGGATCGAAAATTTACAAGCAATACGATTTTGAGATCCAGTATCATCGTGGCCAGAAACATGGAAACGCCGACGCTTTTTCACGACGTCCCTGCGCGGCAGAGTGCCACGAATATGTCCGAATCAAGAACCGCGAAGCAGTATCCACTGTTCAGGTGACGAGACTAGATACGGGTGAAGCACGTTTCATAAAAGCCAAGCAGCAAGATTCCGTTCTGGGACGAATCTATTACTGGAAGCAGCAAGGCACCGACCGACGCGGTAGTTAATTTTTACACTGCCTGCAATTACCAAAGGATATTGGGCACAATGGGAATCGATTATATTACACGATGGGCTCCTAAAACGTAAGTTCGAATCAGCTGACGGAATGGTAAAACGGCATAACCGCATTTTGGGTGATTACTTAGCCAAATTCATTGGAAATAATCATCGCGAGTGGGACCGACTGCTCCCGTTGTTCATGTTGGCGTATCGGTCGTCATTTCATGAGTCGACAAATGTTTCCCGGGTGCATGTTGATAAGGTCAAATCCTGATACATTGACGGCCGACGATTATTCCGGAAATCTCCAAAAGCTGATGGATGGCATTCACGAGTTCGCTCGCGGAAATCTTAATCTCGCAACGAACAAGATGGTCAGACAACACGATTCCAAAGCCAACCCCCATCCAGTTTGGTGTAGGAGATTTGGTTTGGTTATACAACCTAGTCAGACGAGTTGGCCTTTGCCCAAAGCTGCAATGCGATTGGGATGGACCGTACAATATCATCGGAAAACTGAACGACTTGATTGTCCGGGTAAAGAAATTCACTGGCAGAGCAAAGGTGGTGCACGTCGACAGATTGGGTCGCTGGACCTCCCGAAAGGGGTCAGTGTAACAAATTAAAGCGCCTTAATGATGACGTCGTTTATTTAATATTTTAATTTTGTATAAATTCTCTAGAATATTGTGTTATTAAGACGTATGTAAAATAAAATAAATTAACAACCAATCAGTTAGTACTGGAGTGGGAAACTGAACCCAACGAGTCTCTATTTACACTCACGCAACGGATTAAATAAATTCCCTCGATTCAGAGAGTGGAAGGTTAATAACCTTGCCGTACCGTGACGTCCACCTTTGTGGTCGGAGCCAGCATTGCAGCACTTCACCTACAGACTAAATCCTCGTAGAGGAAGGGTCAATAAAGGTCGAGTTACAATGAATCCGTCTCGTTTCGTTCCGTCGTTTTCCGTCTCATCTTTTCCGTTTGTTGGTTACATTGCATCCGTTCCGTCTGTTTAAACTGACATTTTAAAAACCAATTAAAAAATAGAATGGAAGACTATGAGACTCTAAAATCTTTGTAAATTCTCTTTGATTTATACGTTTTGTATATATGTCTATTAAATCTGGATAGGGACGAATCCGGGTATTTTAAGACTAGCTTTCTCTAAATGAAAGAGTTAGATAGTGAAGAATTCTTCATCCAAACTAGAATGACCAGGGATATCTATAACTTATTATTAAATTTAGTTAAAGAAGATTTGGCAAAAATGTCGAATCGTAAACCAATTCATTTTCTTAATTCAAAATCCCTATGCAGTTACAGCCTACGAGAAGTAGGACATGTTATGTCCAAAAACAAAATTATTTTGATTTGTTTGGTTAAGATGTTCCGTCTTTCCGTAAATTCTAAACTTTTTGAAAAAACGGATGAGCTCGTTCGTCTCTTTCCATTTTATTATAACTAACCATTCCGTTCCTTCATACAAAATGCACAGAAAATATCTAAAACTAATTTGGACGGAGAAGCGGAATGGAATGGAACGGATCCATTATAACTCGACCTTAACCCTTGCCGTGGTGAAGTGTCACTCGGTCACTCCGCGTCTAGCAGAACGAGTTGCATGTCTAAAAATATATTTTTCGAACTTTCATTTTAAAAAATACATCAAAGTTGGCTCTGACGATTTAAAATAGTCCTTGCAAGTTTTAACTTTAGTTTGACTAGCGTAATACAGATGTCTCACTTGTTTACAGAAAAATACGCAAACAAATTATTTAATCACAAAATTATCACACGTTCCTATATTTTGTGAATTTGTTTTGCTTTTCTTACTGACATCACTGCCATCTATGTAATGTATGTTGATTTAATGAACAAACGAATTTTAGTAAGCTTTTATTTCAATTTGACCAGAATGCTGTTGTTATGAATTTTTTTTATATTTTGGTTTAAATAAATCAATTATTACAAGAAAATGAAAACGATTTACTTAAACGATATTCATGTTTGTTGAAATTCAAACATTTATGAAAGTATTTCAGAAATCATAATTAAGAATTTGTAATGTTTTCATTTATAAATTTGTCTTAGAAAAAAAAGTGATTTCCCATTATGTTTCGTGTGTTTTACTAAGAAAAGTTTGTTTTTTTCCTCGTTTCTAATTCCCTTATAAAAGCTTCGTTTTTTAGATAATGGCTTTGTATCAAGGTTGCTTTGGTAGTGTACACCGCAAAGCAAATTGTTTGAACCACACACAAAAAAAGCACAAAAAAATATTCTCCAATTGCAATGAAATTGAATCAGCTGATGTTAAGCGATGAAGGAAAAGTTGAACCAAATGTGTTTTAAAGAATAATACACTAAACCACTATCGTCGAGGAGCTTCCAAATAAATTAATTAAAACACAAACTTTCAATTTATTTGGTTTATTAGAAATTAATCACCGAGCTTTATTTTTCATCAAAAAAATTTCAATATCTGGGAAGAGTTCTACCAGAGCACCCTGTATTTTATAGAGCCATACTCAAAAAATCTGAGCTTTTATAAGGGAATAAGAAACGAGGAAAAAACGAAACTTTTCATAGTAAAACACACAAAACATATGGGAAATCACTTTTTTTCCAAAGGCAAATTTTTAAATGAAAACGTTACAAATTCTTAATTATGATTTCTGAAATACTTTCATAAATGTTTGAATTTCAACAAACATGAATATCGTTTAAGTAAATCGTTTTCATTTTCTTGTAATAATTGATTTATTTAAACCAAAATATAAAAAAAATTCATAACAACAGAATTCTGGTCAAATTGAAATAAAAGCTTACTACGATTCGTTTGGTCATTAAGTCAATATACATTACATAGATGGCAGTGATGGCTGTAAAAATTTGGAAAAATCATACCAAAAATTATCACCTAGGGAAATTTCAAGTTCAAAAATTGTAGGAAAAGCAAAACAAATTCAAGAAATATAGGAACGTGTGATAATTTTGCGATTAAATAATTTTTTTTCGTATTTTTCTGTAACCATTTTAGACATCTTACGTACACTAGTAAAACTAAAGATAAATTTAGCAAGTATTATTTTAATTTGTCAGAGCCAACTTTGATGTATTTTTCAAAATGAAAGTTCGAAAAAATATATTTTAGAAATAATTTAATTTTAATATTTCTGCAATTAATATTTACTTAATACCAATATGGCCTTCTTGTATATTGTTCTTAAAGATATGTAGAAAACTTTTACATAAACATTTTATGACGTTTTAGCTTTTTTCATTAAAAAACTTGAAGCTAAAAAACACCATTTTTACTATGGACTCCTATGGAAATCAGTGAAAAGTTATACCACTAAAAAAGCTTCTAAAAAATACGTCATTAAGATTATGGCTCTATACTCTAGAAGGCTCTGGTTCTACACAACAAAAAACTTTACTTGTCCAAAGTCCACCGAAATACGTACTGTACACTATATACAATGCGACAGTTTGAATGTTGTTCCAAATTAAAAATCGTTCAAATACTAACGTACATGAAAGCATATAAGAATGCAAACTGTTTCGTATTTCTAACTATGTAACATATATAAATCGTAAAGTTGCACATAAAAACCAAATTCCGTATCTTCTGTACAAAATATCACGTAACAATACACAAATTTTCATATACAAAATTCGCTTACATACACAAAACAAAACATAAAAAAAAGCTCATGCATGCACGTTGTGTATGTCGCAAAAATTTATTTTCAAATGATATAATAGCTGATGTGCAATCTGAATATAAAACAAATTTTTTGTGTATTACAAACGGTGGATTCTGACAAAATGCAGCAATAATTATTTGGTATCACAAATTACTTGATAATAAAGTGATTATAGAATATATGTAGGTATGTATGTACAACACCAAAAAAAAAAGAAGCTTTTTTGTTGTGCTAATGAGGGTGGTACATATATGCGCGTTTAATGAACTTGAAACGAAACAGTTTTGTTATTTAGTTGAATAAAGATTTCTGATTTCCTTGATTTAAGCAAAATTTTGAATAGGGGCTGATCGTTGAAAACAATGAGCTTTTATTTGTCTAGATGTATATATGTACATGGAGTGCGGGTACATTAATAATGCATTCCACAGTAAAACATTTCTTTTGTGTGTCACATTATTTGTAAACACCTTCACCATAGCTATATCCTAACATTTTTTTTTTTTACCAAACAGGTGAGCATTCTAAATTTATTTATCCTAGTAGAGACACATTTCAAAAGAAAATTTAATCAAATCGAAGCACAAAATATAACAAAAAAAAAATCGAAATCATTGATTTGAATTTAATATTTTTTTTGATTCAAAATGAGTTTTTCCAAGGTTCCGGAGCAACACAAAAAAAAAATGCAAAAAAATACGGAAGATATTAGGAAAATCAATATTTTATTTTTGGTTTTCTTCTTCACATTGAAAATTATATAACAATATTGGTGTTTGGTTTGAGATTCATTCCTCTTTTTTCTTTTCAGTTTTACCAATTGATTGGAATTGTGTGGTATATTTGGTGAATAAAAATTTGGTTATAAATTCGATACTTACTTAGTTTTCATTTTTTTTTTGTGCTGAGTGTACGAGAAAGTACCAAAGACGAAGAAGGAGAAATAAATGGAAAATTAAGTTGTAAAATTGAATGAAACTGAATATTGAAAATTGGTTTTAAATTGATTATTTTAAAAGTTTTTTTTTTTGCTGTTATTAAAATGTATTTTATGGTGTAGAACAGGTGAAAATTGGAGGAATGGACCTTATATCGGTTTATAAATTCGTATTTGGGTTAGTAAAAATTGTGCAACCAAAAATAAAAAAATCGGTCAAATTATTTTGTGCTTTTACATACGGTTTGTAATCCTGATAATCTGATATTTAGGCATTTTTCTACCTCAATTTATACAAAGTTTTTGAGCTTTTTGGAGCATTATTTATTTTCTCTAAGATGGATGGGGATCCCTTAAAGAATTTTGTTGTCCAGCTCTAGGAAGACTGGTTGCATTTCATAAATTATTGAGATTTCTATTTACGTAACACCTAATGTTGCTTAAGATTAAAGATTATCAAATTCTGCGAAAATATCTAAATCCCTTAAAAAATGTTGTTGTCCAGCTCTAGGAAGACTGCTTGAATTTCATAAATTATTGAAATTTCTATTTACGTAACACCTAATGTTGCTTAAGTTTGAAGATTATCAAATTCTGCGAAAATATCTAAATAACCTAACGTAATATTGGTTTGCGGTTTTAAGCAAAAAAGATGTTTATACCTTTTTTGCTTAAAAGCTGTTTACTCGTTTTTGAAGAATTTCGTATCGTTTACGAGATATTTTTTTGCCCATTCCATGATGGTATTAAAGGTCAACGAGTGAATTTTAGGCAACCCTACATCGTTGAATGGCAGCAATGTTTTGTTGCAATGATATTTGATAACCACAAGATACGCGACTTTAAATCAAATGAGGGGTCACTAAAACACGGTGAAGCAGGAGTCTACTTCATTCAAGGATATGGTTTGAGTATAGTAAAGCTAACTTTATCTACTTCAGAAAAACTACAAGCTATTTTCGGGTTCACAAAGTGATAAGTATGCTATCAGGTTGTAGGATTTACATTTATTATTTGCTTATAATCTTACAGCTAGTTGGACATCACAACCTGGTTGTAATGTTATGATTTTATTATTTTCTAAGGAGCATACTTTAAGCAGTGAACGCTGTTTTGCTTTTTGCATCACTGTCGAGTGGAATCTGCCAAAAGGCATCCTTGAAGTGAAGTTGGTATTTTCAAGACGAATCAGAAGTTTATCGATCAACGGTAATCGGTAAGCGTCCTTTAGGTGACCTCGGGCATTTAAGCATAATCTAATTTTTAGGGATTTAAGGGATTTTATAGGAGGCGAGATTCCTGAGTCAATTTAATAGGATGGAAGGTTCGCATTGCCCAATCCTAATTTTACAGGTGAAGTGAATATGCTAATTATATAGCAGATAAAGGACATTCTTGCTCGAAAGTAAGTACTGGTTTAAGCAAAGCATTACTATACGAACAGTATTAGGAGAAATTGTAAATGGAATACCAAAAATGCGAACATAATTCCTGAGCCAGGTTGGGAGCTAATAAAATTATAACCTGATAACGTTTACTATAAAAATGATCGTCAGCCAAAATGTACTACAACATTCGTTTTTTAGAGCCATTTCCAGGAGATAATACAAATCGGAAACTATGGGAAACACTATCAGATCGCCGAATAAATTGTTCACAGCCTTGCCCCAACACACTACTATTTGCCCCAGTATTTAAAAAACACCATTTCTGAGAACCGTAAATAGTTACTTTAATAAACGGATTACCTTCAATACTTGGTGTTCTGGAGGAGCCTTTAAAGGCTCTATAAAATTTAGGCTTGCGACGGTCCACTTGAGGTTCAGCTGAATGACTAATTAAAAAAGATCAAATCTCTCTTTCGGGAAAGGCATAGTCTGAAGGCGATGTCCTCAAATATTTTCTCCCTTCAATTTCTGGTTTTCCAAATAGAAACTTTGACAATAGTTGAAAGCAAAACACCTTACATCCCAAATAGTTTTTAATTGATGACTATTCAAAGTGAATATTTCAACAATTTGACATGTTTCCTAAGAAAAAAAATACGCTATTTAAAAAGGTCATCGATGCTGGGAAGGAATCTCATTAGATATACAAACTACGTCAACTTATTTTGAGGATGCCAAATAACTCGTTTCTGGTTTATGTCGCACCTAGCTCCATAAGTCCCCGATAAGCTATGATTCCCGCACTAACTGACTAAAGCTAAAGCTTGTTACTTGGCAATTCCAAATGTAAACCTGTTCATTACTATTGTTAAACAGGATATCTAAAATGTCGTTGTCCTGTGCATTTTGATTTCGTTACTCTATTTTCAACACACTATCCCGAAATTCACGATATAAAAAAGTCAATATTGCAGAACCATATTGATATCAGCCGAAAGTTTCAAACCGAAAAAAATCGATAGTGCAGATTGAGTTATCCGAACCGAAAATAAAAAAATATAGTCGTTACTATGGGTGCATGGATAGCATTGAAAACGTTTGTCAATATTCTGATGTGTCAAAATCTCGCTCTACTTCTTCGTAGAAAATTGTAGAAATTCGCGGTAACCAAAACCTTGTTAAAGTTAGCCGAAAGTTTCCAGTCGAAAGTAAAAAGTTGATAATGCAGATTATATTATTGAAATTCCAGGAGAAAATAAATCAGCCTTTAGAGTGTTATATCTGGAGATGGATTGCATTGATGTGACTTATCAATAGCTATCACAGGAAAAAAATTCAGTTCAAGTTTCCCGTGGGAAATCTCGAAAAATTCGATTTTCCAAAAATTATTAGAAAATTTGTATAAAATCAGCCTCTAGAATGTTATGTCTGGAGATGGAGAATTTTCCGAGATTGCCCACGGGAAACTTGAACAGAATTTTTTCATTCGATAGCTATTGACAAATCAAATAAAAACGATTCATCTGCAGATATACACTCTAGAGGCTGATTTTATTCAAATTTTGTGGATTCTTCTGATTTTCTGATATTTTCTACGTTAAGCAAAGTTTTACATAAAACTATTTACAAAAATGTTTATTTAAATCCAAGTATCCTATTTACTTTCGGCTGATAGCTAATCAATTTTTTATTTTCGTCTGGAATGTTAATATCGCAATCTGCATTATCGACTGTTTTACTTTCAGCTGGGATTATACAATATGCATTACCTTTTTTACCTTTCGGTTGGGCTAACATAATCTGCATTATCGACTTTTCACTTTCGGCTGGCAACATTCGGCTAACTTTAACAGTATGTAACCAAATAACAATTGAAATTGTTATAAACAATTGCAATAAACTGCATCGATATGATTTTTCAAGAGCTATTGCTGGAAAAAAATTCAGTACAAGGTTTTCGTCAGAAATGTTGGAAAATTTTATATTACAACAATTATCAGAAAATGTGGATAAAATCAGCCTTTAGAGTTACGTTTCTATTAGATTTACGTTTCTAGTCATGCCACTTTGTCAAATATCCGTTGACATAGATTTTCGATATTTTGCTTTTCTATTCATAAATTAATTACATGTTGGTAATGTTTAATTTTTGCTTGTGTTTGTCGATTTTTTCGTCACTTTATTTTAAAGTCACCCGTCCTTATTCGCACTTAAAAATAAAATGAAATTGAGATTTTTCTATTAACACTTAGGGTAACAGCATCTAACCGACGACGGAATATTTAATTTGTTGGTGTTAACACATAAGCCGAGAAAAAAAATTTTGAAAGGGCTAACGCAAGAGAGCAAGTCGAATGTAACTGGGTTTCTCGGGCACTCACTCTAACTAAATAGGAAATCTGAAAGTGGGAAAATATTAAACCCGCCACACATTAAATTTTTACGACAATGTTTAGCAAAGGATAAATTGAACTGTGAATTATTCCCAAGCCTTTTTGGGATGGAGAAAAGCGCGTAGCTTGTAGCACTTATATAATTTTTGGAGTTGTATAAATTTTATTAAAACCACTTGGTTGAAGGCACAATAAAACAAACACTTGGTTGAAGCTAAACCTTTTTTTTTTTTCATTTTAATTTATTCGATGTTTTCCCGATTTATTTTTATTTATATTTTTAACGGATGGTGTGTGTGTGCTCAAAAACGAGGGTAAAATATCAATATGGTACCAATACATTATATTAATTAGTTACAAGTTAGTAAGGTAATTTACAATTACTTAATACAATTCAATACAAGAAACTGAAGAAATATTTATATTATATAATCAACAACTAATTCATAAATTCAAATGATGCTTTATGATTACAGAGTTGGAGTTAAGCGCATTCAAACTCACGGCGTTGAAATGTTATTGACTTTCAACTAATCAAAATTACATGGAAGTGGGCAGATTTGATGAATTGCTCGCTTCAGTGCACCTGATGCGGTATTAATAGTGACAACTCTAACGAGTTGATCTGATCCCATATGAATTTCAGCTATTCGTCCCAATTTCCATTTCATTGGAGGTATATTTTCATCCTTGATTACAACTAGTTGACCAATGGTAACATTTTTTGAACGTTTTGTCCATTTTTGACGTTTTTGGAGCTCAAAGAGGTATCCTTGTGCTATCTATCCCAGAAATGTTAATGAAGTTGTTAAGTGAGTTGCCACTGTTTCAATATCGGGATTTTGTCATTTTTGATGTCATACTCAGGTAATGCAGTCACTGGACGGCCAATCACAAAATGCCCTGGAGTAAGTGGCAAAAAATCGTTTGGATCCGAAGAAAGTGGTGTAAGTGGCCTAGAATTTAAAACCGCTTCTACTTGTTTTACCAGTGTTCATAATTGCTCTGCAGTGAGAGATGCATTTCCCATAATCCGCCTTATATGGTATTTTGCGGAATTTATTGCTGCTTCATAAAGTCCCCCAAAATGAGGCGACCCAGGTGGAGAAAAATGCCATTTAATTTTCTCCTGTTGGCAATAAGCCTGAAGTGAATGTTTGTGCTGCTGAAAGCTGAAGAGAAGATATAATTCGCGAAGTTCATTCGCTCCGACAAAGTTCGTTGCGTTGTCGGATTATATATTGTTGTTTCAGCGCTGCAACGAACGCTGCGGTACTCAAGTCAGTGACCAATTCGATATGGATCGCCTTTACGCAAAACAAACGAAAATGGCCAAATAGGATTTTGTTGGTTTCTTGTCGCGTATTTTGTAATGCGTATAAAACGGCCCGCAAAATTCAATAGCAACATTGGAAAACGGTGGCGCACATTGTACACGATTCGCAGGAAGATTGCCCATAAGTTGAGTTATGCTAATTGGACGCATCTTGAAACACGTTCATATAGCACATTTTACATATTTTCCGTGCCTGAGCCCTTCCGTTTAACGGCCAAAATTCTTGCCTGGCTGATGCAAGCAATCCTTGAGGTCCCGTATGGCAGTTTCTGTAATGATACAACCTGAACATAGTTAAGGTGAAAGGATGATTGTTTGGAAGGAGAATGGGATGCTCGGTAGTGAATGCGAGTTGTGAACCTTGGAGTCGACCACCGACCCGAAGGATGTGCGTCTTATCAAAAAAAAAGGATTGAGGTTGCGGATTTTGCTTTTACAAGTGGTCTGGTTCTTTGTTCGCAGCATGTGTAGATCATCGGCAAATGAATCAATTTGAATCGTCTTTATAATACAGTTTAGCCCATTTTGAATTTCATCTGGTGTTAACGGGCCGCACTGTCTGAAGTCTTTATACTGAACCCGAACTTGACAATTTTTGATAAAGCGAAGAATGTATGCCACTACATTCAGAAGTGAGTTGTAGTTATTATGGTATTTTATTTTTTGAAAGAAATCAAATTGCAACGGGTTTGAAGATATTAGTTGACTGGCAGCCAAAACCGTCTTTAATTTGCGTTGTTCTAGTAGTTCAGCATCGGGTTGCAACGAAAATGTAATTGGCCAATTAATTTCAGGTTCAGTCAAAAACGAAGGTCCGTTGAACCAGACTGCTAATTGTGATTTATATTTCGCAAGTGTTAATCCTCTTGATAAATTATCGGAAGCGTTATTTTTGGAATCAATATGTCTCCATTGTGATCTTGAACCTGAAACTTAAATTTCTGCTACACGATTGCCCATATAGGTTTTTCACATTGACGAGTGGCCATTCAGCCAATGGAGTACAATTGATGAATCTGTCCAATATATAATTTGGGATGGCTGAACTTGAAGACTCGGCAATATCTTTTGAACTAGCTGAACCAAACACAACCTTTTCGGCAGCATATATAGTTCTGGTGTAGAGAGATGCTCCGTATGCTCTTTCGCAGCTAATTGCTAATTTCAGCTGATTTAATTGGGGAAGTTCCTGTCGGTAACGAAGCCATTCTGTATGCAATTGTTGTGGAAAAGACTCGTCTCAATCAATGCGTAATTTCCAAAGTTGTTGAAGGAAGATTTTGCCAATTAATATTACTGGTGAAATGAGGCCAAGTGGATCGAAAATCCGTGGAATATTGGAAATAACTGTGCGTTTTGTAATTCTTTTTATAGTTCCAAGATTGACATGAAACCAAAATTCATCGCGAAATGGTTCCCAATACATGCCCAAAATTTTCGCCGGCTCGCACTCATCGAAGTTTAGTATTTTTTCACGATCAACGTCTGGTATATCTTTCAATATTGAAGGATCATTTGCGCACTATTTATGAAGTTTCATTCCGGCTGTGTCGAGCATAATTAGTTGTCATTTCGCTTGAATAGTCGTGTCTAGATCATTAAATCCAACCAAACAATCATCAGCGTAGAACGAGTTGCTGATAATCAATGCAGCTAATGGATATTCCTTACCTTCGTCAATTGCTAGTTATTTCAGGCACCGTGTGGCAATATATGGAGGTGCCGCGATCCCTTATGTAACTGTAGTGAGTCTGTAGATTTGGAGTAATTCTGATGAGTTATTTCCCCAATAAATTTATTGGAAATGTGAATCGTTATCATCTAGTTCAATTTGACGATACATTTTTGTTATATCGGCACTGAAGACGTATTTTGGGTATCGAAATCTGAGGAGAATACTAAATAGATCATTTTGGACGGTAGGACCAACCATCAATATGTTATTTAAGGACAGACCTGATGTCGTTTGCGCTGAAGCATCGAAGACCACTCTCAGGCGTGTTGTAGTTCTGTCCGGTTTTACGACACAATGATTTGGTAAGAAATAATTTGGCGATCTAATTCCATTTTCTGTAATTTTTGTCATGCGGCCACGCTATTTATAATCGCTCATAAATTCAGCATACGACAAATTTAATTTAGTCGTATCAAAAATCGGCGCTGAGCCATAAATTTTGAATCGGCTAATGAATTTACTGGTGAGTAGAATGGCAGCCTTACACGACATCTTCCAGTTGCGGTTCGTTGGATTGTTTGACGAAAATGCAGTTCACACCTCTTCTTCTTGGGGTGTTTATTGTAGTTGATGCTGTAATTCAATAACCTCCTGCTTGAAAAATCGTTCCAGCTGTGAATTCAAATCCAGTTCATCGCTTGCAACCAGATTGCAGTAAACTCTTGAGCTTGCATCTGCAGTAAATTTACCTGACACTATCTAACCCAAAACTGTATTCTGGAGATATAGTAGGTTGTCAGCAGATTTGATTTGGCCTTCTGATAATAACTCGAAATAAAGTTCTGCTCCTATGAGCATATCAATTTTTTAGGGAATGTAGAAATGTTGATCTGCTAAACGTATGTTCGAAGGTATTAGCCACTCGTCGACCCTCATTCTAGCTTCAGGTTGAACACCAGTAATGCTTGTTAAAACATGAGCGTCAATATTTGTAGTATAAGATGAATGATATGATTGAATTGTGACATTTGCCTTCCAGGGACTGAAGATTGTAGAGTCTTCCACTCATGTTATGGGAGTACGAATTTTCGATTTTTTCAAACCCAACCGTGAAGCTAATGAATCGGTAATAAAATTTAACTGTGAAGCTGAATAAAGAAGTGCTCTGCAGGATATCCATCCATTGGATTTGTCCAAGACCTTAACCACGGCTGTAGCTAGAAAGACGTAGGAGGCCGATTGATAGAAGACTTGCTTGTTGATTGTCCGTATGGCATTGTAGAATTGGAGTTGCATTGTTAGCTTGGAGTAAAGTTGACTTGGTAACTTGAAGTGACTCGGTTTGAATCTTATCGCTAAAGGCGGCTATAGCTGAAGTGAATGATGGTTGCCTAATCCCCGGCATTGTGGCTTGATGCAGCAGAGAATGATGCTTAGAGTGGCAGTGTTTGCATGATTCGCTGGAGTTGCAATCTGATGTTATGTGATCATTTTTAAGACAATTTATACAAAGCTTGCGGTTCACGGCTTCTTGAACGCGAATTTCAGGTAATAACGATAAATATCTTGTGCATCTGAAAATCGAGTATCCCATATATTGTGGCTTTGTAGAAATATAAGATGATGGTTGTGTTCGACTTGATCTTATTGTAGCTGTTGGTTGATGTGATGCTGGTGGACCTAGTCTGGAGGGTGTTCCAGACAGCTTTCCTTCCAATGAATGGCATCGTTTATTTAGGAATGTGATTAGTTTATCCAATGTTGCCATTCGAGTTGGCGGTGAATTGTCATCCCATTTGAGTCGTGTGTAAAGATCAAGTTTGTTGTATATCATTGTTATGATCAAATCTTCCCATGGTTTCACTGGACGCTGAAGGCTTTCTAACGCACGCAAATGAGAATTAAAGTGGTCGATTAGTTCTCTTAATTTTTCTGGTGATTCTTTATCGAGTGCCTTGAAAGAGAACAATGAATGTGTATGGTCTTGACAAATAACTTTTTTGTTCTCATATCTGTCTGACAGCGTAATTAGTGGCTGTTACCTCAAATGATTCGATTATCCGATACGGAATCTTTCCAAGTGAGGAACGCAAATATTGAAATTTGGTGATATTATCTACATTTTCTTAATTATGCACCAAACTCATAAATAATTCATGAAATTCCATCCACTTTGCATAATCCCCGTTGAACATTGGAATTTCAATTTTTCTCAATTTAAGCGCTGAAGAAAGTTTTGTTGAATTTTCTGCATTGACTACCGAATCATTCAATGTTGGTCGAAGGGTTTGAATGAGCAATGAGATTTGTGGTTTGATGTCGAAATAAATTGTCTCCATGTCTGCACGAGTAGTTAACTTAACTTCGTCGGGAATTAATGATTCCAGTTGGCCTTGAATATTACAAAAATTTTCGAAATATTTGTCTAGGAATCTTAACCGTAATTCTAATTGTTCACCATTAGAATTGCTGCCATTTTCATCGACAAACGCCTGAAGACGAGTATTCTGATGACATGCCACGCTGCGTTGGGTTTTTAATTTTGCAATTTTAGCCTCCATTTTACACACTTGTATTATATAGCCTTTGTGTGGTTATAGTACAACACACACCTAACTGTTTCTTTTCACTTATGTAAAGGTTGAAGAACAAGTGCAGATGATAATTAAAAAATTTGGAATTTGTTTATATATTACAGCTTGAGGATATAGATATCTTGTAGATTTGTACTGAAGATGTTTAAATCAGTCAGGATAAGATCCCACTTCTGACACCAATGAATGATTCCCAAGTCTTTTTGGGATGGAGAAAAGCGCGTGGCTTGTAGCACTTATATAATTTTTGGAGTTAACACGTAGTTGTATTAATTTTATTAAAACCACTTGGTTGAAGGCACAATAAAAAAAAACACTTGGTCGAAGCTAAACCTTTTTTTTTTAATTTTACTTTATTCGACGATTTCCCGATTTAGTTTTATTTATATTTTTAACGGATAGTGTGTGTGTGTACTCAAAAATGAGGGAAAAATATCAACATAGTACCAATACATTATATTAATTGGTTACAAGTTAGTACGGTAATTTACAATTACTTTATACAATAATAATTTTCTCTGAGTACACGTATTCATACCAAGCAAGAAACTGAAGAAATATTTATATTATATAATAAACAACTAATTCATAAATTCAAATGATGCGTTATGATTACAGAGTTGGAGTTGAGCGCATTTACACAAAAATTATTTTTTACCTCACAGCGGTGAATATTTATAATAGTGTTGAAAAAGTTTAAGATTTACTTGTATCTATATTTCAAAATCTTTCTAATGACACTCCACAAGGACCAAACATATAAATTGTGTCTGCAAACAGCGCCAAAATAGTAAGTTTGATAACCAACATTCTAAAACCTAAGATTTTATTTAATTGGAAATAATTGATTATCCCTTTACTGAGGTGAATCTTTATAGGAGTTGTGAAACAGTTTAGAAATTTTTTACCAACGACTTACAGTACGTAATTTATGTTGTTCAATTAATATAAAATATAAAAAAAACATTTATTTCACTTTCATTTTCTTTAAATTTATTATAATTAATTAAACTTTATTTATTTTTTAAAAAGCCGGTCTCTTTAGAGCCGGGAATCAATATTTTGTTACTGTGCTCTTTGGAGTCAGTTTATTGAATGATTTCTTAAGTTTTTTAGTTACATGACTTTTCTTTATAATATATTTTATAAACATGGTTCAACATGTTATTTTATAACTGATAATGCTTATTGCTTATTAATTAAAAATGAATATTTTGTTAGACAAAACAATAATTTGATTTACATAAAATATGATACATTAAATTTATAATAATAATTTTAGGTCATGATAATATTTTATGTTGTTAGTATAAAATTGTATTATGAGCATCTTTACTTTGTTGCGTTTCAATTTCTTGGAATTCTTTATTTTGTTGCGATTCCATTTCTCGGAATGTAACTCTCCCTTCGTTAAGAGTAGAGTTCTCCTGAACTCTATTTGTAAATTTAATATTTATTTTATTTTGTTTAAACTTTATATAGATAATCAATATTATTATTAATGCTATTACTATAATTAATATTATGCTTATTCCTGAATATGTTAATATTTTATGAAATTTCAACAATTTTATTTCATTTATATTTTTATTGGTTTCCAAAATTATTTCCTTAAATGTAAATGTGTTATTCTCTGACTTATAATCTAAATTTTGAATGATGTAATCATTATTTACTTCCTTTATATTATTATAAAAGGTTTTGTTATTTATGCTAATGCTACAGTTAAAAAATTTTACAAAATAATTTCCATTCAATTCGAATGTTCTTTCATCATAATTTGATGTTAAAATTACTTTATTAGCCAATTGTATTAATATACTATTATCATTGATGCTATAAATTTCTGTATCACAGTTTTTAATATTTTGACAATTTTTTGTTAATATACAGTGTCTTAAATTATTTAATTCATGAAATGCTTTATTTGTATTGTATTCATAATAGGTATTGTTAATTTCAAATGTTTTAGTGATCTCATAATTTATTGAACTACAATCATTAATATTTGACACTGGTATAATTAATTTTGTATTTGCTTTTTCCATGCAACTGGGAATTTTGATTAAAAATATCAATTTATTATTATTAGTTTTAGAATATCCTACTTTTAAATTTTTTATTTTACTAGCATCTATTTTGTATTCTACAATCTCTTCATGAGTTAACAAAGATGGATGTATAATGTTAAGATTACTAAATACTATATTATCTTGTAATTCACTTATAATTCTATCTATTTCATATATTTTTAATTTTATATCATATATCATTAATCTAAGTAGAGTTTGGTTATCTCTGTTTATAATAAAATCCTTAATAATTTTTCTATCTTCCAACATTGTATTATATAATTTGTTTATAGTGTTGTTAAAGTTATTATTAATTTTAATTTGTTCATTTATGGTTACAGCTAGATTTTCGTTATTCTGATCAATTATGTATAAATGTTTATTAATTAATTGTCTGTCTTCATCGTCCATTGTTCCTGATATCCACTTGTTTATTGTTCCTATGAAATTTACTAAACCTCGTTTATGTATTGAGTGATGTCCGTCTTTTAAAGTCATTAATTTATAAAGTAAATTGTCTACGTCTTTAAATAATGTAGATTTAATAAAGTGTTTTGTAAGCTCTACTGTCATTTCCCTCACTGTTGACCTCAGGTTTAATATTAGAGTTTCTATTTCTACTATGTCGATTATGTGTAATGAATAATTGTAATATTTGGGTAAAAATGTCTCGCTTTCTCGAAGAATAGTATATCCTGTGTTGCTTTCAATTTTCTCTACTTGAATTTGTGCTTTCGTTAGTTTCGTCATTGTTAGTATTAAGAGCAATGTTGTCATTATTATCTGCGAATTTTAACGGTCTTTTAATATTTGTAGGATGTATATTAGTTAAATTAAGTAATCTGAATTTTGGTTGGTCTTTATGTCTGAGTGATTTATAATTTTTTATGTAACCTTGTTCCCTAGTTTCTGTATATTCCTCTCTATTTTTGTTGTGTATAGTTAACCTTTTTGTTTGTGAATCAACTAAATTCTTGTAAATTCCTTCTTGATTAATGCCCTCTTCTGCTTTTATTGGGGTGCATTTAATGGTATTGTGATACTGATTATTGTAGCTTTTTATTGCTTCTAACATTTGATACCTTATAGGACTGGGTTGGTCTATATTTAAAACTCTTAATTTTTCTGTCAGTGTATTGTTAAGTCTTTCTACGTCGGCATTACCTGTGTGGCTGTTAGGTTTTGTTAAATGTAATTCTATACCTTCTTTATCTAAAAATTCTTTTATATTGATATGCTTAAATTCATTATCAGCTATTATTTTTCTGGGTTTCTTGTGGTTAATATACATTTTAAATTTTTCAATAATGTCTGTAAAATTTCTGTTTTCTAACGGATAAGCCGTTGCGAATTTTGTAAATTTGTCAATAAAAATAAGAAAAGGTTGTTTTTTATTAATATACGTATCTATATGAACGATTTGATTTTTGTTTGTCGGTATTTCTGTCTTTTGTAGTTTTGGTTTGATTGGGTTCCTATCGTATTTCCCTGTGTTACAAACGTCACAATTGTTCGTAATTTTATTTATTGTAATTTTCAAATTTTTACTGTAGATTTTAAACTTTAAATCTTCATAAAGTGCTATGATACCGGGATGTTTCTGTTTTTTGTGTTGTATGGATAAAATCTTAATTAAGTCTTCCTCTGTTTCTACGTCTTGTGCAAAATGTCTGCATTTAATGAATTTGGTATTTGGAAATTCTTTGATTAATACTTGAAATATTACATGTAAATCGTGATCAGATATTTCAGAATATATGGCTACTTTTGTTGACGATATGTATGTCTTAAGTTTATTAATTAACTCTATGTGATTTATATTTGGATTTATGTTAATCCGACGATTCCCTAATACATTTTCTAGTTCGTTAGTGAAATTTTCTGTAATTATTATCTGTGTTCTAAATCGGTTTACTATAGTGTCTAAGAATGTTAGTTCGTCGTTTAAATTTTCTTCTTGTGAATGTATTGTCGCTTGAATGGATATGTTGTCTTGGCTTTCATTTACTATTTCTTCATTATTAACTTCATGTTGGGAAGGAGGGTCTTGTAGGAAATTGTTTCTCCCTTCGTTAGCTTCGAACATTTCGTTAATTTCAAAACTTTCACTAATTTCATTTATTTCGTGTTTATCATTGTTTATTCTACTTAGAAAATCTGCTATTTTATTTTCCTTTCCTTTTAAATAATTTATTTTTATGTTGTACTCTCCTAAAGATAGTATCCATCTTTGGAGTCTTGGGTTTAAATCTTTGCCTAAATATTTAGTGTGTAACCATTTTAATGCTTGATGGTCTGTTTTAAGTTCGAATTCTTTTCCATATATGTACGGTCTAAAATATTTTACTGACCATATGACTGCCAATAGTTCTTTTTCCGTAGTGTTATATCTAATTTCATGATCATTTAGCGTTCGGCTGGCGAATGCTATGGGATGGTTTTCTTGAAGCAAAACTGCACCAATTGCAAATTGACTGGCGTCTGTATTTAATACGAATGGTTTGTTGAAATCGGGATATTTGAGAATTGGATGGGTAGTTAGTAATAATTTTAGTTGCTCAAAAGCATGAATATAAGATGGATCTAATTTATTTACTTTACTATTCTTTTTGAGATATTTTGTCATAGGCTGCGCTATTCTGGCATAGTCCTTGATAAATTTTCTATAGTATCCTGTGATACCTAGGAATGATTTAATTTGTTTTTGAGTTACTGGGAGTTTTAATTGTGCTATATCATCTATTTTCTTTGAATTTGGTTTTACACCTTCTGTTGTTAACAAATGACCTAAATACTCGGTCTCTTTACAAAAGAAGTTACATTTGTCTATTTGGATTTTTAAATTTGCTTTTCTTAAATTTTCAAATATTTGATTTACATTAATTATGTGTTCTTGTAGAGAAGTGCTAAATATTAATATATCATCAAGATATACTACACATATTTTATTTATATGTTCCCTTAGTACTGAATTTATTAATGTTTGAAAGGTGGCAGGGGCGTTTTTCAATCCAAAAGGCATTCGAACATATTCGTAATGTCCGAATGGTGTGGAAAACCCTGTTTTATTTTGGTCTTTTTTGCTTACTAGGATTTGATGAAATCCCTTCGCTAGATCCAAAGTTGTAAAATATTGGGCTCTACCCAATTTATCTAATATATTTTCTATATTAGGTATTGGAAATTTATCATTTATAGTAATTTCATTTAACTTTCTATAATCAATGACAATTCTCCATTTTTTTGTATTTGAATTGTCCATTTTCTTCGGTACAATCCAAAGGGGAGAATTATAGGGTGAATTCGATTCCCTAATAATTCCTTGTTTTAACATATCCTTGATTTGTTTTTCGATTTCTTTCTCGTGTATTTGCGGATATCTATATAATTTACAATATATAGGATTCTCATTTGTTAATTTAATTTCGTGAGTTATTTCGTGAGTGAAAGTCAAATTGTCACCTTCTTCATAAAATAAATCTTTATTTTTGGATAATAAATGTTTTAAATTTTCTTTTTCTTCATTGTTTAAACTATTTTGGTTTATTTTAGAGAAAATTTCCTCTTGTGAAACAATTGGTTCTAAGTGATTTACTTCGGTAAGATCACGGGGATATCCAATTATTTCGAAAGGGATTTTATGCTGATTAAATATCTTCAGATATTCATTTTGTATATCAACTTCAGCTTGAAAAGGAATTAAAAAATTCATTCCGATAATCGCGTCATATTTTTCACTCTTTAGAGGAAAAATTTTCCATTCTAATGTACCAGTTTTTACTAGTTCCTTTGGAATTGGCGTGATTATTTTTTTATTTACAAAATTGGGACCTCCTAAAGAATTATACATAATAGGAGTTTCTAATTCTATTTCTTTAAAATTAAGAGTATTTGGTTTTAATAAACTGGTATCTGAACCAGTATCTATTAAACAATTAATAGATTTATCATTAAATGTTAGTTTTACTATCGGTAGCTGGTTGATGGTGTGGGGTTTATAAAATTTACCTCCTGATTTAAGGGATTTACTTGATTTATATTATCGACTTCCATTGGTCCTGGTTGTTGAGTATTGTTTCTATATTGTCCAGTTCTATTGTCATTAAATTGTCGCCTAAACTGTCCTGAATTATATCCGTTATTTCTGTGATCTTGTGTTCTAAACTGTCCTGAGTTATTGTTATTTCTGTAATCTTGTGTTCTAAACTGTCCTGAGTTATTGTTATTTCTGTAATCTTGTGTTCTAAACTGTCCTGAGTTATTGTTATTTCTGTGATCTTGTGTTCTAAACTGTCCTGACCTATTGTTATTATAATTATAGCTATTATTATTACCATTTCTAAATTCCTGGTTATAAACACCGTTAATATTGTTGTTCCTATAAGGGTTTCTGTTTTGAAAATATGTTTTATTATTTGTTTTAAAATTAAATTCTTTATTTCTATTTATTCTAAATTCGGATTTAATTATATCCTCTGACAGGTATATTTCCGATTTACAAAGAATATTGTCTAATTCGAATAACGATTTCGTTGAATCTATTTGTAATTGAACTAGAGGAATTATTTTTGATTTTAATATTTGCACTAACTCCCTATCTATAGAATAATATGTGAAATTATCCTCGTCGTCAAAATCGCATATTTCGCTACATTCACTCTTATATTTATTTAATTTATTAAAAATATCTTTAAGATTAAATACCTTTATTTCCTTAGCATTGTAGAGTAACTGATGGATGGTGTTTTTAGGTCTGTATCTCAATTTTAGCTGCCTGATGACGTTTTCCCAGGTGCGTTGAGTTTCAGGTATTTCCATGATGGTTCCTCTGGCATTCCCAATTATTTTCGTGTTGATTAGCTTTCTTAAGCAATATTGTTTAAGTTCCTCGTTCTTATTACCGCATAGACTTTCGGTATCTACGATGGTTTTTAGGAAAGATTTTAATTTGTAAGTATCTTCCCCTGAAAAGGCTTGGATCTCACTGAAGTTTCTTATAATTTGATCTGGACTTAGATCAAATCGAGTGGTTTTAATGCCTTGCATTATTGTTTCCTGGTTTACCAGTTGTTGTTGCAACACTGTAATTTGATTTTGTAATTGTTGTTGCTGTTGTTGCTGCTGCAACAATTGTTGTTCGACTTGTTCTGTATTCATTTTTGTTGTAGCTTCGATTTAAGTCGAATACTTTGCTTCTTTTACTCGCAATCTTGAGATTATTGATTTTAAATTGTTCACTTTTAATTAACACCCACTTTTTATTACTACTTTTTAAATATTATCACGTTTTTATAAGTTTATTATTTTACTTTAACTATTTAGCACGAAATTAATTAATTTTTTTTTTTTTAGTAACTATTCAATTATTTACGTGAAATGATTTTCGTGTCTACGAAAAATCAATTTTTACTTATTTTTCTTTGTATCTTATCACTTCACTATTTTAATATCCTATCAACTGCGCCATTTATGTTGTTCAATTAATATAAAATATAAAAAAAACATTTATTTCACTTTCATTTTCTTTAAATTTATTATAATTAATTAAACTTTATTTATTTTTTAAAAAGCCGGTCTCTTTAGAGCCGGGAATCAATATTTTGTTACTGTGCTCTTTGGAGTCAGTTTATTGAATGATTTCTTAAGTTTTTTAGTTACATGACTTTTCTTTATAATATATTTTATAAACATGGTTCAACATGTTATTTTATAACTGATAATGCTTATTGCTTATTAATTAAAAATGAATATTTTGTTAGACAAAACAATAATTTGATTTACATAAAATATGATACATTAAATTTATAATAATAATTTTAGGTCATGATAATATTTTATGTTGTTAGTATAAAATTGTATTATGAGCATCTTTACTTTGTTGCGTTTCAATTTCTTGGAATTCTTTATTTTGTTGCGATTCCATTTCTCGGAATGTAACTCGTACGGTTACGGTTATATTCTAGATTACTTTTCAAAATCTGCTATTGTTGGATGCAGACAAATACAGCCAGTTAAAATACGTAAAAAATGTACTGGGTTTGTTCCATTTAAAATAAAAACATAGATTACATCTCCAAATAAACCACAGAAGTTCAATATAGAATCATGAATAAGTCAATGGTGTACGCCGTTTGCTTTATTCCTTATGAATCATATTTTATTAAAAACGTTACTTCCATTATTCAGAAACATTTCTACCGATCCATGCTTTATCCCAAGCCTGAAAATGTATTTTGTTGGCAATCACTCTTTGTTAATTTGATAAATTCACTTTTTTTTGTCAACTGGGTTTTGTTTGGATTAGAGGCTTACTCTTTCGTATATTGTTGACCATCTAACTTCTTATAGATTTTGGTAATATTTTGACTAAAATCAAACCATTTGAAACTAAATGTTATCCCATAAATTTTTAACTAATGAATTCACTAAAATTCTAACGGCACGTTTTCATTGATTTGATTGATTGATTGCGATGTACGATCAAGCATTAAGCAAGTCTCCCGTATTATAAATGCGAATACCACACCACTATACCCATGTTACACAACACGACACCATTCTTCATGAAGCCAAACTCCGTAAAGAAAGGCGCCACATCGATAATTACATAAGTCCTAATAGTTGTGATATCCGCCCCTGGCCAGGTCGCCGTCGTACACCTTTTTACATATAACAAGATCGAGGGATGGGAAAGGAATGTTAGCAACAAAGACTCAACCCGGTTCCACTCAACCCGGTTCCAGACACCTAAGTAGTTGATAGTTAGTAAATTTGTTAGTAATATATTTTTTAGTAATTTATTTAGCACAAGACAATACAATTTTAAAGTTCATCTACTGCTCCAACCTGTAAGAAGACACAATGACAACACAAATTTCCTGGTACCGCAAACTCTTTTTCTGAAAAGCTGTAAACAACTATTATTATTCCCCTCCACCATTTTTTCCATCGGCGGTTGTGAGAGGGGGCGAGATTTCGTTCCATCATCATGTTCCCATGCGGTCACCCAAATTTGTACTAACTGTAGGTAGTGTTGCTTGACGTTGTTGTTGAATTCGTTGCATCCCTGCTGTCCCTGCTACTCGCCCCCCATCTAACGGCACGTTTTCATTATAACTCTAAATAACGCTTTTCATGATATGACACGTCACTAAAATGTAACAAATAGTAATGTTATACAACAAATGCTACAAAAACATTGCTAGATAAAGGCTTGTTTTCACTATAAAACAAAACTTGTTATATAACAATGTTATGTAATGACACACAAATTTCTGCAATAAATGTTAAATAGTGTTTTCCATATTATATGGAAATTTTTTGTAGCGTTAGTTATATAACAGTCCTATTTGCTGCATACATGATGCGCCATCATATTGTTACACAAGGAAAAAAAAAATTATTTTTTGTAGCATGACATACAAAAATTGTTATATAGCACGTTATGCTACGGAGCCCTTTATATAGCAATGGTTTTAAAGGATTTATTATAATAACATTACGATTCATATTTAGTTTTTATAATTCAGTTTAAGATATACAATGAGACATTTACAAAACCGTTATGCCCATTTGTTTTTTTGGAGAGAAATGCTTTTTTAAATGGCCAAAAATTTGTTCTGGGGTAATGTCCATTAAGCCGATGGGATTTATATTCTTTTATCCATTAGTTCGGTAAAATCTAAATTAGGTCCGAATTGAGAAAGGTTTTACAAGCTTTTGTAAATTGCGAAAAACTCAAAAAAAAAAAAACATAATTTTAAAGCTCGATCGCTCTTCAAATAAATCAAACGACACAACGGTGAATGTCATTACTAAAGTGCTAAAACCTAAACTGTTAGATCTTTACAAACAATATTCCGCGAGAATAAATTTGACTGGAAAAAATTGCTTTTCACCGTAGAGTGGTGAATATTTGTAAGAGTCATGAAAATTAAAGGGTTTCATTTTGTCTACACCATTTTACGACACCTTGAAGGACCAAATATGTATATCTGTCATCAGCGCATAACAGACACTTTGATAACTAACATGCCTGTTGAAATACAGAAGTTTATTGTATGCAGCATGTGCCTTTAACCGTATATGCCAAGTTTTATGAAAATCATACCTACGGATCCATACCTTAGCCCAAATTTGTAAATATATTTAGTTGATGATCACACGTTTTAATTCGCCACTTTAATAGATTTTTGTAATATTTCACTAAATCCATAAAATTTGAAATCAAATATTAACTGATGAAATTTAAACTAACTATTTTAGTGAGCTCACTAAAGGGCGCGTTCCTATTATATAGCAAATAATGCAACTTGCCATATAGCACAAATTAATCAATGTTGTGCAACAAATGCTATAAAATATTGCTTGTTAAATTTCAATGTTATGTAACGTCCAAAAATTGCCACAGAAAATGTGAAACAACGTTTTCATGATATATAGCGATATTTTTGTACCGTTAGTTGTATGGTATGTCATTCCTGTTTGTTACATACTTAGTGGAAATTAGCCTTAACTTAAAGATACTGTTACATACAAAAAAAATATTCAACACATCAATCAATATTCATCTACCGTTATGTAGCTTAATGGCAGAAATCAAGGGTGAAGGTATGGCAATAGCTATATTTTTAGCCTTGCGAACTTGAGCCAGCATCCTATTGATTAAGAAAGTCTTCCGAGTTCCATCCAGCGCGTCTAAGAAAGTGCGCCTTCTCCTCCATCAATCAACTGCAGAACTCTGTCGAATAATTGCCATTGCTCTAGAAAAAGTCGCGGTGTCATTGAGGGTACGTGGCCCTGAAGCGTTGTGGTGCCATAATCGAGCTCTATGGTAATTTATCAGATTTTCTCTTGTTCGAATTAGCGCTGTCATTGCGTATTCGCTTAATTTTTTTCTGACGACAGAAATCACTTTATTCTCAGTCGTGAACAAAGCATACAAATTTCGTTGGTAAACTTCAAATTCGAATGTAACCTCTTGATCCCCAGAGCTGGAAAAATGATAAGAGAGTTGTTCTCTTAGGCATCATCATTATTTGATTAAAGTTTTGCTTTGTAAAATAAATGCGATCATAATTTTTTAAATAGACAGCCATATGCATTACGGCTAGGTGCCTTACGAGAAATGGCAACTGCAGAATCCTTAAACCCACTGCTGGCGAACAAGACACCACCCAATAGTTATATATGGTGATTTGCTCTCGTTCACCACTTACGTTTATAGTGTAGTGATTTGGCCACCGTCCTCTGGCGATCTACTTCGATACTGATAATAACCCATGTCGTTGTGTTGTATTTCGTTAAGCATTACCCGTAGATTTTAGCACATTCCTTCCCTCATACATGACGTTGACCTTTTTGTTTGGCAACGATTCTATTGTTATTAGATTGATTTGTAGTATGGTAAAATAATAATTTTCCTGGCCCTTTCGAAAAATTAATGAGTACTTCAGAGCGTCGACGTAAAATCTGTGAGTATTTAAAACATGCAATTGAATTTTTTATATTTTTTTGGACATTTAATAGAAAAAAACAGAAAAAGCGGGTTGGCATAATGAAATTACGCAAACAGACAAATCGAAATATCATAATGAGATAATTGCCGATCGGTGGAAATCTCGATATTTCGATTTTATTAGACATGCTGGTATAAGATTAAAATATTTAAATTTTCGAATAATCTTAAATTTACTATAGGTAAATCCCACTAACTTTATTTTAAACGGTTTGTCATGATTAAAGCACATGTATAGGCTTACCGAAATCTCACAGTGAGATGTTGACCGATCAGTGAAAATTTTGAGATATCGATTTTCGTGTAATCTAATATATGGTATATATATTCGGACGTAAAATTTCCCCCTCTTTTCGAATCCTTTGGCAAAAATATGGTTTCCCATTTTAAAAAAATGACCTTCAAAATTGAACTAAAGGTCAAGGACATTAACAAAGATAGATGACTCCATTGTCCTTGCACATTTTTGTGTAAACCATTTTTTTTGTCGCTGGCATATTTTAGGAGATATTTGGATTAAATAACGGATAAGGAGATATTTGGATCCTTTAATTAAAATGGCTCACCAACAAGATAACAGGGCCAATAAAAGCAAAAAACTTCCTAAAAGGTTCTGTTTTTGGTGTAATATGTGTACAGTTACATATTGAAATTTCTCAACTTATATTTTATCAGCTTTAAGTTTCGATAACCACTTTAAAAAAAAAATAACTTAAGAACTTTAAAATAGTGCACATATCTCAAAGGCAGAATTTTTAACAACCGAAACAGCGGTAGGTTCGTTGTCAGACGATTCCGTTTTATGACAATTTGAATTGACGTATTTTGCGCGACAACCAATGGTCGCAACGAAGTAGTAATAACACCTCACCGACAGTATCCGGCCAAGAGGACAAAGAAGTCTAAGTACATATGGTATGTAAAATTTCCGAAAACAGGCATATGCAACGTTGAAGATCCTATATATGCGATTTGAAAGTAAGTTTAGATTCCAAAACTAACCCTAGTATTTGAAAATGTGTACTAATGCAAAGTATATATAATTTTGTTTAGCTTAGCATTAGTTTTATTAGTAGCTTTTTGTTTAATAGTATTAGTAACATTAAATTACTTGACAAATGGGGGTCTCAAAAAGTGAGTTTTCTAGAATTTTACAGGCTTTCCGAAATTATTCATTATTATCCAGGTTTTCGGTATTATTGAAATTATTCGCCATCAATTGATATTCACATAATATAGAGGTTATTCCAACTTTTCTCGGTTAATGGAGACGAGATTGTTCCGCGGTTTATTCTAGACTTCTCAAGTTTTGCGACATTTCTATGTAGGATTATTCGAGATTTTTATATATTTTCAAATTTATTCGAATTTTGTACCTATGTCAATGTTCTGCGCTTAGCTTTGAGTTGTGATAAGTGTGGGCACATGCTCCAAATGCCTTACAACAAAAACAAAATGTAAAGCCGATGAAAAATCTTTGCAGTAGAATAACACGTATGCAACTCAATCCACACATGAAATATTATCAAACGTTTTTGTTGAGTGATTGTGAAGTGGTTGGTTTAGTTGTTTGTGGCGGTGATTTAAACCTAATTACTAATAAAGTGCACTCCGAGTTGGGTGCTTCAAAGCTCGAAAATATTCAAAAGCTATTTGATGGAGTTGGCTTGAGTCGAAACACTATACAAGGTACGTTTTGTAAAAAAGTTAACATCGATGATGAGATTTATGACACGGTATTTCATGTAGTGCAAGGAAATCATTAACCAAACAATAACAGTGAAGAAGGCGATGACTTACCAATCAGTACTTCACATAAAACAAATCCATGCATTGCTGCAGAAATTAGAAATCATGTCAGCAATTATAGACCACTGAAAATTATTTTCATACTAATGTCGGAATGAGAATTGTTTTATCTGAAGATTTCCCAATTTATCAGAAGCCACGAAGATTGTCTCCTCTAGAATTAAAAGTAGTGAGGAAGCAGGTAGATGAATGGCTGTATGAAGGTATTACATCCAAACAACGCAAGCCCAATAACGCCCTATACCTTGCCAATAAAAAGGACGGTTCTAAAAGGTTATGTGTCGACCACAGAAAATTGAACAAGGTGATTTTGAAAGACCGATAACGGATATCGGTTGATTCGACGTTGATCGATAAACTGATGGAGACATTACATGTTGCCGAGGAGAATTGGCTACAAATAAAGTAGAGTAAATGCGAGTTTCTAAAGCCGTCCATTAAATTCGGGTATCAATAGGAAAATGGAACTATTCAGCCATCGGTCGGTAAGAAAATGGCGATCGCAGAGTTTCCTGAGCCACATACAGTCAAACAAGGTCTACAATTTATTGATTTAACTGGTTATTTTCGACGATTTGCCGAATCTTACGCTACTACTGCACGTCTCTTAACCAATCTACTATGGAAGAGAGTCCAGTTTAAGTTTGGTTATGAACAGTTTGAAGCTTTCAAACATATGAAAAAAGCTCTTATAAGTTATCCCAAACTGAGAATATACTCTATGAACACTTAAACGGAGCTTCATGTGGATGTTTCTAAATTAGGATTAGGAGAAATTCTCCCGCAAAAAGACAGAGAAGACCAACATTTTAATCATACCTTTTATCCTAAAACGGAATCTCGGGAAGAAAAATATCCCAGCTATATGAGTTCGAGGTATTAGCGATTGTTACCGCTTAAGGGCTGCTCAAAAATACGACGCCCAAATCAAAACCATCCTCGAGATTTTAGTTGACCGCGATGAATACGAGAACTTCGTAACATATAATGGTATTTTATTTAAGGTGCTCAAAGGGTCGAGACTAGTCGTTGTTCAGAAAACAATCAAGGCTATTTTGCTTCGAAAAAAAAAACGTCTGAACTGATAGCGCGAGAATCCTACATAAGTGATGTCCAGAAAATGGTGAAGCGTTTTATCAATAATTGCATAAAGTATATCTTAGCTGATTATAAGACAGGTAAACAAGATGGCCTTCTGAGTCCTATACCAAAAGGGGATTGTCCGCTAGTCACTTATAACATGGACCATTTTGGTAATTTAGTAACTACAAGTATCTAGTGCCCTATGAAGTCACAAAAGTTCATTCTAATGACCGTTATGAGATGAAAAAGGATGGCGAGTCTGAAGGACCAACCAAAACTACATCATCGGCTGAATTTATGAAAAGGTGGTCCCAACATTTATCTAAAGAGAGTGAAGAAGATTCAATATCCGAAGTCGAGTTTCTAGACTCCTCCGGGCCGGATGAGAATGCAGAACGGCCAAGTGGAATTGGAGGGAATCCCAGATTAGCTTAAACAAAATATTCAACTTTTAGAAAACTGTAAAACAATCATGTCATTTACATACGCAAAAATACGATCATAAAAAATAAGAAGCGCATCACATTAAAGTACATTTACTTGCTGAGCTGTTTATATTGCCCACATATATAAGTAGATTATTAGTAAATGCCGGAATGGAAAAAAATCATTACTGATTGAAAACAAGATCGCGAATGACCTTTCGTATTGGTTTATTGATTATATATTTACAATTTTACTCAATAACTTTCAGCCCTTTGCTATGGTGAAAAATTAGTGCTTACCAATCGGTCCTCCTGCTGTGTCGGCTGACCAAAACGGCTGAGTCTCTACTTCATTTAGACTGATCTCATCGCTCTCAGACTTGTATATTGTCGCAAGCTCTGAATCACCACAGAGCCACTTTTTCATATTCTCTGCATCAGATGAGGTGGTATGTAGACCCACAGTATTGCCAATTTTTTCTACTTCATAACGATCACCCCTTTTCACCCTAATTACGAAATATGAACCCAAAAATGTTGGTAGTAATTTCGAACCAGTGATGAATTGGGTTCGTTTTATGGCGACGATGTTACTCACATCATAAACCGCTGCTATTTTACGTCGTTTGATGTATATTCGTCGGTTCTCTTCTTACGCTACCTCGATTTGACGCCCCGTTAACTAAAGATCCTCGTCACTTCTTGATCGACCGCATCCTTCACACGTAAATCTTCCGGTGCCCTCATCCTTACTCCCATTAATAGCCCGATGGGAGCCATTCCAATCGATCTTTAGAATGAATTGTTTAAGTACCGTTGAAGGTCAGGTACATGTTTGTACCAACCAGCAGGATCGTCTCGACTAAGCTTGATAAGGGCTGATATAATAATTCAGTTGAGTGGCTCAACTTGAAGCATGTGAAGTTATCCCAGTTTTTCTAACCAAGAAAAAATTAAAATGTTCATCAGGTAACACTATCCCATCCCATCCCAGTTTTTCTCTACGTGTATGAAATCTAAGGAAAAAAATAGTATGAAATTTAAATTTTTCTCATCCCATCCCAGTTTTTAATAATATACTAAGATTTTTTTGTTTATAATGATTATTCATATTCTGACTAGGCAACAGTAAGAAATACCACTAATAGGTATCCAAGCACCAGCCGTTCATTGTAATTTGCACAATCGGCCAGCTTCCAAATGGTTCCATATAAATTCATTATAATTTAAAATATTTGATAGCTTATCTCGTAAGATCTTAGAGGGCCGGAATTGATTCTTTATGTTTTGAGTTGGCAAAGATATGGTTCAACTCTGATAAAAATAAGAGCGCCAACCGTTCATTGTAATTTTCACAATCGGCCAGCATCCAAATGGTTCCATATTAATTCATTATAATTTTAAATATTTTACAGTCTATCTCCTAAGATCTTAGAGGGCCGGAAATGATTCTTTATGTTTTAAGTTGGAAATAATATAGTACAACTCTGAAAAACATAAGAGCGCCAACCGTTCATTGTAATTTTCACAATCGGCTGGAAGCTGGCCATAATGATTTTTCATATTCTGACTAGGCAACAGTAATCATTTCCAACTCAAAATATAAGAAATCATTTCCGGCCCTCTAAGATCTTAGGAGATAGACTATAAAATATTTAAAATTATAATGAATTTATATGGAACCATTTGGAAGCTGGCCGATTGTGAAAATTACAATGAACGGTTGGCGCTCTTATTTTTATCAGAGTTGAACCATATCATTTCCAACTCAAAACATAAAGAATCATTTCCGGCCCTCTAAGATTTTAGGAGATAGACTATAAAATATTTAAAATTATAATGAATTTATATGGAACCATTTGGAAGCTGGCCGATTGTGAAAATTACAATGAACGGTTGGCGCTCTTTTGTTTATCAGAGTTGACCCATATCATTTCCAACTCAAAACATAAAAAATCATTTCCGGCCCTCTAAGATCTTAGGAGATAGACTATAAAATATTTAAAATTATAATGAATTTATATGGAACCATTTGGAAGCTGGCCGATTGTGAAAATTACAATGAACGGCTGGTGCTCTTATGTTTATCAGAGTTGAACCATATCATTGCCAACTCAAAACATAAAGAATCATTTCCGGCCCTCTAAGATCTTAGGAGATAGACTATAAAATATTTAAAATTTTAATGAATTTATATGGAACCATTTGGAAGCTGGCCGATTGTGAAAATTACAATGAACGGCTGGTGCTCTTATGTTTATGAGAGTTGAACCATATCATTTTCAACTCAAAACATAAAAAATCATTTACGGCCCTCAAAGATGTTAGGAGATAGACTATAAAATATTTAAAATTATAATGAATTTATATGGAACCATTTGGAAGCTGGCCGATTGTGAAAATTACAAAGAACGGCTGGTGCTCTCATGTTTATCAGAGTTGACATATATCATCGCCAACTCAAAACATAAAGAATCATTTCCGGCCCTCTAAGATCTTAGGAGATAGACTATAAAATATTTAAAATTATATTGAATTTATATGGAACCATTTGGAAGCTGGCCGATTGTGCAAATTACAATGAACGGTTGGCGCTCTTATGTTTATCAGAGTTGAACCATATCATTTTCAACTCAAAACATAAAGAATCATTTCCGGCCCTCTAAGATCTTAGGAGAGAGACTATAAAATATTTAAAATTATAATGAATTTATATGGAACCATTTGGAAGCTGGCCGATTGTGAAAATTACAATGAACGGCTGGTGCTCTTATGTTTATCAGAGTTGACCTATATCATCGCGAACTCAAAACATAAAGAATCATTTCCGGCCCTTTAAGATCTTAGGAGATAGACTATAAAATAATTAAAATTATAATGAATTTATATGGAACCATTTGGAAGCTGGCCGATTGTGCAAATTACAATAAACGGCTGGTGCTTGGATACCGATTAGTGTTATTCCTTACTGTTGCCTAGTCAGAATATGAAAAATCATTATAAACAAAAAAATCTTAGTATGTTATAAAAAACTGGGATGGGATGAGAAAAAATTAAATTTCATACTATTTTTTTCCTTAGATTTCATATACGTAGATAAAAATTGGGATGGGATGGGATAGTGTTACCTGATGAACATATTTATTTTTTCTGGGATGAAAAACTGGGATAACTTCACATGCTTCTCAACTTGCCCGTTTCTAGATGGCATACCACTTGTAATCAATGAATGATCGATTCCTTCATCTTTACATATATATTATATGAGCCGGATTTCCAAACAAAGACTTTTGTGTTGTCGTATTCGATGAGAAGATACTGGTATTGCTTTTTGGTCTTTGCCAATTGACCCATGTGATCAATGTTACACAGTTCTTCACGCAGGATTTAACTTTTGCCTCCAGATCGGGCATATAGGAGTTCCGGCACATCAATTCGCTCACTTTTGGAACTTCAAAATGTCATTAATCGTGATATTTTCGTATCACCTCTCCTTGCATTGCCTTAGGAACGACTAAAACTTACGCCCCTTGGATTATATTAAATAAAAGATTGTGACTAAATACATAATCAAGATACGTACCTGACTCCAGTATCTTGAAAATCGGTTGGAGATCCACGTTTTCCTTTTGTGCCGTCTTGTAGATACACGCGGAATTTCTGTAAATCTCGGACAATCGCTAGAACTTCCAACTCATAACTATAATATAGCTCCTCGCACTTCGTGTTTTTCTTACTATAGTAGAAAACATGATGTAATTTGGAGTTCTCACTCGACTTCTGCAGGAGAATTGCATAAGGTTCAACTTTACACGCATCTGTATGTAGTTCGGTCTCTGCCAATTTCGAATAAATTATTAACACGGGCCTACTAGTTAATGCCTGTTTCAACTGCTCAAACGCTTCCTTATGAATTTTTTGAAAAATAAATGAAACATCTTTGCGTAAAATATCACTCAATGGACCTCTTCACGAACCGTCGGAAAATATCCGGTTAGGCCGAGGAAACTTTGGATTTGTTTCACTGTTTTCGGTTCGGGAAACTTAGTGATTGATAAAGTTTTGCTCATCGATGCGGTCTCACGCGACCTCGCTCAATTTGTATCCTAGATATTCTATGTTGTTACGTATGAATTGGAACTTATTCCATTTTATTTGTAGACCATTCCCTTTCGCAACGGCAAAATGTCTATTTCAGTCGCAACGATAGCTACCAAGTCATTTTTGGCCGGTATAACTAGATCATCCATATAGACGCAAACAATTTTTTGTCAAAACTGTATTTTCTGAAATGAAATTCCTCATTGTCACATCATCTGGTGTCAAAATCGTTTGCCGAATAAGTTCGCTTCCTATAGAATGACGTTATAATGCAGCAAATGGGCATTAGCAATATGAAACTGCATCTCATACTCGTCGTTATCAATCACGATTGTTGATGCAAAACACCCTTTCGATTTTAATTTTGATCCTACTTCACTAAAATTGATCACCTAATCTAATAATTTTAATTTGTGCTCCCATATTAAATTGATGTCGCTTCCATTATCTATCATAGCCACTAAATCCGTTTTCCAAAATCTTATGACTTTAAGATGTTTATTGTATATGGATGTATTACTTTCAATAGCCGAACAATCTTTTGGGCTACACCTTTTTGGACATTTTAGAGACACGTGCCTGTATTCCTTACAATTGAACCACATCGGACCTTTTCCCTTATTTTGGCAGCTTTCCCGAACATGGCCATTTGGACCACATTCAAAACAGCGTGTTTTAAAATTTCGTTTTCCTTGCGGTTTATATGTAATGGAAAAATTTGATGTAGCGAGTTTAGTTGTTGTACCAACGTAACGTCGTAACACTGAAGCTTTGCCTTGAAATCGTCCATATTAACGGCGCTATACAAGATCAGTTTATTTGATTCCCTATCCTGCATCCCGCCTATACAGTAGTGTATAAATGCACATTCCTCCAGGCTACCCGTTGTGTTGCGAACACACATCAGGCAACCCTAATTATTTTCCATTTATCCATGTTTAGTTCTAAAACAAAAGAAAAAAAATGAAATGTATAAAAAAACAAAGAGAAGAGCAAGAGACACGATGAAAAAAAATTATGAACGAAGTTCAGTTGATCGTGGTCTTTCAATAAATTACATAAGTTAAGTGTATACAGATATTAATATAAAAGAAATCAATATGTAATAAAGAACGAATGAAAAATTAAGTAAAAAAAAAAATTATAAACTGTTTCATTTCCTCACCAAATTAATTACAAAAGTAACTAAAAAGTAAATTATAACAAGTGGTGGCAGCGGAAAAGATTTTGTTGTATGTATACACATTTTGGATATCGTTAAAAAAAAAAATTTAATTACGTGATCTACTATGTCGTCCATGTTGAATTTTTAAGTGAAACCTGTTTTAAAGAAATGTAGAATTGACGACGATTTTAAGAAAAGAAAATGACATATGCATCCATGTATCTATGTGGATAACAAAAAAAATATATTATATATATTTATATAATATTGCGTATTAATATTTATAATAGAAAATACCAAAAATACGCATCACCAAATAATTCACAAATTATGCACTAGCGACATTATACGGCGAGTAGCAACATCATCAAATAAATTCATCGTTATCAAGGATCAAAACCACAATACTAATTCAGCATTTATATACCAACTCGTGACATCATGCGGACAATTTGGAGATGATGGAATTATTTTCATAATTTTAAACACATGGTCTGTTTATGTCATATTTGTGCGTAACTTTTGATTTTAATTTATTACAATTTATATTTTATTTGTTCCTTGGATATATTTTGTGACATTTTTAAAGTTTTGTAATTTTTAAATTTTTTTTTGTTAGTCACAATAATAAGTAATTTTGTTATCAAATTGTATTTCGTAGTTTAAATACGAAATTGATTGTAATTTTTGTTCCATTCTTATTGCTATTTTTATTGTGATTTTTGTTTCATTTTACAAGTTAATGAAAATATTAGCTCAATATAAGTACCATCATTCACATAATACGAGATTACGGAAAAATAAGGAAGGTATGACATACCGCTTGATGTGACAGCTGAGAATAAAAAGCTTAACAGTAAAATTCAAATTAAAGTTTCCAAAATGGCCCTTAATATTGATCAAGTGCTAAAAATTGTCCCAGAATTTTCAGGAAATGGTGACGATCTTCATAGGTTTTTATCTGCGTGTGATTTAGTTAGTATTCCATTGAAAAACGACGCTGACAAAACGACGCTTTTGAATTTAATTAAAACGCGCCTTAACGGCAAAGCGTATAATTCAATAAAATATAAAACGATCAATACTCTTGATGCTTTGAAAACAGAATTAAAAAACCAATTTGGGCAAGCACGTTCAATTGAACAGTTGCAGACCACGTTGTGTCTTATTAAGCAAGGCGCAAACGAAGAAGTTCAAACGTATGCGAATCGAGTTGAAGAAACTCTTTTTAAATTAAACGACGAAAGTGTTTCTGAGCAAGGAGAGGCACACCAAGAGGTCATTGTGGCCTTGAATTTCAAGACGGCATTGAAAGCTTTTGTGGATGAATTACGAGATTCCATAAGAATTTTTATTAAGGCGTGTCGATACAATAATCTATCAGACGCCATTGCTAAAGCCGTGGAGGAAGAAGTAGCGTTGAAAGGTAGAAATTCTATTACACGAGCAACAAATTCGGTATCACAATACAATGTCTCAATGTCTTCTAACGGACGAAATAATTCAAATAATCAAGGATTCAGTATTAAATGTCAGATTTGCAATAGAACAGGCCATACGTCAAAAACATGTTTCTTTCGTTACAACCAGACTGAGAAAAAATCAGTGAAGGAAATTTCGATTCAGTGCAGTTATTGCAAAAATATCGGGCATCACATTCGTGATTGTCGCAAACGGCAATATAATGAAAAAGAAAAAAACAATGAAAAATTTTCACAGAATAAATTTCAGAATCGTGATTTTAGACCATCCGCTTAAGATGTAAAGAGCATTACAAAAAACATGTCAGAGCTCGTCGATGCCAATCAACAGGACGCTCTTCGAGTTCTCGATATTTAAAGTGTCCTGATATCATTATAAACCAATTTCGCCAATTATTCTCTAAATTTATGTCAATATTTCTAGTGTTCCACGTTATTCTAAATTTTATTTCACTGTCGATAAACGATATAAAAATTTATGTTACAAATTTTTCAATTTAAAAAAACATTATTTTTAGATACATTGATGATATTTGTTTCCTGCTATATTCTACAATATTCCTATATTCTAAAAAATTACCAATTTTTTATTCATTACTATTTTCTGAAACAAAGCTCTCAATACTTGAACCGAAAACACATTTCCTACATTATAAAACCGATTTGTCGACAAATACTAATAATCATAAGTATATCAAACTAAAATTGAATATTTTAAAAAACGGATCCTCCTATTTTTTAGTTGATACTGGAGCAGATGTTTGCGTTTTGAAGAAGAACCTAGTGATTCCTGAAACAATTTGCTTTCCGGCGCAAAGTTGTGAAATATCTGGAATTACTAACCAAGGATTCAGAACTCTAGCAGCCTGTCCAGCAAACATTTTATTATCAAATTCCGAAATCATTCAACATAAATTTCAGCTTGTCAAAGATATACCCATTCCATGTGGCGGTATTATCGGTAAAGATTTCCTTTCAAAATATCAGTGTAGAATCGACTACCGTAGAAATAATCTTGAAATTCGATCAGAAAATCCAAGTATATTACCATTAGAATCTACAATATCTGAAACAGTCAGTCCAGCTCGATCTGAAAAAGTTTGTAAAATTCCAGTAAATAGTTTACGTGACCTAGATTTCATTTGTAAATCGCAAGAAATTTACCCCGGAGTTTTCGTAGCAAATTCAATTTCTAGAGCAGAAGGTGGCTTAGCTAGTTTTAGTATAGTTAATACCAGTGAAATTCCAGCCGATATTAGACATTGTGAAATCAAAATCGAAGATATAGAAAACTATAATATATTTGTCTTATCAAAAAACGAAAATGAACTGTCAAACAGATTACAAACATTGGAATCCGTACTAGATGTTTCTACATTAAACGAGGAAGAAAAACAATCAATCATCGCGATTTGTCGTGAATACAACGAATTATTTCACCTTCCCGGTGAGAAATTATCTTGTACCAATATACTGTCTCATTAAATTCCAGTTTTGCCAAATACACAACCTGTACATATTCGACCTTACAGATTACCTCAAGCGACAAAAACTGAAATGGATAACCAAATTTCAGAAATGATGGTCGATGGAATCATTCAGGAAAGTCGTAGTCCTTGGAACTCACCAGTGTTAATCGTTCCAAAAAAATCAAATTCTGATGAAAAGAAATTTCGCCTCGTCATAGATTATCGAAAGTTGAATGATTTGTCAATCGCTGAAGTGTACCCTCTTCCTAAAATTGTCGAAATACTTGACCAACTTGGGAAATCCAATTATTTTAGTACATTGGATCTTGCCAGTGGATACCACCAGGTACCAATTGACGAAGCAGATAGAGAAAAGACAGCTTTTTCTACATCTAGTGGTCATTTTGAATTTGTAAGAATGCCGTTTGGCTTAAAAGGAGCACCGGCAACATTTCAACGCATTATGAATACCGCATTGTCAGGTCTCACTGGTTTGAAATGTTTTGTTTACTTAGATGACATAGTTATCTATGGTTACAACTTGGAAGATCACAATAAAAAACTGAAAGATGTCTTTAACCGACTAAAAACATTTCATCTCAAATTACAGCCGACAAAATGTTTGTTCCTTCGAAAAGAAATTGGTATTTAGGCCATATTATTACAAAAAACGGTGTAAAGCCTGACCCATCGAAAATATCAGCGATCGAAAATTATCCCACACCGGAAAATCAGAAAGAGCTCAAGTCGATTTTAGGGTTAGCGGGATACTACCGCCGGTTTATTGATAAATTTGCCTGTGTTGCACATCCTCTCAGCAAAATGACAAGTTCAAAAGTAAAATTTTCATGGAACGAGTTGTGCGAAGAAGCGTTCATCAAACTAAAGTATGCATTATGCACCCCCCCCCCAGTCCTAATTTATCCTGATTTTGCTAAACAGTTTGAATTAACAACCGACGCCAGTAACACGGCAATTGACTTTGTATTATCCCAAATTCAGGAAAATGGTAGTGATCTACCAATCGCCTACGCCAGTCGAATATTGAACGAAGCCGAAGTAAATTATTCAACTACTGAAAAGGAGTTGCTGGCTATCGTCTGGTCTGTTAAGAGGTTTCGTCCCTATTTATATGGTGTTAAATTTAAAATCGTGACAGATCATAAGCCCCTAGTGTGGTTATGCAAGTTATTAAATCGAACATCCCGACTTATTCGATGGCGAATCTTACTGGACGAATATGAGTACGAAGTAGTTTACAAGCCGGGAAGGTTTAACCACAATGCTGATGCCCTAAGCCGAGTGAATATTACCACAGATACCAACATTTTCGCCGTAACTCGGTCTATTTCGAAAAAATCACAATATTTTAAAAACGATGCTGATAATCCAGAATTTAATTCAGTACCAAAAAATTCACAAACAATAACTACAACTTCAGTTTCCGAACCATTATCTCAATCACAAATTTTGCATTCTCCTACTTCCTCACCATCAAACAAATTTCATACATTAAAACAACCGATTCAGATTGTTCAGGATAATATGGAAATTACCAGAATTATTCGCGAATTCCATGATAGCCCAATCGGTGCTCATCAGGGAATTGCTAGGACGCTGAAACGCATGTCGCAATACTATAAATTCGATGGTATGTTGAATAAAGTAAAAAAATACATTAAAAATTGCGAGCTGTGTCAGAAAAACAAGTGTGGTCGTTCAACCAAAATGCCAATGACTTTAACTACAACATCGTCTCATCCGTTTGAAAAAATCTTTCTAGATATTGTAGTTCTCCCAACCTCGTATCAAAACAACAAATATATCTTAACATGTCAGGACGATTTGACAAAATATTCATTAGCCATGCCCATGGCAAACCAAGAAGCAGAAACAATCGCTAAAGTTTTATGTGAACAATTTATCTGTAGATTTGGCACCCCTGGAATTATTCTGACAGATCAAGGAGCGAATTTAATAGGAGAAGTGTTTAAACAAATGTGACAAATACTGAAAATCAAAAAGATAAAAACAACTGCGTATCATAAGGTCGCACCGAACTTTAGGTGAATACCTGAGAAATTTTACGAATAGCGATCCTAATAACTGGGATTCGTGGCTTCCATACGCAATGTTCGCATATAACTCGACTCCGCACTCGTCAACAAACTTAATGCCGTTCGAATTGTTACATGGTTTCAAACGACAATTACCAACCTCGATTTTATCAAACACGCCAATTTACGATTTTGATGATTATCTATCGCAATTGAAGCATAAATTAAGAACATCATATGAAATACCTCGAGAAAACCACCTCAAACAAAAGCTAAAATCGAAATTAAACTATGATAAAACTCTAAATCCGACTACTTACAATATTGGGGATTTGGTTCTTTTGAAAAATTCAAAGTCAAAAAACAATTTGGAGCATTTATTCACGGGTCCATTCACAGTGGTAGAAATTATTTCCAACGTAAATACCCGTATTAAGATTGACAAAGGTACTCGAGTTGTACATAATAACCGTTTGAAGCAATTCAATGATTCTTGATTGTGAAATGAAACAAAATAAAAATTAACTAAATAACATAATATTATTAAATAAACTAAGTACATATATGTATAAAAAAAAAAAAAAAAAAAAAAAAAATTATGTATAATTTATATACTCGTACATAATTCATTAGTTCATTAGTATCCAAAATATCTGGAAATGAATTTTATAAATTTAAATAATTTTTTTGAAATTGACTTATTAAATTAAATTAAACAAAAAAAAATAATTTTTTTGAATAGAAACAAAAAACTCATTTTTAGCATATAGTTTAAATTCAAGAAGGGAGGTGTTGTGAACACACATAAGACAATCCTAATTATTTTCCATTTATCCATGTTTAGTTCTAAAACAAAAGAAAAAAAATGAAATGTATAAAAAAACAATGAGAAGAGCAAGAGACACGATGAAAAAAAATTATGAACGAAGTTCAGTTGATCGTGGTCCTTCAATAAGTTACATAAGTTAAGTGTATACACATATTAATATAAAAGATATCAATATGTAATAAAGAACGAATGAAAAATTAAGTAAAAAAAATTATAAACTGTTTCATTTCCTCACCAAATTAATTACAAAAGTAACTAAAAAGTAAATTATAACAGTTGCACCACTTTCTCGTAATTCTATTATATATCTTTCCAGCGTCTCGAAAAGTTTTTTCTCACGCTCTACCATTTTTTTATGGGTAACAGCACTATTCGTCTTGATTCCAAATTCCTTTTGTAGAAAATTCTTCAAACTATCGGCTCGCATCAAAAGCCTTGCACCTCCCTCTAATAATCTTCTCGCATAGAAAAATTGATCCCGTCCCTTTCAACCAGAAATTTTCGCAGTTTTCTCAAAATCACGGACGCATTTTTCAATCGGCAAATGGTCCTTGCCGTTTAATGGGTACACAGAATTGTTTTCGTCGTCGAATGCATATCGTGAACGACATGTGTATTCGTTTGGATGGAGCCATTGTCCAACGTTTCACCGTTGACAGGCAAACTGTTAAGAAAAGTTCAAGTTCCTTTTCTTTTAATAGAGGCTCTTTTTGCTTTAAAATATAACCACTTGTTCCATTCCTATATAAGTTCACCAAAGATGTGCCCACTTGCGTAGATTATTTTGACCAGATTGCCATTTTCTTTTTTGAACCGTTAAATATTAAGGAGAGGCGTAACACACCTATTATGCCCCGAGTTGACTTAAATATTTTATCAGTTTATCCAAATTTCATATATAATTCTCACAGCTACAAATATGTCAAACGTTGCTCTTCCATCAATCACAAAATAATCTTTCTATATCAAACAAATAAAATCATGAACCGATAAATTAAACCGGGAATAGTTTAAATTAATGTAAATTTCAATTATATTTGTTGAACACATTAAAATAATAATTAACGTACTAATTATATGCCGTCTACGTTTACAGGTGATATAAATTAGTGGATTCTCTATTTTTGTTTTACTTTTTCCAGGATTTTTCCAAACTCGTAATTTATATACATGGTAAATTTTAAACATAAATTTTCGTTTAATTTTTGTTGTATAAAAATTGTTATTATAAAAATAAATAAATAAAAATCTGATTAATGTGATAAAAAATTTATTTTTATTTTATTTCATATATGCGATCAATCTTATCCTTATGTTACTCTTATCAAATAATTTAAACCATTTTTTGTTGCAAGGTAAATAATTTTTTATTTAATTAAACATTAAAATATATCTACACGTACAACAACATAACAAAAAAAAAATAAAAAATGTTCTGGTGATAACATTATGTTCAAACCAAATAATATTGTTGAAATTCGGTTTGGTGAATAATAATAATTGAATGAAATTATTTTTGCATTTTGTATACAACACATAATATGTAGGTAATGGATATGATGGGCAATTTGATCAGAACATATGTCCCCAAATATCAAAAAGCAATGAGTTTTCAATTTATATAACGTAAGAGCCAAAAAACTCATCCCAGACGGATCAATAAGATATAAAATTGAAAATTAGAGATGGCAAAAAGGACATCTTTGTACAGTCCAATTTGTTTTTCATTAGGTAAATTGTATTATATTTTATTACGTATGTATATATGTACATACATGTATGAAGCAAAATTTCATTTTTGCCCTGTCTTCATCGGCAATGATGTAACAGATAAAGGCAATAAAAAGCTCGTCTGTATGAAGCTTCCAAGAAATATTTTTATTTGCTTTTTTTTTTTTTTCAAAATTAAATAACACAAAAAACATTATTTCATATCATTAGACGAAAGATATTTCTTCATCATCGATTTTATGTTTGTGTATCCTAAAATCGAAATTTAATTTCCATTTTTCTTTACTCGTTGTGTATTCACTGAAACAATTTTGGAGCGTTCAAAATTTAAAAAAAAAATTAAATTAACAAATCGGAGATGAACATCTCAAACCATAAATCTAAATTTGGTATTTATAAACGAGATGAAGGCGTATTGTATGTATATATATGTTTTTGTATGTACATTTCTACCGCATAGACATAAAATCAAAAATTTAAACCAAAATGTTAATTATTAAACTTTTAATCAACATTTTGATTATAATTTTTCGTCTTTTCGTTTCTATATACAGTTATATCGCACTGTGTGTTTCTGTATATGTTGCTATCTTAAATTTATAGATATACAAAAACAAAAAAAAAAAAAAAAAAAACATAAATAGAAGTAAATTCCTGACATCTTAATAATTATATTTTGTACATTTCAAAAGCACACAAACATCATGGAATGAAAAAGCTCGTTAAAATATTTATTAAATTTCAACATATTTTCATTAGTTGTTTAGAAGAAAGAGAGGGAACATAAGTTGGCATAAAAAGACGGATAAATAAAATCTTTACTTGATTTAATATGGGGAAGGGTGGAAAAGCTCTTTGTTGACGTATTGAGTTAACTGTATATTTTAATTTTATTTTCAATCTTCCTATTAATTCTGTTGTATATGATCGATATTTGTAGCGGCCAAAATTCATAACACAGTATATTTTATGAATTTCCAATAATAGACGCAGGCCATAACATTTAACAGAAGTGCAAAATAAAAGGAACAGATAAACGAAAAGTAGCATCTATACATCAACAGTAAACCTGTTATTTAATAACTCAACTAACACTGGTACATCTACTTTCCTTGTTAAGCTACATAATTAATTTATGTGAAATACTTTCCAAAACAAAATCCCAAATTTTCCGTATACAAGTAAATTTTATGGGGTGGTAACTTATTCGCCTAAATGTCATTTTCAGATATATTTTTTGTGCAAATAATCATCAGGAAAAATAAAATATCCAATTTAATTTGAAAGGTAACATTTAAGCAGTTTTTATTAGCAAAAATGACTAAAGCAAAAACGATTCATTGGGCTTACATTTTGATTTTATGTAAAACTAATTAAACAACAGGTCCATTGGAACATATTACATACCGTCAGTTGCACCAAATTCAACGCCGAAATACATCCGACAAAAATCAAAAGATTGACATTCGAATGTAAAATTTAAGATGTATGTAAATTGTATGTAAAAAGTAACATGGTCGATATATAGTTATGGTCCCACATAATAAATCGTCAGATAATATTCCCACACAAAAGGTGTAAGCTGATCACATTGTAGACAACAAAGTCGTTATCAACACAGAATGAAAAACTAAAGCATCAAACATGCAATTCATCAAAAAACACGATTGAAAATGTTTGAAGAATAAAATCATGGGAAATGCAAGCTTGCAGTATTACAACGATCAACACATTTTGTCTATTTTAAAAAAGTATAATATTAAGTTATTTCGATATTAGTTTTTAAACCAAAAACATGTAAAACAAATTTATTATAAATAAAAGAAAAGAAAATTAAATTAAAAATATTTTTTTTTTATTATCATTTTCCGAATGAATTTATAATTGGCGCAGCCGTGCGGTTTAGTGAAAATATATAAAGTGCAAAGACTAAGTGAATAAAAACTGTGTCATAAGTGAATCCGTCCTAAAAAAAATTTGTTTTTTCTGGACATCTCTAGCTGAAAGGAAACTGCGAAGAGTATTTGAGGTTCCGCCATATTTCAGAAATAAAATCAACCGAACCAGCACACGACAGCATAATATTGGACTCAATCAGGTAACAAATTTCATTTACACATTTTTTTTTTGTGTTATTTATTTACCGATTTCGGTAAAATTATCTACTACAAGATAGAGATAAACCTCTCGATCTGTGCACTATAAGATAGACACGTCAGAAAAGAAAGTTAGATTCAACCAAAACCCAATTCTCAACCTAGATATCAGGAACCATCAAAGTTCAATTTTCAACAAAGATATCAGGAACAACCAAATATAAGGAAAACTCCTTTGCCAACGCAAGAAAAGAATAACCCTACTCCGATGGAAATCGATCCATCAATGCGTTCAAGGAGAACATTAATAAAAATGTAGTTAACAATATTGAAATTCCAAATAACGTTGATAAAGAACCAGATACAGAGGAAAACATAACTGTAGAAAACGTCGATACAGAAAATTATTGGGAAGATCATAATTCAGATTCAGAAATGTCATAACAAAATGACAAACCAAATCATTAAAATTCTCATTGACACAGGCGCAAACAAAAACATTATCAAATCAAATATAATCCCTAAATACCTTTTATTTTCAAAAGATTCATCCGTAAAAAACCTGTTAGGAACCCAAAAAGTAACTAAAGTAGGATAAATAAATTTTTTTGGTCATAATTTACCCTCAATACCATACTGTGAATTAAAATTTCATGAATATTTTGACGGAATACTAGGATCACAATCATTAGCTCAAATGAATGTCAAAATTGATTTCAAATCTGGCACAATTTCTTTGAACAATAACCTTCTTAAATATTATAGATATTACCCTAATGAACATTTTTACAACCACATAGTGACCTTTAATACTGTAAATAATGGTGACTGGGTAACAACAGAATATAAAAAATTAAATGACAATATTGTTATACAACCAGGATTATACAAATCCAAAAACTTTCAATCTACTATAAAAGTCTTAACAAATGATCCAAATCCGCCTAAAAACTTACCAAAAATAGACTTCAATATAAATAATTTTGAAGCCATTAAACCTATTAAAGCTTATGGGAATATGCCCATAGATAAACAAACAATTGAAAGCCTAATCAGGACAAACCACTTATGTGAGAATGAAAAACAAATTCTCATAAGTACAATTTATAATCACCAAACCGTATTGTTGAAGCAGAATGAAAAACTCTCTGCAACAACGGTGATTAAGCATAAAATTATTACAAACGACGAAACTCCCGTTTACACCAAAATGTACAGGTATCCCTATTATTTTAAACGTGACGTGGAGAAACACATACAAGAGATGTTGAACAGTAGAATCATTAAAAATTCCAGCAGTCCCTATTCATCACCAATTTGGGTAGTACCAAAAAAACCTGACGCTTCAGGTCTCCGCAAGATCAGAGTGGTGATAGATTATCGAAAGTTGAATGATTAAACCGTAAATGATAAATTTCCAATTCCTCAAATTGAAGAAATTCTGGATAATTTAGGCAAGTCCACGTATTTTAAGACTTGAAGTCAGGATTTCACCAGATCCCAATGGATCAAAATTCCCAACAGAAAACTGCATTTTCGACTGAAAAAGGTCATTCCGAATTTACTCGCATGCCATTTGGACTTAAAAATGGTCCAGCTACATTTCAGCGAGCTATGAACAATGTCCTGTACGGCTTAATCGGGACAATTTGTTATGTATACTTCGATGACATTATTATCGTAGGTTATAATCTAGAGAACCATATAAAAAATCTTTGTGATGTACTTAAACGGTTATCACACTTCAACTTAAAAATCCAGCTATAGATAAATGCGAATTTCTAAAGAAGGAAACAGAATTTCATGGTCATATTATTACTCAGGAAGGAGTAAGACCAAACCCGGATAAGATCGAAAAAATACTTGAATGGCCATTACCAACCACCCAGAAACAAATTAAGCAATTTCTTGGGTTATCAGACTATTATCGTCGCTTCATTCAGAACTATTCTCAAATAACCAAACCTATGACAAAATTCCTAAAGAAAGGCGCAGCTATTAATGTCAAGGATCCAGACTATGTTAAATCATTTGAAACCATAAAAAAAGATTATCTCCACGGATCAAATTCTTGCGTATCCTGACTTTTCAAAACCCTTTATCTTAACCACAGATGCATCCGAATTTGCACTAGGTGCTGTCTTTTCCCAAATGCACGATAAGGTTGAAAGACCAATCGCTTTCGCGTCCAGAACGCTAAACATGACTGAAACGAAGTATGCGACAAACGAACGAGAAGCGTTAGCCATAATTTGGGCTGTTAAAAAATATCAGCCGTACCTCTACGGTAGGAAATTCACACTTCTCACAGACCATAAACCCCTTACTTTTATCAAAACATCGGAAAAGAATTCTAAAATCCTACGTTGGCGTCTAGAACTCAAAAACTTCGATTACTGGCATTTTCATGTAAATAATATTATTCGAAAGACGTCGCTCGTAATGATATCCAAAGTTTTTAAGCGATTTGATTTTTCAATCAGAGTTCGATTTTTATTAATGCAATGATTTTATGGTTAAGGGGCTACAATTCTAATTAATATGTATCTCTGTCAATATGTAAATTAAGTTTGTTATGTTTTTTTATGCTTAACAAAAACTTTAGGAAAAGCGCTTTAAATGCAAATTTAAATATTCTTAAATTTTATACATAATAAAAAAAAACTTTCTAGAAGATTATAGACTACTCCAGATTTTGCTAAAAGCTTTATTAGTTGCATAGCCTGTAGCTAATCTTTATTTGTAATACATATTTTTAAAAGCTTTAGCCCCCGGAAAATTAAAGTTTTAATTTTTTACCAAGTTTATAATGTATAAAAAAAAAACAAATCAATAATTCAACTTTGGGAAAAATTATAAAAATAAATTTCCATTTTGCTTGGAAAATGTATATGTACGATTGAAAATTGAATGAATATGAAGAGGATATACGATAAAAATGTACCTGGCAAATACCTGTTTAGTATGCAAAAACTAACTTTTAATATTTTCTCTTGAACTTTTCCCATGATGTTTTTATTGTTGGCGTATACATGGAGATAAAAACCACCGGCAAACACACATAAATATTTTAAAACCAAACCAACAACAGATCAATATAAAGTATGTTTATGTAATGAATTACAGGCTGAATGAATTATTAAAATTTTGACAAAAACAATAAAGTTTTTGCGTTTTATTTACAATCAAATTCTCCATCATTTTCATTTCTAATATACACAATTTTCCCCACACAATGAAAGTATTTTGGAAGGTAAAATATATCCTCTATATCTAAAAGGAATAATAAGGTATTTGGATAATTTACCCCTCCAACATAAAATTGCACAACTAGAAGGTTTTCCATAAAGTGCAACGTACGCCCACACCTGACTGGTAGCTCTGATATTACAGTAAATGGCAGTAGTGATTTAAGTCATTCAATTGATTTTTAAAAACGCGATCTTCGAACATGCCCAATTTTTTACCTTAATAGCAAAAACCATTTCTGAAATCTTGATCTATACTATTTGCGCAGAAATAGGCTTACAGCCGACAAATCCAACTCAATAATAAAACATTGTCTCCATTATTTTTAATTTAGTCGGTCTTCCCAGAGGCTAATTTAAAACTACCAAAAAAAACCATCAGATTTTATAACCACAAATAAAAAATACGAGGGATATTGCTAAAGGCATTGGGTCATGATGCTGGACTATTATATCCCTAGTTTGTGTACATCGAATTCGAAAAGTTAAACACTGAACAAAAAATATTCACATTTGCCACCGATAAGAGCTTAGTTTGAAAGCTACAGTTATGAAACGAAATTTTTCCCATTCATGATTTAACGCAAAGAGACGTTCTAATTCTTGTTTTTCGCACTTTATAGGGTTATATATTTACGGTTTTGGTCTGCTAACTATTGGGACTTATTAAAATGTTTTCAAAAAATCAGTTGAAAGTGTCTGAAAGTAGCTGAAATTTTTATCTTGAGCTGTCTTAGGTATGTTTTAAGTTGTTATATATGTGTTAGTGTAAAAGTCTCGTTATTGTAAACATTAATGATCCTCACACACATAGGCCTACCGAAATATCATAGTGAGATGTTTGCCGATCGGTGAAAATCTTAAGATATTGATTTTCTTAGACATTCTGTTAAGATAAAAATTGGTCACATTTTCGAAAAATCTAGGATTAACTAGGTAAACCCCAATAACTTTTCAAACGGGTTGGCATGATCAAAGCATACACATAGGCATACCGATATCTCATAGTGAGATGTTTGCCGATCGGTGAAAATCTCAAGATATTGATTTTCTTAGACATGCTTAAGACAAAACTTTTCACGTTCTTGAATAATCGAGGATTAACTAGGCCAACCCCAATAACTTTTTAAACGGGTTGGCATGGTTAATGTATACACACAAGCTTACCGACGACATGTGTGCCGATCGTTGAAAATCTTGAAATATCGATTTTCTTATGTATTGAATAAATATATTTCATTCGGATATTATTATAAAAAATATTTTATATTTTTCGCCCGAATGTATACTTTTATAAACGCATACATATGTAAATTTGTTGTTGTTGTTAATTCTAGTTTTATTTTAGGATAAACTTCATTCGCATGTGTACGAAGCGAGTGCACTTAACTGTGTATTAACTTGCTTTATGTAACCTGGTGTTCTTCCATATTTGAGGTTAAATCTGACTCCATTAGATATAAAAAAACGTGCTGTGATGAAAATGCGTGTATCGTTGTTTAGGGGGCTATCAAGCAACCGAATGAACTGCTTTGCTATATATATATAAACTGGAGGGTTATATTGATGCACAGATTGAACGTCTTATACGGGAACACGTTTTCCGCTGTTTGATAAACACAAAAAATCACAAGCACTGTATGCAATTGTATTACCAAACTTTATTATTTTTTTAGTTTAATGGTTTTAATTAAATACAAAATTTTATTTACAGAAATTAAATGTAAAGTTTACATATGTTATGTAATTAATTTAATGAGAAAAATGACTGCCGAAAATGCCATCGGTTTGTCTTCTTTTCGAGAGTTATAGAAGACTTAACTTTTGTTGTTATAAAAATGAATAAAATCGTTTTTGACAGGAAAAGGAAAGGGTACTAAAATAATTATTATCAGATGAAATAGTTTTCTGTATTGATGACATTGACATTTTAACCTATAAGCAACGAATTTAGAATTCGGAACGCTACATATTCATTATACTCGTACGAAACCTAACAAACACGGATATTCTGCCACTTCATCAATTTCTATAAAATTTTAAGATTTTCAAGTATTTTGCCAAAGAAAAAAAATCTAAATTTCTGCTGAAAGATTAAATTAACTTTAACAAGTATTTTATTATTTTAATAAAAATTAAGTCAATTCGTAATATCGAGACTTTTACACTAACGTCATATAAAAAAAATGTCAAGCGGGTTATGTCTTCTACACGGCGGTAGGTAAGCTTATGGACATTTATTGTTTCAATTTAAAATTATTGAAGCGATTGTTTTAATTTAGAATTAATTATCTGCTACAGTTTCCTTATACACAAACTAACACCAGAATTACTCCGATCAAATGAGGCGTCCTCCCACTACATTGGTAGCATTGTAATTCTTTGGTAATCAGAGCTATTATGCTTGATGCCTGAAGCCTAAGAACCAACCTACCCCTTATTATTGAAGACTAATTGCCCATGACCATGGGCAAAATTTCGTGTCGCTCATTTTCTGAACAAGAGGCTCTGAGTAGAAAGACGCTTTCACGTCAAAAACTTATTACAACTTAAGGTAACGTAAGACAAATTTCATGTACGTGTATCTGAAAACATTTTAAAGAGATATTTTAAAGTTTCACTTCTATCAACCTAAATCTATTATTTGATTCTATTGGTTTGCTATAGCCTAATATAAAAATTATTAAAATAGTCTTTCAGACACGTTTCTTCGAAGTATGGTGAACTTTCGAAACAAGCTGCACATGTATAATTGAAGAACTAAAGATATACTAAAAAGGCTAATTACATAATATTGAAACTTCGAGAATTTTGTTTTTGTCAAGATAAACTATTAGAAACAAACAGCAATATCCAGTGGCGTACTGCAGCTATCGCGGAAGAGGGGGAGGGGGTGCGTCGCAGGCGGTGGATAGTAAACGGCATATCGATAGGTAGGTTAGCGGTGAATTTAATAAGCCGCCCCCCACCGCAGTCCAGCTGGCGGGAGTGGCTTAGGGAATTGGGGAGTGGTTAACCTCAGTTCATTAAATTCTGAGTGTCTGTGATGCCCACCATGGAAAGGCAAACAGATGGCGCCAGAAAATCATTGACCAATAACCACCGCGGACTGTGCGTCACGTCCTCTCTGCACCTACGGATTCTCCGCGGGTGATGAGTGGGGTACACTATAAACGGGTGACCCTGGGAATGAAATGGATCCCATTGGATTGAGCTCTACATGTGAATATGCGAATGAGTGTGAAAATGTAGAGCGGAGGGTAAGGGGTGCTGTAGAATGGGCTGGATGGGGCCTCTAAGGTTGCAAAGGTAGTTGACTCTAGGGCACCAGTCCCGGGAGTTGGCGGTACCCACGCAGCACAGAGGAATGGGACGAGAGACATTCTTCCGACGAAAAGGCGGTACAGAAATCGCCGCTCGGCATTCCGAATTCACGAGAATTGGGCTGCGACCCCCGAAGCGCAACTCACGGAAGAGCAAAAAATATCAGTAGCTTGGAAAAGGAGCACTGTGGGTTGCGGAAGCTCGGAAATGGACCATGTATCGAAAAGCCGGCGGCCCCAGGTCGAAGTGGAAGTAGTTAACAGCAAGCGAGCCAAGTTGCTGACTGACAAGAAGCCGAGCTCTAACTCAGGGACAAAGCTGTTTAGCGATGTCCTGAGGGAGCATGTGTTGATTCTAGCCGTAATTAGCATTACAGCGGAAAAATGGAGGTTGCTGTATAATCAACCTCGTCTATTTAAAGGTCCTGGTAGAAAATCCGGGACCACCCCTATCCTACAGAGATGCGGGGTGGTAACAAGGGCGTGTGAAGATGAATGCATGCTCGGACACTAGACCTGTGGATCTATATAAAAAGGCAATAGCAAAAGTAGGGAAGGTGTGGCCAGGCGCAAAGCTTGCGGCAGTTAGCCGGGAGGAAATTCCCAGCAGGCCGACGACACATGTCTGTCAGCCATCCGAACCGGCTAGCCCTGACGAGGCTTTAAAAATCATTCAGGCCAGTAACCCGAATCTTTCGACTGGAAATCGGAAGTTCGTCAAGCAGGAGGAGGCGAAGGGGGGCTCGAAATTATCAATTATGGTAATAAATAAGGAGTCCCTTGCGCTCCTTCACTAAATTAAGGGAGTAATTGACTTCGCTTTCGGGTCAATTACTCTCAACGTTTATAAAAAGGATGGGGCGGAAGCGTGTACGGGAGGCCAACCGAAGGATGGTGGCAACCCGCCCAGGCCTAAAGGGGGTACAGCAGCATGGGGGAGAGTGAATCCACCTCGTTCTGGCAAGGATTCTCTTGGAAGATGAGGAGAAGCACATAAGCGAAGGAGCTGGTGTACCAATGGAAGAGGATGTCGGCAGCCCGGCCAGACGGGGGGCACTGACAAGTCCTCTACAGAGCGTGTGAGGGTTAGTGAGACGAAGCATCCCAAAATACCGAGAAATAATATTCCTGCGGTAGCAGGAATATACCATAGAGGTAGGTAAAAGTTAAAAGGTTATGGCTAAGATAATTCAAATCACCCTTCACCATTCTAAGGCTGTTTCGGCAGCTCTATTCCTCAGGCTGACTAGTTCGGGTGAGGATGTGATACTAATCCAAGAACCTTGGATTAATAACAATAGGATTTGTGGCCTCAGAACCAAGGGGTACAAAATTATATCCTCTAGTAAGTCTGGGAAGATCAGATCTTGTATTCTTGGGAAAATAATTTTAATCTTTTGTTTCTCTCTGAATACAGCAATGGTGGCACTACTGCAGTTAGCCTGGAAGTAGGCAGTTGTGTGGTGAGGTGAGTCACTTTTTGATTATTTGATGAGTACTAACCTTTCAGTGTGGAATATTGGGCGGGAACCCACAATTATTACTAGTTACAGGCAGGAGGTTCTAGACGTGATCCTTGCCTCAAATAATATTCTTCATATGGTTAAAAATTGGAGGGTGGATAAGGAACACTTCTTTTCTGATCATTGATATTTAACCTATAGCCTCGATATTCACCCTGCTACCCAAAAAGCCTTCAGGAACCCTAGAAGGACAAACTGGAGCATATATTGAGAATTACTGGAGGATTTGTTGCCGTCGAGGGCTTTAGAGCCCCCGACGTCCGTTGGGGAGCTGGAGGACATAGTGGATAGCGTTACTAGCGCATACAACCGATCCTCTCGCGCTGCCTGCCCACTGGCTAAGCCCAGATGTAGGCAAAAACCAGGATGGTGGTCCAGGGAACAGGAAACTTATCGTAAGGCTTGTAGGAGAGCCTTTAATAGAGCCAAAAATACAAGGGAGGCTCAGGATTGGGACTCCTTATAGGAGAAACTCGGAATTAATAAGAAAGAATTAAGAAAGGCACAAAGAAGGTCTTGGAGAATCTTCTGTGATAAAATGGAAGAAGTATCCGAAACCTCCCGCCTTAGGAAGATTCTTTCCAAAAGTACAGCTAGTCCCAGTATTTTGGATAACCGGACGGATCTTGGAGAGCTTCTAGTGGAGAATCTCTGGAGCTTCTCTTCGAGACACACTTCCCAAGGAGCTTTGAAGACCTGTTGGTGCATAGCAATCATCAGGAAGCGCTGTCAGTATTCACAGATGATATCATAACCAGGAAACGGATCCAATTTGCACTGAGGGGTTTTAAACCATTAAAATCAGCTGGTCCGGATAAAATTATACCAGCGGAACTTCAAAACAACTCAGTAATTATTCTTCCGTACCTGGAAGCTATATTCAAAGTTTGTTTGAAGCTGGGCTATATTCCTAGGTACTGGACGGAGGTCAATGTGGTCTTTATACCGAAAGCGGGGAAAAGCTCACATGTCTATTAGAGGGACCTAAGACAAATAACTCTATCATCCTTTCTTTTGAAAATCTTAGAAAGGCTGCTGGATGTATACATTAGAGATAAAATAGGTGCCAGGAAGTGGGCACCGTCTCAGCATGCGTACACAAAGGGTAGATCTGTGGATACTGCTCTGCACGCCTTGGTGTCTACGATTGAGAAATCGATTAATTCGAAGGAATTCTGTTTGGTGGCCTTCCTAGATATATAAGAGGGCGCCTTTAATAATGTGAAAGCGGAGGCAATCAAGGAGGAATTGTCATTTTTGGAGATGGACGTTCATCTGAGAAGATTAATCAATTTTATGCTGGGAAGAAGGATTGTTAGCTCGAAGTTGGGGGACTCCACCATCAAGATGCGAGTAACTAGGGGAACCCCGCAGGGGGGGTTCTGTCCCCTGTTCTCTGGAACATAGTGGTAATGGATTACTATTAGAATTGGAGAGAGAGAGGGTATTGAAGTTATCGCTTACGCAGACGTCGTAGCTTTAGCTGTTACCGAGAAATTCCTGGGCACGATTGTAGACGTAATGCAGAATGCGCTTACAATCGTTACGAAATCGCCCAAGACAGAGCTGGTACTCTTCACTAAGAAATACAAAATCCCGGTAGTTGTCCCTCCTACTTTAAATGGCACGAGATTTGCTTTTACTGATAGGGCTAGATATCTGGGCATTATCTTGGACAGTAAGCTTAGTTGGAGGCCCAATATGTTGGAGAGAATAAACAAAGCTACTATAGTTTTGTACTCCTGTAGGAACGGCATTGGTCATAGATGGGGTCTGAAGCCGGAGCTGGTACACTGGCTCTACACCGCTGTAGTGAGACCTGTACTCATGTACGGGGTGGGTGTTTGGTGGCCAGCTCTGGACTGGGTAACTTATAAAAGTAGGATTAAAAGGGTTCAAATAACGGTCTGTATGCTTGTTAGCAGGGCATTGAAGTCGATACCGACAAGTGATTTAGAGGTTATGTTGCACCTTCTTCCGGTCGACATTTTTTGGTAAACAGATGGCGGCAAATACGGCTGTACGACTTGCAGCCGTCCCTCAGTGGAGGTGTCTTAGTACGAGACACTCTACTATAGTTAGATCGTTGAAGAATGAGCTGGCGAATCTTCACTACATTAAGCGATTTCGGACCTCCTTCCCTTTAAGGGAATCCTGGAGGGATAGACCGTTATCGAAAATCGAAGCGTTACAGTTCTTCACAGGTGGCTCCAAGCTAGGCGGCAATGTGGAGTATTCTGTGACAAATTAAATGTAAACATTTCGTTTTGTTTCCCTGATTACTGCAGCGTTTATCAAGCTAAAGTCGTCGGATATTTGGAAGTGATGAATGATGCTCGAACGACAAGAGCCAATTTAAAAATATGATGGTGTTATAACTTCGAAATATGCGTCGCTTGGATGTACTTACACTGATTGTTACGACTGCGCATAATCTGGAGTTAATTGAAATGCAAGTGAGTGACGAGTGGGTTGGTGTTATGTTATTGACAGTAGTGTAAAAATAAGAGCTGATTCTATTAAAACCAAACTTCTTCAGGACGTAAGGAAAGAAATCACCAAATCATCTGTGTTGTTTAGTCAAAATGCTTTGCAGCATCAAACGGGTCAAAGCCATCAAAATTCGAAAAACCAGAAGCATAGTGATAAGAAAGGGCCGACGTGCTACAATTTCAATAAATATCCCCCTAAAAAACGGGATTGTAAACAGGACAAGTCAACGAAAACCGGGTAAACCATGTTTACATCATTTTTGGCGAATCACGTTTATGAGAGTGATTGGTATTTTGACTCCGGTGCATCAGCACATTTGGCAAAAAGCTCTAACAATTTAAAAAATATTTCGACACCACCGATTACACAAGTTGTCACGGCGGCCAATGGAAAATTGGAAGTTGGCGTAATGGGAAACCTTGGGTTGGATGTTGTCGTTGGACGGAAAATTCATCTGTAAATGTCAAGGACGTATTATGTGTACCAAATATTTGTGCCAATGTATTGTCGGTGAGCAAGATTACAAGTCATGAAAATGTAATGATTTCTAATCGTAATGAATTAAGGGTGATTGATTCGGCTGATAGTGGGGACACGAGTTAGTGATATTTATCGATTAAACATACGTCAAAAACTGTCATGTCCATGGCAGTAAATGGAAAAAACGATTAGTTTGTTCTGTAGCACCAACGTTTGGGACATGTCAACTATGAAACTTTAAAGAAAGTTAAACATATGGTAAATGAAGTGAATTTTTGTACGAGTAAAATTAATACTTGTGAAATTTGTTTGAAAGGATATGTTGATTACATAATGAAGCATTTGAGGAATTTTAAGAGCCTTGCTGAGAATCAGACAAATTGGAAAATTAAAATTCTGCGAACGGACAATGGCACTGAGTATGTGAACAATGATTTGCTTCGTTTCTTGAGAACATGCGGAATACGACATCGAATAACTGCCCCCTATTCACCGGAACAAAATGGCATCGCGGAAAGGATGAATAGAACCCTTGTTGAGAAAGCTCGTTGCATGTTAATAGAAGCTGGTTTACCGAAAAGTTTTTGGGCGGAAGCAATTTCAACAGTAGCATATTTAACAAATCGGGCACCATCTCGAGCAGTAAAATATCAGATTCCAGAGGAAATATGGAGTGGCCGAAAACAGAGTTTTAAACATCTGAAAGTTTTTGGAAGTAAGTGTATGGTGCATATTCCGAAGGAGAAACGCAAGAAGTGAGATGCCAAATCGGAAGAATGCGTGATGCTTGAATATTATGACGACTCTAAAGCTTATCGCATGTATCATCCTGTCAAGAAGGCAATCGTGAAAAGTCGAGATGTTTATTTATAGAAGACGAACGAATTCAGTTGACTGAAGATAATAGTGTTTAAGGCTATTTTGATCCATTCGTATTAATGCAATCAAAGGCTGCTGAAGCGATGAATAAGAGTGTGTCTTCGATGCAAGAATGGAGCTTGGATTAGATTGTTACCAACAATATCATTTCTGAAAGGGTCGAATACGTCCCAGAAACTGAAATGAGTGGATCGTTGTAGCCATTAAGAAAGTCATGCAGAATTCCTAAAACGAAGGTCTATAATGATTTTGTATCGTATTTATCAAAATCAGTTGAATCAAATGATCCTGTGACAGTAGAGGAAGCATTATCGAGGTCGTATGCAAAATTGTCGAAGTCAGCAATGAAAGAAGAGTATGATGCCTTAATTGAAAATGCAACTTGGGAATTGACATACCTGCTTAAATTTTAGACCTTTGGTTTTCAAAACCAAAAGAGATGACGAAGGTCTAATAATCCGTCATAAGACTTGATTAGTAATAAAAGGATTCGCGCAGAAGAAAGGCATTGATTATGAGGAAACGTACTCACCAGTTGTGAGATATAGCTCGGTACGTTTTCTAATGAAAAAGTCTGCAAATTAAACGAGTCAATATATGGTCTAAAGCAAGCAAGCAGAGTTTTAAGAGATGCTGGACTAAAAAAATCATATCCATGCGTATATTATAGAGTAACCAATAATAAGATGTTTGTAGTTACAATTTATGTCGAAGACATACTCATTTTGTCAAACGATCAGGATTCAAAGATATATTTAAAATCGTGCCAGATGAAGTTACTTATAGTTAAGGATATAATTGTAGCTAAACATATCTCGGCCATACGAATAACATGTGATAGAGCTCATGAAACGCTTTGGTTAGACCAAAAGGCCTCTGTGACTCAGATAATAAAAAGATTCAACATGAAGGACTGTAAGCTGGTCTCTACACCCTTGGATTTAAATCAAAAATTGACAAAAGTTATGTCGCCACAAGATGAATCGCAGAGTAGTGAAACGAAAAACATACCATATCAGGAAGCGGTTGGAAGCTTGATGTTTGCAGCACAATTAACGAGGCCCGACATTTGTCATCCAGCTGGTGTCCCCAGCAGATTTAATAGCAATCCAGCGAAGGCGTACTGGACTGTAGCAAAACGTGTTCTTATGTATATAGTATAAAGGGAACAGCTGATGCTAAGCTGGAGTTTAGTAGTGATGATTCATCGATTGTGGGGTATACTGATTCAGACTGGGCAGAAGATTTGGACGATAGAAGATCGACTACTGGATACGTTTTCTAGATGCAAGGAGGAGCAATAACATGGAACGCCAGAACACAACAAGTTTGTCTTCGGCAGTTCAAGAGTTATTGTGGCTCAAAAATCTAGAAAAGGAATTACTTCCAGGCGCAATAAAAGTAACTGTACTGTATTGTGATAATAAGGGAGCCATCGATCTAGCCAACAGTAATGCTCATCACCCAAAAACAAAACACATCGATATTATGCATCATTTTCAAGTTAATCAAAGAGTTGTTGACCTTCAATCAACAATTACTGAAACTTTAGCATAAAGGTGGATATAGATAAGCGCAATTTAAATTGCAAGTTATTACTTACATGATTTTATAAAATTTTCGAGTGGTTCGTTCAAGAGATTCGAAATAAACATAGCTAACATGACTTTCAGTAAGCGGGGCCATTCAGAAAATTTTATATTTTGATGCAGAGGAATGTATTTGTCTTTAGTTGCAAGTTAAGGTACGGATATTTTTGGAAATTATCAGTAAAACGAATTTAAGATAAGTAAATCATACTTATCACGGCCTAGCGCCTGCATTAATAAATTCTTATCGCCAGGGTATTATTAATGTAGGGTTTTTTTGTTTGTTTTTGAGATAATTTTTCAGATTGGAAAAATTTGTTAACTGTACCCATTCTCCGAACACAATAAAATACAATTTACAAACATAGTTTCAATCTGATTTAGATAAAACTTGTGCAATTTTTATTACCTGGAATTAAATATGCTAGTTTTGTAGTTAATTTTAACACTATAACTACCAACCGGTCAAAATGACCGGTTGTAAATTTATTGAATTCAATATTTTTAATTATTATGTTAGTACGTTTGTGAGAAGAATCTGTGATGACTTTTAATTTGACAACAAAGTAATTATGTTAAAATTCATCATAAACTTCCAAAAAAACTATTAACATCATAATTAAAAAATTGAATTCAATAAATGTCCAATTCGTCATTTTGACGGGTTGGTAGTTCTAGTGTTAAACAGTATACGACTACGCAAAGATAAAAAATTACTCAACAAACTAATCGGACGGGCAATAATTTTTAAACTGACACAAAATCAACAACAGTTCATTCGAACAGTTTAGTTTCTAAAATGACTTTATTTATTGCTTCACTATTTATATCTTTCTGCATTATGGCTGTTACAAATTGTGCTGATTACTATCAAATAGATGGACGCAGATATTTCTCAAGCTATCCCGATAAGGTATATATATATATATATATAAATTACTATATAAATTTGCTATCAGTTATGAAATTTAATATTTGCGTCATTTATATTGAAATTGTAGAGAAATTGGTATCAAGCAAAAGATTTTTGTGCCACCAATGGAACGTATTTGATTGATGTACAGAGCGAGGCAGAAAATCTTCGAATTCTATCGGTAATAAATCAAACAGAAACTAAAAACAATTTAGAACCGGTAAATTGGTGGACAAGCGGAACGGATCTAAAAAATGAAAATTATTTCTATTGGAACACAACAGGAGAGATGATGAAATATGGAGACTGGGCGGACAAACAACCGGATAATGGACCAGGCGGTGATGAACATTGTGTTCTCTACTGGAAGCGTCAAAATCATAAATGGAATGATGCTGATTGTGCCAATTTTAAAAATTATTTTATTTGTCGAGACTCGGTGGATGTAATTTATAGTGGGACTGGTTCATTTCATAATTCACGTAATATAATCAACTACATTACGTTAGGTATTATGATTTTTATTAATTACATCATTACGTTATTCCGGAATTAGCCAGATAGTTAAAATCTCTCCTCTTCGTAAAATTAAATAATTTTGTTTTAAATTTAATAATAAAATAAAAGTTAGATAGCAAACTCTTGATAAACGAAAACAGTAGTTTTATAAATGATTATTGTTTTTTACCTGTGTAAGAAGTGTATACAACAAGTGAATGTCGGGTCAGTGGAATTTTGAATCCACTGTGTGCTGTCCGACCACCTGCCAACAAATCCGCTACAATTCCTGTGGTAACAAATGCTTGAACTTTGTGTCCTTTTCCTTTTACGCGCGGGAAATCAGTGTATTGTAAAAGGTATGTTTTGACTGCGCCTCAGGCACCATCAATAAAAAAGAAGCGTGATTCAACATTTAAATCATCAAACGAAGTTGATATCTCATGAAATATTTGTTGTTGTAAAGTATTGGGTGTAGCGATTAGACCATTTGCTCCCTCTGCTTGTTCCGTTTCGTTGTTTTAGGCCGAACTTACCAAATAATACGTGTTTTATCAAACATTAAATAATCAGGAATTTCTGAGTACAAATATCGCCTTGCATTTTCATCAGTCTTCATTACTGTCAAATGTGTGTAACGATTTTCAGCTCTCTCAAGTAGTTGTTGATTCGGAAATATTTTGGTGCATTCATTATTTTCCATACACAGCACGAACCATGAATCATTGGACGAACAACTGTTTCATGCAATTCTGACTCACGGTGATAATCAAAAATTTCAGCGCAGATTAGGCAATAATTACTTTCAGCTGTATCAATCCTGCATTCATCAGTAATAGTTAGACTGAAAAGCAGATGTGTGTGTGGTAGTCCACGTTTTTGAAATTCTGATGTGTAAACAAATGCTTTCGCAGTTTCAATAACTCCCTTTTTGGTGATATCTTGTTATGTATCTAGAATCACGTGCGATTAATGTCAAAGAAATGTCGAAAACGCGAATTCAATAGTGAGATTGTCTTGAATATACTTGCAACCGCGTTTTGAGATTTTATAACGTCTGAGGAACGTCGAGTATATCTCGACCATTAGCCACAATCGCTATTACTTTGTGGTACTTCTATTTCATGTTTCGTGGTGAACCTTGAAAAGCTAATGGAAGATTAACTGAGCAACCAACAGGTTTTCCTAGTCTAATAGCTGCGCCATTCAAATGATCTAATAGTCCTCGGTACTATTAAAATTATTCGCCTCGACTTGAAGGTGAGAATCGACAGCCCGGACTTTCGATGCGACAATTGTAGAAATTAATTTGCATTTTTGGTTGCTAACCTGCTTCGCTGTAAGGATAAAATAGAATATATATATATATCATGGGATGTATATGTGCGGACTAATAATATTTAAATTGATCAACGGTTGGGCTGCTTCTCGTGTTTATTCTCGAAAATATTGCTTAAAAGAAGGTTCACCATCAGCAGCAAAATATCAACGATTGGTAAATTATAACATCGTCTATCCCTGTTGCGATTACGTCAAAACACCATTTTTACAATTAGTGTAAATTCTGAATAATATTAACGTTAATTCGTTGATTGGCCAGATATTGCGTCCGATCAACATTTGCCGTCGACGTAATATTGAGCATTTTGACGTTGTGAACTATCTTCAGGAAGAATGTATCGAGTGCGATGATAAATTTGTCCGACCACACGAAATATGGTATATACGGACCACATCCAACCAAGTTATCGATTATCCGAGCTGGATTACTTAAAAGCACATGGAGATACATGGACAGAAAAATACGTTCTTGCTGTCCATCTGTTTCCAACAAAACAGTACCTTTGTCTGTTGATTTTTCCGCGAGAAAATTCAGAGATAGACAATGGATGCATTCTTGGTCCGAAGAGTCACAACTGTGAATCGCCACGTCACTTTCATTGAATGCGGCATGAGTAGGAACCACTATATGGAAGATTGTTGAAGATGTGCTGCAGCCTGCTCTTAGACTCTTGAGCTTGTCGCATGGCTCTTCAATGTTTATTTTGGTCAGCTGCCTGCTAGCGACATGCTCTTCAGATTCTGCAGCTTGTTGTTTAATCTTGATTGCTGCCTTTGTTGAGAAGCTTTAAAAGGACGTTTAAGTTTAAGGTTCTGTCTTATGCTACATTTTTGGCATTAACCATTTTTTTTTTTTGTGGTGGGGTAGGTAAAAATGCATTTACGCACGGAGTGTCGGACTCCCGTTGCCGGAATACCGACTAAAAACACCTCCCCTTCTTGCGATCAAGTCTGTAACTGTTTTCCACATTACTTCGGACCAGATCTTATAGTTTGCAGCTCTGCTAGAGCACTTCCATCAACTAGACACTTCTATCTAGGTCGAATTTTTTGCATTTTAAGATTTCCTCCGCAAAAACCTTCATCCTCCTCCACGATTTTTCCCCCAAAGCTAATATTCAGCTGCGGTCTCTGGAGACCACAAGCCTGCTGCCTCCTGCACCCATCTTCTTTGCTCGGCCCATTTTCCACATTGCAAGAAGGTATGCTCCGCATCGTCCACTACACCTGGGCAATAGATACACTCCTGGGAATCTGCCTTCCCCATTGTGTGTAGGTATTTCCTAAAATAGCCATGCCCACTCAAGAATTGACTTATATATTGTATACAATTAGTAGTCGACCTCGCCGTGCTAGCGTTCGGCCCACTCACTTACTATTGGGATAAGCCTTGCAGTCCATCTTCCCGTGGTTTCGCGCTCCCATTTTGCCTGCCAGCGCTCCATAGTTCGAGCTCTTTCCTCCAAACTCGCTAGTTTCCTTCCCACTTCAGCATTTCGCAGGTAGACCGCCTTCCGCTCCTTAGCCAAAAGGTCGATGGGGATGCAGCCCGCTATCACAAGTATGGCTGCTTCGGACACTGTCCGGTATGCCGATGCTACTCGTAGAGCTCCCCGCCTCTGTACCTGAGCCAGTCTATTCCGATATACCTCCCTACTCAAGGATTCGGCCTAAATCGTGCATCATACAGTTGAACTGACTGGGCCGCTGACATTAGAAGGCGCCGTTTGCTTGCCCTTGGGCCGGTGGTGTTAGCCATGAGCCTTCTTAGGGCTAATACTCCTCTTGCCGCCTTATCCGCTGTCTGCTTGATGTGCTTGAAAAAGCTCAACTTTACGTCAATAATGATTGCCAGATATTTAACTGTCGGGGCTGTCTCTATTACTTGCTCGCCGACGCACATTGGGAAAGCAGTTTGTATCCGTTTTTTTTACTATAACTCCTCCTGTAATCATCAAACTCCTTTGACCGTCCTCGGTTTCATAAGGAAGTATACGGTCCTTTAGATAATCATTTAGGATTCTCAGCAGGTACATCGGGATGTGGAAGCTATGGTCTAGCGCGTCAAGCATATCATTCCATCTTGCTGAGTTGAAAGCAATTTTTATGTCGAGCGTCACTAATAGCACAATGCGCCTTGTAAAATGATTGTGGTTTTCAGCTCTACGTACTGTCACCGTTACCTCCCTAATAGCATCTACAGTTGATAATCCTGCCCTGAAGCCGTATTTTCGTGGTGAAAGGTCACCAGCGGCCCGGATTACGTCAATCAGTCTTGCTCTTATTAGTTTATCCATTACTTTTCCCGTTGTGTCGAGCATACATAATGGTCGATATGATAAGGACAGCTCTGGATGCCCTTTGCCTTTACTAATAAAAGCTAACCTCGCTTTTTTCCACCGCGTGCTGAACACTTCTTCACGAAGGCACGAGTTGTACGTACGTAGCAGCAAGTTTGGGTTTTCCCGCCATACTGTCTTTAGGATCTCTGGGTATTCCATCTGGTTCAGGGCTCTTTTTGTTCTTCATTGACAGAACAGCTCTTTCCAGTTCTTGCTCCGAGAAAAGCGGGGCTTCTATGTTCTGAGCAAAAACAATTTCATCCCGTTGCGGCTAGTTAGGAAAGAGGGTACGGACAATCCTCTCCGTAGTAACACAATCCATTACTTGGGTAGGCTTCTGCGCTTCAAGGGGTTCGCGCTTCAGGTCCCTATCGATATCGTCAACAAGGTTTCTCCAGCAGCTGATCTTGCTCTTATTAATAGCGTATCGTAGTTGCTTCCTTGAACACCTATGCGCTGCAGAAACTTGATAGGCTTCGGCTTGGTTGGCCGTGCGTTGGGCCTTTCGCCGTAATGCAAAGCATTTCCTTCTAAATTCCGCTATATCCGACGTATACCAATACTTGGATGGCTTACCGTGTCTGAGTTTCGTCTGCGGCATAGCGACCTTGCAGGCTGTATCTATAAGACACATAGTCCCCCATTTTTTAGTTCTGCTACGAACCGCTCACTATTCAGCCTTTTTAGGTTTAACCTGTCTGGTTTATTTTGCGAAATTAATCAGGGTTCATTACCGACTTTGCTACATGGTCGGTACTAAAACACTTACAGTAAAGCTTACCTCTGTCCGGTCCCTCACATTCTCTAGCTATATAGCCGTAGCCAAAACACCTAAAACAGCGCACCACAATGACTCTTTAACGGACTCTGCAGTAAGTCCAACCTACTTTAATGATGCCGTGTTTAAGGAGCTTAATAGCTGCTTTACTATTCCGGGCTGCGACCGCACCATTCTCTTACTACCCGACGCTTGAGCTGGGGTATTATTGGGGCTGAGGTAGACTTCCCTGTTGACCCTAATCTTCTTTTCGCTTTCCCTCTTCGTAGCAAATGGTGTTTATGACATCCTCAAGCTCAAGGAGGCCCAGTTCCACCGCATTGGATATGGAGATCTCCACCATATCCCCCTCGCTATTGTCTTTATAGTTTCCTTACCGCTGCCTGATAAGTTTGGCTTCGCTGCTGCTTTGGGAAGGGTCCTATGTGAGCTATTATTTCTACGCGGTGGCGTCCTTATCATCCGTTGTCCTCGACCGAACGGATCCGAAAACGTACTACTAACTCTATACCAGCCAAGTGATCCACTGGTGAAGAGCTGCAGTTGCTGGATAACGACGTCTGCTGGCCTGCTTGCTCACCCTGACCAGACGCCGATACTGGGGATCCGACTCCCTGCACCGTATACTTTACTTCTTTCTTCAAACTCATGTTATGGTTTAGAGTAGCATTTCCTGGAGTTGTTTAGAGTATATCCTCTAAAAATACATAAAATTCAGCCGTCCCTAACATGGGAAATAGACGCTGGTTGGAGCCGCCCCTGACATGGGGAACAGACGCTCCCAAGATGTTAGTTTTGGTCCGCCCTAGGTATTTGATTTCCCTGGTACCCATAACATCTTACAGGCGTTTCCGTGCCCGCCACCCGGGGAGGCGCCCTATGGGCGACTAAGAACCCCACAAGGGGGCATTAACCGTTTAAGACTGGTATGTGCGGTATAATAGTATAATTCTGGCACACTGTAATTCACTACACTTTTTTTTACAGATTTCGTTATTAGATTGAAAGTAGAAAGAATACTGGACAATTGGAATCACACCGTTGCGATTTGGCTATCGAATAGTTTCTGTATCACTCTAATTACAATAAAACTGTATATAACTATCGGAAATTCCGCTTATTGTAGGCAATAATTATATATAAAATATATCTAAACAAAACTGCAGGAAGCCATAGTTTTACAAATAAGATTTACTTAAAACAAAACAGTTTATTGTTGGCTGTCATATTTCGGTTGTCAATTTGCGTTTAGTATTATTAAACCAGAGAGCTCGTATACTTTACAAGTTGTTTGGCCGAGATTATTCGACCTAGTATAATTCAAATAAAACCTACAGATACAACTTAGCACCGGAATATTGGCAGCCAAGTGGAATAGACCTGCGACGATCTAATTCATAAAATATAAAATATAAAATATCCGTATAGCCTCTATCATTCTCATAGCCTTTATCCTAGGCCAGCAGGATTACATTGCTTAATTGGAATAATAGAGGCTGTGCTTTGGTTTTTTCTTTATCATCCACTTCGATATTAAACACTTTGAACCCCACCAATGAATGCCGCATATATTATAGCCATTTCGCCTAACGGAATACCGATATATGGCTCTGATCTACTTATAAGTTAAGACCTCTCCGATATCACTGATTCAAACTTCTACGACAACTATAAATTAGTGAATAATAAGGTTTATTTGTCACCCACTAGGGCCATAATGGTAATCATGACTATTAAATTTCACATTCGTGAATTTTTGTATGTGAAACCTGGTAAATCATGTTAGATTTACCTCCAAAGATCCCTGTTCGAACCAAACATTAAAATCATCAGTATTTTGTATAAAAACAAACTATAATGTGCAAGTTAAGTTTGGCAGAAAGAATGTGAGCATAACTAAAATACCAGAACTATAATTACAGTATTCTTCCAAGTATAAATTTAGGGGACTTAAATTTCATAGGATAAATTTTCATACAAGTGGCAACAAAAGTTTACAATTCTGTGTATACCACTAATTCTGAATTAAAAGTGGCAGAACGATATCTAAAGAATTTGGTATCTGAAGTGTCATACATGTGCAACTGACACCAAACAGTTTCACCTCAGGTGAATTTTATTTTGGTCTTAAAAGACCAAAGTATTGAGATCCTGTCAAAAATGACCAAAAATTTTGTTGGTCCAAAAGTAATTTTCTCGATATTTTGAAAGTCCCCGAGTCTAAAAAAGCCAAAAAAATAGTCCGTCCATCTGTCTGTACGTCTGGATGTCTGGATGTCTAAAAATCTGGATGTTTGTACCGATGGTATCTGGAGAACGGCCTATACGATTTAGAATTTTTATTCGTCAATCTGTTTGTATGGTCAAGGCCGAAATTTGAAAAGCTCTTGGAACCTATATACGTCAAGAGGGTTTAGTATATGCCAAACGAATTAAGCCAAAACAGCTGGTAATACGAAGAAATATTTACCAATTATTTATACCATATACGCGGGTTTGAATATTGAGTTGGACTTTAAGGTTGGGGTTGAGTTGTAGGTTAAGTTAGGGGTTAAGTTGAAATTGAGTTGGAGTTGAGTTGGGGTTAGATTAAGATATATTTTTGTAGTAGTTGATCAATTTTTTATATATAAAGGTTTGGAGATTGTGTTGAAAGAGAGTTTGCGCTGGGTTGAGGGTTTAGTTACAGACCATTTTCGGGTTAAATTGGGCTTGAGTTGGAATTGGATTATTGTTTAATAAGCAACTGAGCAATATATACACAAAAGTGAGTGTTTGGATAAATAACAGCATATGTGTATGATATTTAAACAAATCCTCACGCCTTGACCGATTTGAACCAAACATTACACAAATATTGTTTAAGACAAGGTCACTTTTAATACATATGTATGTATGTGAAACCTTAAAATGAACCTTTTACATTTCAAATTAAACCTTTCGTAAATTATACGAATGATAAGTTATATAGAATTTATCTATTTCTTAACGGATTTTAGTGAAATTTGACATATACGATTGAAATGGGATTCTAAAATTATTTTTGTATTTAATTCTGGAATATGGCCAAGGATGAAGGAGCTTGCCTATTTCTCAACCGATTATGATGAAATTGACCTGTGCATTGGTAATGGGATTGATTCTAAAATGAATTTTGGACGGAGTTGTGGAATATGGCCAAGGATGAAGGAACTTGCCTATTTCTCCACCTATTATGATGAAATTCGACGTGTGCATTGAAAATGGGATTCTAAAATGGTTTTTCGATTAATTTCTGGAGTATGGCCAAGTATGTGGGAACTTGCCTATTTCTCAACCGAATACGATGAAATTTGACCTCTGCATTGGATTTTTTTGTATTTTTTGTATTTTTTCCTTTATCTCCAATTAAGAAGCATAGGGCGCCTACTAGGCTGGACCATCTTACTCTGTTTGGGGCTACTGCTTTTATCTCTACCCATGATTTTCCGACTTGTTTCGCTTCAGCTAGCAGTATTCTCTTTCATGTCATTGCTGATCTTCCGACTTTGCTTTTTCCCTGCTGGTTCCAGTCCAATGACATCTTCGTTATATCACTTGGTGAAATTCGCAGTGTGTGGGTCAATCCATCTCCATTTTCGTCTCTTTATTTCGGTTTCAATGTCTGACTGATCAGTTTTCCTATGCAGTTCGATATTCGTTATGGTGTTAGGCCAGAAGCATTTCAGTATTCGTCGAAGGCGTTTGTTTACGAACACTTTGTAACTTCATTTTGATTTTCCCTGTTTGCTTCCATGTCTCGCATCCATATAGTAAGTAGTACCGTTTTCACACATAAGTTGAACATTCGTATCTTGGGTCTTGCGTGACAGGACGGAAATATTCCAGACTTTGTGTAACATGTTAAATGTATGTCTGGTTTTATTAATTCGTTTGCTTATATCTTCTCCTCTGTCCCACCTGTTTTTCCTATTGTGCAACCAAGGTATACGAAATTGTCTACATCTTCTATTGCTACATTGTTGATGTGTATTGGGTGTGGTTATTCCCGAGTTGAGTCTCTCATTGCCTTTTGTTTTCCTAAGTTTATCTTGAGACTAACTTCGTTAGCTAGGTCTGTTAGCTGTTGTACTTTCTGCTGCATGCCTGAATGTTTGTGTGTGAGCAGGCATATGTGTCATCTTCATAGTCCAGATCATTGAGTTTGACTGTAATTCCCCATTGGATGCCGTTAGGGCACGTGATATCTAATTTTCGTATCACACTATCCAGCACGATCAGAAACAGCATTGGCGGAGAGTACGCATCCTTGCCTTACTCCACGAGTGTTATAGTATGTTTCACTTTATTTGCCTTTAATTATAGAACTCGATTTGCAGCATCCCGATACATTTCTTGTATGAGTTCGAAATTTCTTTGGGATGCTCATTTCACAAAGTGTCTGCCATATTGTATTTCTATCTATCGTGTCAAATGTACGTTCGAATTCGACGAAGAGCAGGTACAGTGGTGAATTACATTCATTGGATTGTTCAGTGATGATACCGGATTGTGTTGATGTGTGATCCAGTGCAACTTCTTCCTGGTCTAAAACCAGCTGGCTCGTTCTGAATTTTGCATTGATCGTAGGTGAGATTTCTATCAAGGAATCGTTGCGAGTATCTTTATTGTTGTATTAAGTAGAGATCTACTTCGCCAATTCTTGCATTCTCTTAGTTCACCTTTCTTGGGGATTGTGACTGTCAAGCCTTCCATCCATTTTTGTGGTATTTTACCAAAATTCCACACGTCTTGGATTATTGGTATTAATGCGTCTGCAGCTGTAGATGAGTTTCCTTTGAATATTTCGGCGGTAATATTATTTATCTGTTCCAGCACAGACTTATTGTTCTTTTTAGCCCCTCAATAACACTTTTAACTTCCCGTTTCATTGAAGTTTGGATGTTGCTAGTTACGTTACTGTGTTTAATTGATGATGGGAGATTTCTGATGCCGGTGGTGGCGTCTTCTCCAAAATATTCTTTCCATCTCCTTAACTGTGTGCTTCGTCCGTTGTTAAGACTTGACCATTTGCATCCTTTGATGGTATGTTTGTAATTTTTCCCGTGACTTTTCTTACACGCTGGTATAGTGCTCCCATATTTTGGGTTGCTGCTGCCTCCTCAGCAGCTTTGAGAATAACTCTCTCTCTCTGTATATTTTCTTCGATCATTCCTTGCCATCTTTTTTACTTCGCGTGCTGTTTCTTCATATCTACGAGTACGTTTCACCTCTGATATTTTGTTGGTGCATTTGTAACTTAAGTTGGCGGCGTTCCTCAATTTTCGTCCAAGCTTATCCAGATTTTCCTATTATATTCTTGATAGCCGAGCACGTCCGTGGCAGTCTTGATATAGATAGAGAGGCTTCTTCAGCTTGATTCCATTTTTGTTGTATACTGGTGGCTTTCATTCATTACTATTATACACGATTAAGGTGGATCATTTTCATTGAAGATGTTTCTTGTTTCATCATCTTTCAATCTGTTTGTGTTAAATTTCCTCCTATTTATTGTTGCTGCGGCGCTTGGCTTTATTTGAAATTGTGCCATTACACTAGTTGGTGATCGCTGTGTATGTCTGCGCCGCCCATTGTTCTAACATCTGGTAGAGATTGTGAGGAATTTCTTATTTACTAGATTATGTGATCAATCTGATTTTTGGTTCTGCTATCCGGTAATGTTTCATGTGTATTTTTTTATGTATGCTTTTGTGTGGAAATCTACTGCCGCCTATGAACAATTTGATTCGTGATACAGAAGTCGACGAGTTGCTATTGTGGAATGCAATTTGTTCATAGTCACCTTTCGTTATTTCATCTGCATCTTCGGTTGGGGCATAGCACTGAATAATATAGTTGTGTTTTTTTATTTGCGAATGGAATCTTTCCATTAATGCTTTCTTTGCTTTATTATAGTTCTCTAGTTCAGTATGATAGAGTTTCAATTCTTTCTCCACTTGTGCTAGCCTTGATATTTCTAATAGAGTTCTGACGTTCCAGTTTCCGATTCGTGTCCGTGTACGATATAGCCAAGGGTCGATATTTGATTTTTGCCGATTTTTGAATGAAGTTCTGGAATATGGCCAAGTATGAGGGAACTTACCTATTTCTATACCGATTTTGATGAAATATGATAGATCCACGCTAGCTAAGTTCCATCCTAACTAGCCATTTTCCAAAACCTTATCCAAAATTCATTTTAGAATTCTATGTCCATCGCGGATGTCAAATTTATCTAAAATCCGTTAAGAAATAGCCATGTTCTTCAACTTGATCTAAAAATAATTTTAGAAACCTATGTATTTCCAACGCATAGATTAAATTTCATAATAATCAGTTAAAGAATAGCCAAGCTCCATCCTAATTGGCCATTCATATAATTTGCTAAAGGTTCAATTTGAAATGTGAAACCTGTATGTTGGTATAATGGTGCAATGGTATAATGGTATGATGTTATGATGATATGATGGTATGATCGTATGTTGGTAGGATGCTATGATGGTACGACGGTATGATGATATGATGGTATGATGTTATGATTGTATAACGGTAAGATGGTATGATGGTATGATGCTACGATGGTATAATGTTATGATGGTATGACGGTATGATGGTATGATCGTATCTTGGTAATAGGGTATATATGCTGGTATGATGGTTTGAAATTATTGTATGATGGTGTGATGGTACGATTGTATATATGATAGTACGTTTGATGGTATGACGGTATTTGCTCTAGAATAAATAATGATTTGGCTACTACGGAGTGCCTTGAGCCCCAGAACAGATTGCATAGATTGCATAAACGGTATAATCTTATGACGGTTGAATGGTATGATGATATCATGGCTTGATATGGTGGTGTGATGGTACGATGTTATGAAAGTACGATGATATGAATGTTTGGTGGATCGGTGGTAAGATATACTATCTAACCATTGTATGATGGTGTGAAGGTTCGACGTTACTATGGTACGGTATTATGATTGTATGATGGTATAATAGAATGATGTTATGGTGGAATCGTTGCTTTAGACTAGGGTTTGAATTAAATTTGATCTGGATTTGAATGAGAAGTTTGGTTAGGGATTAATTTATAGTCGAGCTTAGGGTTTGGTGGGAGGTTCATGCACGCATGCAGCTTGCGAATCAAGTAGATTTTGGGATTGGGTTGATATTGCTTAGTTAGCTTACATTGGAGTTGAGTGGGTTGCTTGATTTGGGAATTATTTAAGGGTTGATTTGGGGTTAGGTTAAGGGCTTATTTTAAAGTTGATTTGCGGTTGAATTGAAGACAGAGTTGAGGGTTCGGTTGGCAGTTTATTTAGGAACAGTGGGCGCTCTAATTTTGAAGCCCATCTTCTGTCCGTACGTTTTCTCATTTGGGCAAAGGTCGGGGCTTTGCGGTTGCCTGACCAAACATCTAATTTTTCATCGGTAAACTAAAACCTCACGAACCTTTAATTGAAACGGTCATTTTTTAGAGGAATAAGGCTCCAACATTTTTTTTCAAGATGTAGATATTTGTACATGTGTTGGTCGCGTCGGGCAAAAGCTCAACAAATAATAACGTTTCCATCTCCGTAAATCTTGCTGTTCGAACGACTTTTTCCAAAACGTCAATATTTTGTGCAAGTGTTGTTTGACGAAATTTATCTTTCGTTTCAGGTTTGTTTTACAAATAATTGGTTGTCCAAATTCTAACAGCCGACGTCTGGTAGTCGTAGTAGAGCTTGTTCTTTTCTGGGTCTGTTTTCGAAATTCCCAGTATTACAAAACAAATTTTTCTATTTTAATTTTAAATCATAATTTGCTTTAGGGAATTACGCAACAATGCGGAAAAACATTTTTCGATATAAAAATTCAGTTTCACGACCGTCACAGAATTTCGTTTCACACGTAAAAAAGTTCGCATCCCAAAAATAATCATGTTGCTAATTTAAGACAGCAACAGGGTAAATTAATTTTCGTTTTATGAAAGTTGGCCCCAAAGCCATAAAATGTGATATGCTCATTCATCTCAAACATATTGATATATTGATTATATCAATATGTTGCTTTCTTCATTTGCCTAAATTTGACTCTTAATTGTAAATTATCGTCTTAATTTATTAAAAACCAAAACTATTGTTCTATTTTATGTATCAGCAACTATGCAGATAATATTTTATTAATAACAATTAATTACTCAAAATAAAAGTTGAAATTACACATTATCGAAAATCTATTTTTATTTTCTGATGTTCCTCAACCAAATAATTTCAAGTCATGAGATGAATAGTTGATGAGTAAGTAATTCTTTTTAGAATTTAGATAAAGCCGTATTCATTTATAATTATTAACATGATAATTTAATGATTTATTTGTGTAAAGTCCACGAATGAGTCACTTTCGTCAAAAATTGAACTGAAAATATATGTAAACGGTATAAATACAATAACAGCTACATATGAATTATAGTTTTAATAATGAAGATCATTATAACAACACTGTTTATTGTTAGCTGCGTTATTGCAATTGCCAATTGTGGTGATTACTATAAAATTGACGGGCGCACATACTATACAAGCTATCCGGATAAGGTAAATATTGATATTAATTTATTATTAATATTCAAAATATGAATTTATTAAAATTTCACAGAAAACTTGGAATGACGCGAAACTGGCTTGTGCCGCCAACGAAACTGTTTTGGTAGATGTCCCGACCGCAGATGAAAATGATCGTCTTCTCTCTGTTATAAATCAAACTGAAACTAAATGGAGCTTGGGTTTGGTTGATTGGTGGACAAGCGGATCGGATCAGAAAAGTGAAAATAAATTCGTTTGGGAGACAACAGGAAATCCAGTTATCTATACGAACTGGTACACCGGTGAACCGAGTAATGGCAACGGTGTTGAACACTGCATTGCATTTTTAAGGGTAGACAAGCATGGATGGAACGATAATAACTGTATGGAAAATTTCTACTTTATATGTCGTAGTGAACAGGTTGATCTCCCGGTAGTAGTTCCTGTACTTGATGTAGTGCCAGTGACTGATCGGGTTTTTGTTCCGAGTAAGATCCCAGCTGTTGTTGCGGTCGGTGATCCGGTTAAAGCCCTGGTTGTGGAAGACCCCCTTGATGCTACTCGTAGTTCAGGAGTACACCGCATAAACGGAGTAACAGGGACTATAAGCGCGATATGTACTATGTTTTATATTATGACCCTGTTGTGGTAGACCTAATATATGTAACCCATCCTTCTTAAAAGTTTCTAATTTGCAAATTCTATTTTTAACTTTCGACCTAAATTTGTTGCATTTTCCAAATGTGTTATGTGATTTATGTATACTATAAACGGCATTGCCCAATTGCATGATTATATTATTCGATTCAAAATTATCTGTGGAAATTAAAATTTAAGGCAAAAATATTGAAATACATAAATTAAAATTATTCAGATGTTCAGTTAGAGTTAGAATGATTTCAATTCACTTCAGCTTCTTACTGGTAAAATGCATAATATATTTGTTGGTCGTTTGACTATACTTCCACCAACTAGCTTAAGTGTGACCACATGAATTAATCCGTCTGAGCCCGGATGTACTTTAAGAATTCGTGCCAGCGGCCAACGTAACGATGGCGACTTATCGTCATCTAAAATTACAATGTCATCGACTTTAACATTTTCCTTGGATCCTCGCCATTCGCAGCGATTTTGAAGAGCTATGATGTAGTTGGTATGCCACTTTTTCCAAAAATGTTGATAAATTTGTTGCACTACGTACCATCGAGATGCTTTGTTGACCAAAATTGGTTATGGAACATCTACTAGTGGGAATATTGCTACCAGCTACCTTAAATACATTTGTTTTGAGAAGTTTCACTGAGGCTTTAAGTGATCACTATAAATTGATTTACATAAACCACGACGACCAATAAATCTATGTAGAGCGCCCAGGAAACTTTCTGTGGTTAGATCGAGAACGACTTCAATATGAACGTCATTAATAGCCATGCATACGAAGAGACAAACATATTCACTGTGTGGTGATGAACCTCGTTTTCTTACTAAGTGTATTTTGTACGGACCGCAGTTATCTATTCCCACATTCGCTAAGGCGTACTCTTACTAGGCTCTGGATGTTGGTAGCGTACCCATCAATTGTTACTCACATTTTGGATACCTTCTTATACAGTTTATACATTTCCTGATTATAGCACGTACTACATCCTTACAATTGATCCAAAATTGCCAAACATAATATAATTCCTGCTTGACTGAAGGAACGATGATAATCTAATACTAAAGATTTGGATAATTACGATCTTGGCAAAATGACTGGATGTTTTACTGCGAAGTTTGAGAGTGACTTCTCGATTCGACCACAAACTCTCATGAGCCCATCTTAATGAATAAAAGGATACAGATTACGTAAACTACTTTTACTGGATGAATTCTTGCCTTTCATTTTTCGATATATTTGATTGCCTTGGCTAATGTATGGCACGCTCTATAGAAACTGGAATGCCTTTCAATTAATGATTTAAGAACATCCGGGACTGCCGCACATGTTTAACTTATTATGTCTTCTTCTTCTTGAGGTGGGATTTTTAGAGTTGCGTCTTTTTTAATCTGATGCCTGACGTTAACCAGTGTGGACCAGACCACCATAAATGATGATTTTCAAGTTGTTCCAAAAGAAATCCCCTCGATGCGCAATCTGCTGGATTATGCTCGGATCTAACGTGGTTTCAGAATTCTCGTTTGAATTTATATGTGTCCAACATTTCTGACGTCCGATTAGCAATGAAAATTTCCCAGCGTTGAGGATGCGATGATAACCTGTCTAGAATTATTTTGCTGTCTGTCCATAATTCGGTATTCTTTACATTGATCGTTAGCATTCCCTGAGCCCATGACATTAGTTTGGTCAACAAAAATGCTGCTTGTGGCTCCAATCGTGGTGAACTTACTTGTTTAATGGGAGCAACCCTTGCCTTGGCTACAAACAATCTTGATATTGCAATACTTTCCTCATCTGTTACCGCGCCATAAGCTGCCTCACTTCCATCACTAAACCCGTGTAATGTGCACTCGCTGTTGGCTTTCAGCCACCTCGGGATCTTAATTGAATTTATATTATTAAAGCTATTCCTGATTTTTAGCTACTTTGATTTAACCTCGTCTTGCAGTTCATACAACAAGGACAAGTAGGACTCGCAGCGGAAAAGTTTCTCAGCTTTGCCATAACAGTCCTGTACGGTCTGCCCCAGGGATACTCATCAACCTCTTTGCATAGCTCCATCCAGCATGGACGTTTGCTTATTTTGATTGCTCTTTCCAAAGCTTTACGATCCCTCCGGTACTGTTCCTGGGAATCATTGAAGCCCGATCAACCCCTTGCTCGCTGGCACAATCTTCTTCTTCGGTGGCATCTTATACGAGGTTCGGCAATGTCTTCATTCCATCAATATACTGGTGGTCGGTGGTTCATTGCCGATGTCCTTGGCATAGAGGCATCGCAGGCATTGGCAACGTGTGACATAAGCTGGACCGCCTGGTCGTTTGGTGAACCCATGTCAACCGTTTCATCCTCCAGTATAGCTGTAAAGGTGTCTCTGTCGAATGCCATTGCACTCCATTTGCGGCTTGGCTGTACCACTACCCTTCTTGGTTCCCAGCTTCGGCAATATTGAAGAGGATAGCCTGGTGGTCACTATGTGTATAAAGATTAGAGACCTCCCACCATAACCCTGAGTGTGCTAAACACTCACTCGTGAATGTCAAGTCGATTATCGAGCTGGCACCACCGCGTGTGAAAGTCGGCCGGTCCCCGGTGTTGGCTAGAACGACGTCCATTGAGGCAAGATAATCCAGCAGTGTCTCCCCTCGCTGATTTGTTTCTCTGCTGCCCCACTCCGTAGCCCAAGAATTGAAATCACCCGCGATGATGCGTGGTCTGCGTCCTCTTGCTTCACCGGCAAAATGGTGCAAGAGCATTTCAAACTCCTCCACTGGGTCGTTAGGTGGGGCATAGGCACTGTATATATATATATATATATTCCATCCACCTTGACCCACGTGAAATCGGTCCGTGGCACTTTCATGGATTCCTGTACTTCGAGGCATCGGAAATCGAAGTTGGGCTCCCAATGTTCCTATACTGTTCGCACACTATTGCTACATCGATTTTCAGCTCTCTCGTTGTCTGCACCATCAAGTCCTGCGCCGCCTCGCAATGATTTAGATTTAGCTGGAGAATCTTCATGCTTTCTTCTTAGTTGCCGCACGGAAGGCCTTCTGGTAGGTACACTGGGCATCTGCTGCTACCAGCAATATGCCCGCTCTCAGTTTTCCCCCGACACAGCATGCAGCTTGGATCCACGGAATATTCTTTAGACAAGCGTCCTTCTCTACCACAGCTAAGGCAATGTTTTGACCTGTCGGGCCCTTTACAGACGCTAGCACGGTGACCGTACTCCCAGCATTTGTAGCACTTGGCCACTATGGTAGTTTGTCGAAAGCGACTGACGACCCATCCGATCCGAACTTCACCAATCTCCAATGCTTTCCTGGCGAAAGCCGTTGGGAGACTGACCACTGCCGTCTGTGTTCCTCTAAAACCGACTCTGAGGGATCTAACTGCTAACTCATCACAGTCCGATACCCCTTCTAGAGATTTCAAGGCCTCGCATATCTCTTTCTTTGTCGTGAGCTCGTCGAGGTCTTTCAGCTCAATGACCGTTTTGTCTCTGGGATTTTTTACTTCGGCCGAACTCCCCAGCTTGGCAGCTACGGAGCTGCGGAATTGTTCAGCCGATTGCCCGCCTGACCAGTCCAGCTCAAACAAAAATTCTCCGGCAGCTGTTCTCCTGACTTTTTTGACCATGGTGCCCAGTTGATCCATGTATTGGTCATTTTTTAAGCTGCGAAGGATATCCGCGTAAGACTTCCCCTCCTCAGCCTTCATAACCAGAGCGTCAGGGCGGGCCGGCCTTAGACGCGGACGCTGAGGCTTTTTCTTCGGCTTTGCTTTTAACTTTACCGTTTCCCAACCTCCTGCAGGAAGACCCCTTTTGGGTGTTTTAGCCTTGGGAGTTTTCGCCTTGGGAGCCGCGGGTTCGTCTGCTCTACTGGGAGTTACTCCTTCTCTGTATGCCGGTTTTTTGGTTTTTTGTCTGGCTTCAGGAAGCGACTGTTTTCTTTTGTCAGTCGCTTGCAACTCCGGCTTCTCCGGTTGAGCTATAAACCCCAGTGACGTTTGCGTCTCGTTCTCCTTGCTTTCCTTTGGTGGTGTTAGTCCCAGATTCTCATTACACTGTGTGAGCATCTCAAAGATCGAACACAATGACCTCGAATAATCCTTTATCTCCTTGTGGACGTTATTTTTGGGCTTGGCATACTCGTGTAGGCTTCTAATCTTCTGGCCTAGCCTATCTCACAGCTCTCGTCTCTTCTGTTCCTCACTTGTAGTTTTTAATGCACTAGTGGCCAAGTTTGCCACCACTGGTACATTGCAGTGATTGGATAACCACGCTTGGGAGCCTGCTTGCTCACTCCCGATAAGCGCTGTTACTAGGGATCCGACCCCCTGCACCGTACGGTCTGCCATATTTGTCTGACTCGCCATATTTGGTTTAAAATCGGGGTTCCTTCCCCTAGTCTGTTTGGTCCACGATAGGAATTTTATTTCCCTCTTACCCTCTAGAACTGGCGGGCATTCCCCTATCCGCCACCTGGGGACGCGCTACGTAGGGGTTACAGACTCCCCCCGTAGAGTGTGTGTGTGTGTGTGTGTGTGTGTGTGTGTGTGTGTGTGTGTGTGTGTGTGTGTGTGTGTGTGTGTGTGTGTGTGTGTGTGTGTGTGTGTGTGTGTGTGTGTGTGTGTGTGTGTGTGTGTGTGTGTGTGTGTGTGTGTGTGTGTGTGTGTGTGTGTGTGTGTGTGTGTGTGTGTGTGTGTGTGCTTGTGTGTGTATGTTTTTTTTTTTTTTTAAGGAAGGTGGAAATCCATCATGGACGATGTAGGGGATAACGTAGTTATCCACCACAACGGTGTGAGAATCCTACTCACTAAAACTACCTCCTGCATTCTTTCCCCCCGGAACGACCGCTAGGTACTACTTCGAAAGGGAAGGAGTCTATACTAACTGTACGAACACATCTCCCACACAACTGATGGTTGCGAGTTACCTTGATTGGCGACGTTGGCGTTCCAACCGTCGCAACTCCTTAATCGTTGTTGTTGCAAAATTTGCTACAGCACTCCATCCTTCTGGGGACGATAGCATCACTTCAATTATGTTCTCTGGGGTAATATCAAATTGGTCGATTACTCCAGCAAGCACTTCTCTATTTCCCTGCAACCGTGCGCATACAAAAAACACGTGTTCAGCATCTTCTGCGGAATCTTTGCAGGATGGACAATACGGTGAATCATCATGCCCAAAACGGTTAAGGTATGATCGAAAGCATCCGTGACCTGTTAAGAGCTGTGTTAGGTAAAAATCAACCTCGCCATGCTTACGATTTATCCACGGGCCTATTTCAGGAATTAGTCGTCGAGTCCAATGCCCCTTCTCCGAACGGTTCCAACGCTGTTGCCAATCGATAAGAATATCCCCCCTGTACATTCTTCTGTTGTTCACTCGCACCATTGGTCTATCCGATGTTCCTCCATGGCTATTATTGTATGACTTCTGCCGTTCCGCTGCCAGCAGGTTAATTGGACACATTCCCGCAATGACGCAGGCTGCTTCGTCCGAAAGAGTTCTGAACGCACTAATCACTCTAAGTGCGCAGCTACGATATACGGAGTTAGAACTAAGACGACAGGATGGCACCTGCAGCGCTTGCGCCCATATAGGGGACGCATAGAGCATTATAGATTGTTACGACACCGACTAATAATCTTCGTCGTCCTTGGCTTGGTCCGCCGACATTCGGCATTATACGAGAGAGAGCCTTGCTAGCTCTTGCTGATTTCTCACTGACGTACTTTATGTGCTCCTTGAATGACAACCTTGAATCGATTTGTACCCCTAGGTACCTTATCGAGGGTTGCGAGAAAATCGTATGTGCTCCGATTCTAATGGAAATTGTTTCCAGAACCTTTCTGCTGGTTATAAGCACCGCTTCCGTTTTTTGTTCCGCCAGTTGCAACCCAACTGAGTCAAGCAATTATTGGATTATATCCACCGTATCCCTACAAATGTTTTCCAGCTCTTCCTTGTACTTTGAAACTGCTACGATGGCGATATCATCGGCAAACCCAACTACCGTCGCCTCCTCGGGACCTGGAGTGTGAACACATTGTCATACATAATATTCCAAAGCATTGGACCGAGTATTGATCCCTGGGGGACCCCGCATGTAACTGTGTACTCCTTGCACCCTTCATTCGTGCGGTACTGCAAAGTGCGGTTTTTAAAATAGGTTGAGATTACTCGCTTGATGTAACAAGGCACATTCCTGATATTGAGGGCGTTCATAGCATGTTCCCGTTTTGCTGTATTAAACGCATTTTTAATATCTAGCGTAACAATAGGGCAGTATTTTTTAGGGCCTCCTTTCCATCTGCTGCCGCTAATGGCGTCTTCTGCCAGCCTGGTAACGAGCTGAATAGCATAAACAGTTGAGCGCGCTTTGCAGAACCTATATTGGTGATGAGCAAGGTCTTCAGATGATACGATAGCTTCTTTTAACCGATTACCGAGCAGCCTTTCAAGTAATTTCCCCGCTTCATCTAACAGACAGATTGGGCGTAATGATGAAGGATCTTCCGAATGTACTTTACCTTTTGAGATCAGTATCAACATCTGTTTCTTCCAAATATCTGGGAATATTCATTCTCTTAGGCAAGAGTTATACACCTCCAGGAACTCCTCGGGTTTTCCTAGAGTCGCAGCCTTTAAGGCAACATTTGGTATATAGTCTGGTCCTGGCGCCTTCTTGTTGGGAATTCTCCTAGAGGCGGATATTAATTCATCAATTATGAATAGTGGTACGTCGTCCGCTTCAATGGCACTCGAGTGAATAGTCACTGGTTTGCGAGGGAACAAGGAAGATACAATATTATCTATCAAAATAGGATATGTTAGTGCTGCACCTCTTGCAAGTTTAAGCTTGAACATTACCATCTTGTAGGGCCTACCCCATGGGTCATCCTCAACCTCATCACAGTGGGACTTCCAGCAGCGTCGCTTGCTTTGTTTAATGGCCACCTTCAGCGCACCTTGTGCTTCCCTGTGTATTTGTTGTAAACTGAAAGAGGAGCTGGTGTTTCTACCCTGCTGGGAACGATTGCACTTTCGCCGGAGCAATGCAATTTCCTCATTCCACCAGTAGGCCGGTGGGCATCTTCGGTTTAACCTTATTTTAGGCATTTTAGCGTTACATGCACTGGTAATGCTGCCTATTAACTGGGATGCCTTGGTGTTAGCGGTATCCGTCAGGTTAGAGTCACGGAGCATAAACCTGAAGATGTCTTCATCGAAAGCGTTTGTCTTCCAACCCGCAATTTGTATACTATTACTTGGGTGTATTCCATGGAGTTCACACAGGATGGCCTGGTGTTCACTATGCGTGTAAAAGTCACAAACCTTCCAAGTTATTCCTCTCCTCCAGAGAGATTCACTAACAAACGTTAGGTCTATAATAGAACCAGCATTACCCCTGCTGAAAGTATATTCGGAGCCGGTGTTGCACAGGACAACATTCAGAACTGAAAAAGCCTCCAGAAGGGCTTAACCTCTTCTATTTGTTTGAGCGCTACCCCACTCCGTAGCCCAAGCGTTGAAAATTCCCGAAATTACCGTGGGACTATGATCTCTTGCATCCAGAACCAAGCAATCTAAGAAGTGGATGAATTGCTTGATTTGCTCATTTGGAGGGGCATAACAACTGAAGATATGTATTCCATTAATTTTTGCCCGAACATATCCGAAGAAACTCTACGGGGCTTTCTTGAATGACCAAGCCAGCGCATGCCCAGATTTCTGCCTTGCCACTACGGTCACTCACCCATGCAGCATCATCCAAATTTTTGTACTGTTCACATAGTATTGCGACGTCTGGCTTTAATTCGTGTATAGTCTGCGATAGGAGGTCCTGGGCAGCATAACAGTGATTTAAGTTTAGCTGAAGTAGCTTCACCTTCTACGGTTGTTTCCTATCACCATCCGTCGTGCTGGACAATTATCCCTACTGGTGATGTGAGTACCGATAACTTCTCCATTTCCAGTACGACAGAATGCACACTCCGGTTCCCGTTCACATTCTTTTGCCTTTTGGCTGGCTCTGCAGCACCTAAAGCAAAGGTTTGATAGGTCGACTTCGCTCTTGCAGGTGGCCGCTCTATGACCTGGATTCCAGCATTTAAAGCATTTCACTGGGCTAACTACTTCACGTAAACGGTTCACCTTACCCAGCCTATACGGATTCTTCCAACATCAGCAATTTTTCGAGCTATAGCCCTTGGTATTTTGACAACCGCTATCTGTGTACCTCTGTGCGCAGGTCTAAGGCTAGTCACGATATTCTCATCGAGGATTTTCCCGTCATCGAAGTCCATAGCAATTGCGTTAAAGACTTCTCCCTTTGTAGTTTCCTCGTCAATATCCCATATCTCCAGTGTAGTCTTCTCGGGATCAGCAAGAGTCGCAACCTCTAGTTTACCGTCAAGGTACGTCTCAATTTTACCGCGCATCGTATCAAGGTTGGCACTATTGCATGCCGACTTCTGTATTTTCAGCAATAGATAACCCTTCTCGGTTTTATGGACACGGACCACACTATTTCCGACACTCTCCAAGGCAGGGTCTATTTTTATGCCTTTGAAAACCTCCGCGAACAAAGCTGGACTAGTGGTTTTGATCATCAGTGCGGGGGGTCTCGAGGGTCTTTCGTAGCGCTTCCTTGGTTTCCTCCTTACAACCTGCCACTCATTTGTTACTTGCTTCCCACGAATCTCTTCAGATCTTTTGTTTGTGCAAAGTGCCGAAGATGCAACCATGCTTCGGTTCTCTTGGTCTTCCACGGGCTTTGCAATCTGCATTTTCCTTACCTTCTTTCCCGTTCTCTGAGGGCTATCAGCTGTATCAAGAGTTGAAACATAATTTAATTGCCTCTTCTTCTTACTAGCTGGGGTACCCTGCTGGTTCAATTCTCTAGCCGTTTCGTCTTGAACCGCATCCTCCGTTTGCAAATCGACGTCAACACCGCCCCTTGCTCTGAGAGTTGTTTGCCGAAATGTGGATTTTAAAAGACCAACGATCCTCCTTATTTCGTGGTGGACGTTGCTTTTTCTCTTTATGAACTCTGCCAGTTCCTCGATATGCCTACCCATGCGCTCCATTGGGTCGATCTTCCTTTCCAGCTGAAGAGCATCCGAATCACTGATACCCGGTGTTGAATTAGTCCTTGTGTGCCCGTGAGTTATTGAACCGGACTTAGGCGATCGGAGTATCCTACTCCTCTGCTCGAACGAATTATGGTTCGCCACTGGGGTGGTAAAAAAACTTGCAGTTCTATCTGCAACAACAGCCAAGTTCCCAACTGCTGAGGCATTGCGGTCGCTAGATCTCGGCGGTGTTGAGCCCGCTTGCTCGCTCAACAATTCCGCCGGTACTGGGTTTCCGACTCCCTGCACCGTAATAATTTTCCCCTCTTCATGAAACATTGTGGTTATTTAATTAGGGTGTCCTTCCCCTAGCATTTTATACTTACTGCCAGGTAAAAATTCAGCCTCCTCTTACATGAGGAACAGACGATGTTTGTAGCCGCACCTCCTGGTGAATAGACGCTTCTTGCAAGTTTTGGTCCACGAGTGGTATTTTATTTACCACTTACCCGCCGGGATACCGGTGAGGGCATCCCCCTATCCGCCACCTGGGGACGTGTCCGATAGGTGACTTGCACCTCCCACGGGTGTGGTGTGTGTGCGTGTGTATGTGTGGGGAGGGAGAGGGCAATTTAACAAGAAAGTGATAAACGCCTAGTGGAATTCTTTAATTGTGAAATTGTTGTGCCGTATCAAAATATCAAAACGAAGTAAAATAATTTTTTTGATGAAGAACCAATAAATGAAAGAAATCGGTTTAAATGTTCAATACAATTCGCCTGATAATTAACAGGAGAGGATCAGGTGAAGAGTGCATTAAAAATTATGCTGTTATCTTGGTTTCAAAGATTTTTCTAAAAATTTCCAAAAATTCAGATATATATGAATGATTTATGATACCTCGAAATATCTTTTCCAGTTAGTAGTTATAAAATAAAGTTTTATTTAAAATAATAATTTAAAGGTTTGCGTCTACAATAATTATACATCATTAGTTTTTGAAAAAATCAAAAATCATTGCATAGTCTATACCACAACCGGATCACAACATAAAACATAAAACATATCCATATAGAATTTGTTATTATTTTTATATTGTGCATTCCAGCACCACTATCAGCATTGTGGAATTCCGTTGTATATTCCATTTCATCTGGCTCACCATATTCATCTTGAGAGTAATGTACATTATCATCACGACATATATAATATGTGCTTTCCATACAGTTCATGTTGTTCCATGTATGCGATGGAACCCTATAAAAAGTAAGGCAATGTTCATTCCCGTTCCGATTGTCCGGTTGCCCGGCATCCCAATTCGAATATGTAAGTGGAGTTTTCGCTGTATCCCAATAGAATTCACCATTAGTGTTCTGATCCGTTCCGCTAGTCCACCAATCAGCAAAACCCATTTTTTTATTTAATTTCAGTTAACTTATAATGCGGTCATTTTCATCTTTGGTCGGAACATCAACCAAAACGGTTTCTGAGCTGACGCAAGCATGTCGGGCATCATTCCAGGTTTTCTGTGACATTTCGACAAGAAAATAATTTTTGTGTGTTAGCATAAATCGTTATTTACCTTCTCGGGATAACTTGTATAGTATAGGTGGTTGTCAATACGCTGATAATCACCACAATTAGCAATCGCAATAATGCAGCTCGCAATACACAGTGCTGTTATAATGAAATTCATTTTAAACTATAAGTTGTACGGCCAATCGATGTTGTATTTATACTGATTGCATTTAGTTTCGATCTAGATTGTTTACGCAAGTGGGTTAATCGTAGTTAATTTGAAAAAAAATTAATTAATATGTGGGCATATGGGTATAAAAATGATTTATTTTAGTAGGACATGAAAATAGATTTTCGATAACGTATTGAGATAATTATTTTCAATAATTCATTTTTGTTAATAAACCGCTAGCAAATATACATGTATATCATGACACATACACTTATCTAAATCATTTCGGTTTTAAATAAAAAAATTTAGAAGCGAAGACCAATCAATCAATGCTAAATTCATTAAAGTGAAATATCAAAAATACATATTGGATGATCATTACGATCTGTAGGGCAGTGTACTTGAAATTGATTGATTGATTAATGGCGATGTACGATCAAGCATTAAGCAAGTCTCCCCCCGTATTATAAATGCGAATACCACAACCACTTATACCCATGTTACAACGACACAACACGACACCATTTTTTCATGAAGCCAAAACCCGTAAAGAAAGGCGCCATATCGATAATCACATAAGTCTTATATAGTTGTGATATCCGCCCCTGGCCTGGCCGCCGTTGTACACCTTTTTACATATAACAAGATCGAGGGATCGGAAAGGAATGTTATCAACAAAGAAAGACTCAACCCGGTTCCAGACACCTAAGGAGTTGATAGTTAGTAAATTTGTTAGTAATATATTTTTTAGTAATTTATTTAGCACAAGACGGCCATCGGAAGCACTCCGACATATATAAATCTTAGCCGGAAAGTCATTCCCCGAGAAAAGTATCAAGCCACTTTGGGTCCGAAAAATGCCGGAGATCATAAAGGTAGTACTATTGGCACAACCGGAATCACGATCCATGGAAGACCTAGAAGAGACTGCAGACAAGTTATATGCCGCAATGAGCACTTCATCAAACATAAGGGCTGTCACAAGACAATCGCGAACGGTTGACCGCACGGTTCCTCCACGTGTCGCAGACCATCGACCAACACTGGCAAACTCGTCCAATAACTCGATCGAATCACGTCTCTCAAGAATGGAAACTCAATTAAACAATTTGTTCAGAAATCGCAGCCAATCGAGGGGTAGATCGTTTTCATTACGTTCCGGGTATCGCGGCAATTGACAAAATCGCAGTCCTAGTATAAATCGCCAACGAGGTAGGTGCTGGTACCATCATAAATATAGAAACGCAGCAAGAAAGTGCACATCGCCATGTAATTTCAAACAGGCTCCTTCAACATCTTAGCTCCCAGGATCAATCAAAAAACCCACAGTACAACGGGTAATGGGGACGTCGTCACACACCCTAGCGTCAACCCGACTAAATATACTCGACAAAATAAATAATTACACTTTTCTAATAGACACTGGCGCTAACCTTTCGGTCATTCCAGCGAAATATTGCAAACAATCGTTCACTTTAGTTAAATGAAATTTCGATCTAGTTCTGTCGGCCGCCAATGGCACAACAATCTACACCTATGGCACAAAATTGCTTCAGGTAGATCTCGAACTGAAAAGTCATATGTAAATTCGGACTACTTGTTGATCTGAAAAACGAACGGCTGGTTGATTCAGCGACTAAGCTGTCAATCAATGCCACAATGGTTCGCGTCGACACACCGACACCGATCCATTCCACAGTCAACAACGGTTATGGCACTCTTCTCAAACATCTCCCTTCGCTTACAGCAGAGACAAACTACAATTTGAAAGTCCGACACAACGTGGTCCACCACATTGTCACACCAGGTCATCTGCCCGTGTCAAGACCACGAAGACTAGATCCACTCCGCGTTAGCAGAATTCCAGCACATGGTGGAATTAGGGCTTTGCAGACCATCTGCATCTCGATCGATTGGCGATCACGATTGGCGACCATGTGGGGATTACCGGCGATTAAACACGGTGACCACACCTGATCGCTATCCGATACCCCACATACAAAATTTATCCATACACTTGCATGGATGCAAAATCGTTTAATTCCCTTTGCAATTGAAAACGTTCATAAAACGGCGATCACGATCCCATTTCGCCTCTTCGAATTCACCCGAATGCCCTTCGGTCTACGAAATGCCGCTCAAACGTTTCAGCACTTTATGAACGAAGTCGTTCGTGATTTAGACTTCGTGTTCGTTTACATTGACGACATTCTTGTAGCCTCGCACACTGAGGAACAGCACAAACTTCACCTGGAACAACTCTTCCAAAGGTTAACTGAGTTTGATGTTCACATCAAGAGTTCAAAATGCGTTTTTGGCGTATCCACTCTTGATTTCCTCAGCCACTAGATCACTCCTAATGGTATTCTGCCGTTCGAAAAACGAATTAATGCCATTAGGGAATTCCCAGCTCCAACATCAATCAAAAGCATACAGCGATTTTTCGGTATAGTAAATTACTACCACCGATTTATAACAAAACTCGCACAAACAATCGCACCAATTCACGGGCACTTGGCAAATTTACTAAAAAAACCCAAGACCGCCAAGAACTTCTCTTGAACCGACGAATGTCAACAAGCATTTACATCGTTGAAAACTGAATTGGAACAGATAACTCTTCTGGCACATCCTCTGAGCGACTCAAAGATCACCTTAAATGCATTGACGCATCAAACACTGCCGGTGGGGCAATACTCCAGCAGTACAATAACGAGTTTTGGGAGCCACTGGGACTTTTCTCAAAGAAACTCTCGGATGCCGAAAAGAAATATTCCGCATTCGATCGGGAATTACTCACAATTTATCTAGCAGTTAAACACTTCAGATATTTTGTCGAGGGTCGGGACTTCAATATTTATTCCGACCATAAGCCTCTGACCATAGCGATTCAGTCTAAAAGTGAATGTAATCCAAGGTAGGCTCGCCACTTGGATTACAAAAGTCAATTTACCACGGATATTCAGCATGTCCATGGACATGACAACGTTGGCGCGGACACACTATCCTGCACTACCGACAATGAAACGGCCACAGACTAGCTGACCTAAAAGCTGACCTAGAACTTCAGAATTTACTTTCTGGTTCCGAATGTCACACTAGTTCATCAACTAAACTAGAGCTGTTCAAACTACCTGGCCTTGATATAGTCTGCGAAACATCTACAGGGAACAATCGCCCGTACATCGCAGATTCACTACGTCGAACCATCTTCGACACATTACATAAAATTTCGCATCCTGGTGTCTGTACATCTCGTAAATTGATTTCCGCTCGCTACTTTTGGCCTAGCATAAACAAAGACGTATGAAATAGGGCTCAGTCTTGTTTATCCTGTCAACGTGCTATAGTCCAAAGGCACACAAACATACCTCATGGACAATTTGAAATTCCACCGGGTCGATTTGAATATGTTCATATAGATACAGTAGCACCACTTCCTCCATCTAATGGATATTCCTATTTGCTAACCTGTGTCGATCGCTTCACCTGTTGGCCCGAAGCTTACTGCATGACCAATATGTCAGCTACCACCATTGCCACAACATTTGTCAACAATTACGTATCACGATTCGGCGTACCCCTTCACATCACAACAGATCAGGGAACACAATTTGAGTCCAAGCTTTTCACTGAGTTAACAAAACCCCTTGGCTCACATCGGATACGCACAACCGCTTATTATCCTCAAGCCAACTGGCATGGTCGAAAGCTTCCATCGCCAACTCAAAGCCGCACTCATAGCTAGAAGCAACACGATTCATTGGAGCTTGGAAATACCAATAGTCTTACTTGGAATCCGAGCAACAGTGAAAGAGGATCTGAAGTGCTCACCAGCAGAACTAGTTTACGGTCAAACCATTAAGCTACCCGGTGAGTTCTTCGTTGAAAATCCTCTTCACCACTTCCAACATCCAACACAGTCATCGACCAACTGCGACAAACCATGCAGAACCTTATACCCAAACCAACTCGTCAATCCAAACAAGACGATGTTTTTGTTCCGAAACCGCTCAGCAACTGCGATTTTGTTTTCGTAAGAACAGACAAGGTTCGCACGGGAAGTACTCCTCCCTATGAAGGTCCGTATAAAGTTATACGCAGACTACATTTCATCGTATCGATTAATGGAAAAAATTCCAACGTTTCAATCGATCGACTTAAACCAGCTTACGGAATACTTAGTTCGGCTGAGCAAACATCAAGCCATCGGGTTAACAAAACAGTTCGTATAGCTTCCACTCCTACAATCATTCCCTAAGGAGGGGATGAATCACTCGCCGGGGAGTCCTGTAGCGACTCACTCACAATTAAATTCAATCATTCACATGAACGCATCTTGTTCAACCACTAACGCGACACACTTCATTCCTTAAAATATACGCAGCTGTCAAAAAAATCTCGCGCGTAGTAAAATACACACTTTTTGTGTTACTCTTGGTGCGGCATCATCAGCCATTTAAAAAAAAAACAAAACACAAAATTTTTTCGGGTGTTTTTGGATATACCAGATAAAAAATAGTTAAAAGTGAACAACAAAACATAATAAAAATATAAGTCAATTCTTCGGGACGTCAATTAGTGCTTACCAGTAGTGAATTATATTCACAAAATTTAAGTATATATAATAACTTTTTTAAATATTAATACAAGTTTAGAAACCAAAAACTATAGTGTGTTGTGTATCAATTCCTAAATAGTCTGAGATATTTTTAAAAATACTTTTTAAATACTCGGTTCCTTTGAACCGACAAAACCTTTAGCGATGGTTCTACTTTCTTTATTGCGGATTGGGTGAGTGATTATATATTTTGCTAATTCGTCTTGTATAGTAAGAATGTACCGGTTTCCTCTATTAGACGGTATCAATGGTCCGACTGTATTAATAGAAATTGTATGAAAACTTATGGAAGGTGTGTCCGTAATTACTTGAAGTTCTTTATGTGACCTTTCGCATTTGTTTAATTTACAAGATCCACATTTCGAAATGAATTGTTGTATTCGCGTTTTTAAGTTTGGAATTACATACTTTTCAGCAATTTTATGATATTGTTACGTTTTTGCCTTGTCAATTATGGTTCGTATCACTGGATTGTGAATAATACAAAATCAATTTAATTTATCACCAACGAATTTATTTACTTCACAAAATTTATTACAACACAGTTTATCAATAAAAATTCACATTTGATGCAGATCTTTTCAAAAGATGAGCAAAACTCATGAAGCTAAATTTTACAATGGATACATTGTGTGCTATTTGGAACGTTAATTTATTTTAAAGATGTTCCGGGTACAGCGTCTGTTACATCTGTAGTGTTTTGGGCGCTGCAATTCGGATTATCTTCATTTAATGGTGATGATATTTCTGTACTGGAAAAATAAAAATATGAAATATGTCACAGATATCGTTTTATGTAGGTGTACCTACCTACCTAACAGAAGTTCCGGGTATGGTATCTGGCATTATTGCAACACTAGCGGAACTGTAATTTAAAAGATTTATATTGGTTCATGATAATGCATTTCTGCTGTAAAAATTAAATTTAATTTAAATAAGTGGTTTTTATTTATTACCAGGAGGAAGCTGTCAGAACAGAATTATCCAAAGTTGTCAAAAATGCATAACTTGGTAGAGCATCAGGATCAAATAGTACGATTCCAGTTGCCATAAATGCGGAAACGGCGTTTCCTAATGTCGCTGATTTATTCCAAGCCTTTGAAAAAATGAATCCAAATACTAGTCTACTAATTTTTCTACCTCGATTAGCGCGAACATATTTAATGCATTCCTCATAATAATTGGTTTTCAAAGATTTAAAAAAGCATCGATCAAGAGGTTGTAGGAATTACATTGTATGACTTGAAAGACAAATAAGAATAACGTTTTGCTCTGCTGCATACTTAATCATTTCTAAATTGCTATGGGATGAATGGCCATCAAGAATAATAGCTACAGTGCCTGAAGGCTTTCTGGGCACAAATTAAGTTTTAAGCCATTGATACAAAATTTCGCAGGTTACATTAGCTGATTTTTGAGACATGACTACTGAGGCACCCGGAAACATTCCATCTTCAAATTCAGGCTTCTTTTGTTTTCCTTTAAAAATACAGGTAGGTGGAATAAAAACTCCTTCAGTGTTGCAACAGGCTATGACATAAATTGTTTCTCCTTTTTCACCCGATTTAATTGCCGCTATATTTGTTGAACCTTTTTCTGCCAAAACATGTATGGAATGGCCTATTATTTAATTGCAGGCCACTTTCATCCAGATTTAAAATGTGCCCTGGTTTATCAAACAACTCATGTTCTGTAAAAATATTTTTCAAGACATCAAAATAACTCTTTACATCACTTCGATTCATCCCTGCAGCTCGATTAATTGAAACTACTTCAGATTTTCTGATAGAGATTTTGGGATTACGCCTTAAAAATGATTGGAGCCATGGATATCCAGCCATTTCTGTTTCTTTATTTAACTTGTGTTTAATTTGGAGTTGTTCTGCCAAATTATATGCCGTAGCTCTGACGGTGTCTCTTGTAGGAGCAAATCCGTGCTTTTGTAATTTTTTTATGTGTTAAACAATTTTAGCCTCATTTGCCTATCGTAAGCTACAGCTTGATCCAAGGGAACGTTTTTTTAAATCATTATATTTCATGCGTCTGCACAATGTACTGGCTGGGATTTTATAATATTGTGCAGATTCTCTAAGAGATTTTTTACCTTCGCGAACATCTGATATTGCTGCACTTAAGTTGTTTTTGGTCCAGTTAGCTCTGGTTTTTGATATTCTTGTGTACGTTGTTGGATTTTTGTAAATTATCTATAAAAGAAAAACAAAAAATCAGTATATATAATAATATTGAGGAGAGATGGAACATAATTTCATGTTCTATCTATCCTCGAAAAAAATGTTCCGTTTCTCCTTTTTGACTCCATCATGGTTTTTTATTTGTAATTTTTTTTTTGTTATAATTTTAGATATGGATACAACTTAATAATATAAAATAATACTCACTTCAAATGCTCTAACGGTTTTGATAATAAAAACTGTTCTTTCAACACCACTTTTTAAAGAAACAAAAATTTTACCTTTTACTTTTTACTCACAAATTTGTTTATAAATTAAATATTGAAGAACCTTTCATCACAAAATTCTAGAATAAACTGGCATTATATGCGGTATACATGTGGTTTTTTAACCCATAAACAATCATGTGTGAACTAGTTATATATTTCGAAATACAGCAACGTTCCATCTCACCTCGTGTTTCATCTCTCCTAAAATTTATACCTTATAATCAAAATCTTCCAATCTAATGTGCCACCTCTTTAACCGAGAGGAAGGGTTTTTTAAATTACACATCCATATCAATGGCTTATGATCTCTAATTATGAAAAAATGACGACCATATACATATGAGCGGAAAAGTTCACAAGCCCATACATACTATCGCTAATAGCTCCTTCTCTATCGATGGGTAATTAGGTTCAGCTTAATTCAGCACTCAACTAGCAAATGCAAATTTGCCAAATCAAAATCATTGGAATTTTGGGATAGAACAGCAACGACCGCAATGTCCCTCGCATCGGTTGTAATTGTGAATGGTAAGGAAAAATTGGGGTGTTGTAAAATCGGAGTGTTTAATAAATTATTTTTTAGCTTAGTGAAAGATTCATTACAAAACGCTTTCCAAATAAATGGCTGTCGTTTTTTTAACAAAATTGTAAGAGATTTCGGTAGTTCGGAAAATTGTTTTATGAAACGGCCGTAATAACCTGCTAAGCCTAAAGTTTTCTTTTGATCTGGTTTAATTTCCTCTTCAGTGATTGTATGATCAATGTAAATGATTTTCTTAGAGAGGAACTGGGATTTTTCTAGATTTACCTTTAAGTTATTGATTTTAAAACAGTTGAAGACAGATTCTAATTTTGTGTTATGATCATCAAGATTATAACCAGTCACTATCACGTCATCTAGATAAACAATACATTTTATTCCATTTTAAACCGCTTAGAATAGAATTCATGAGACGTTGAAACGTCGCTGGTGCACTTTCAGTCCGAAAGACATTCGCTTAAACTGGAAATGTCCCAAGTGAGTATTAAAGGCAGTTTTCTCTCTGTCTTTGAGATCTAACATAATCTGATGATAGCCTTTCGCAAGGTCCAAAGTGGAAAAATATTTGGATTTGCCAAGATGTACCAAAATGTATGTAATATTTGGTAAGGGAAACACGTCGTTGACAGTGGCATCGTGTAATTTGCGAATTTTCTTCGTTTTCATTTGATTTTTTAGACACTACGATTAATGGAAAATTCCAAGAACTTTTACTCGCTTCGATTGTGTCAATTTTCCAGCATTTCGGTAATCTGTTCGTTAATTTCGGTTTTCATAATTTCTGGTAAGCGATATTGCTTGACATATATGGGATCAATGTTACTGTCGGTTCTAATTTTGTGCATCGTGACATCGGTTGCGGTAAGCTTCTCACCTGGCACGTAGAAGATTTTGTTGTACTTTCGATATAGGTTTACAGTAGAATTTCGTTCTTCTTGATTTGGTAAACGATTGTTTATGACATTTGACCAAGAATTTAGCCGAATTACTTCAAACTCGTCTAGTTTGGTTACTTACAAATTAAGATTTTCAATTTCGACTTCATAATCGTTTACATTTACGATGCTTATAGTTACGAGACTAATTTTTGATTTAATGATAGAATTCGCTATGCATACGTCAGACAATATTTGAGATGATTGGCAAACAAAATCGACGTCGTTGAGGATATCGGAATGAAATCAAGTTGTTTTTCCTGAACGAGCCTTATTAGAATAGAAGAGTTAGACATTACCGAGCAAACGGCGCAGTGGTTAAAGCTGCAGCGGTTGGATCGGGAGGTACCGGGTTCGAATCCCTATAGAGGCGGGATGCAAAAGGGATTTTTCATCATCTGATTGCGATCGATGATGAAGATGAACACATCTATGACCCCCTGTTGAGAGTGCAGAATCCATGGGCCGACCCACCTTTCATGTCAGCACTACGGGTTGGCATGAAGCAATGCAAAGTGCAGGTGGTTTTCAAAGACGGATCTGTAGCCGCCCGTCCTCGATTTGGCTACTCCAGGCGTAAGGTAGGACGGTAAAAAATAAATCAAGAAACAAACGAGTTAGACATTAGTTTAAGTTGAATTGGAATATCATTAAATAAAATTCCAAAAATATTATTAACAAAATATATCTTACGCTTGTATTTAGACAAAAAAAATTTTCCAATAATACCAGCGCATGATACTGGAAAAGTATTTGACACGATTTGGAATGAATAATTTATGGATAGAGATTCCGATAGAATTATATTTGCTTCACAACTAGCTATTGCCTCGATTAACTGAGTAGTTATTCCTTTCATTTTACATTTTCTTTCTGGGTAACAAAGTGTGTCATCAGCCAAGAAATTACATTTTATTATGGTAATGTCAGCCCCGGTGTCGACCAAAAAGAGAAACGTATTTGGTTTTAATGCATCTAGGTGTAATTCAATATATTTTTTATTGTTGTGTTTATTTGTAATATTTATTGAGTAAAGCTAGAGATTTGAATTATAATAGGTTAGGTTAGGTAAGGGCGGGTCCACTGTAGGGTGGTCCACTAGCCATACCACAATAGTTATTTTCTCCTACTCATTGGGACCATTTTGAGCTATTAACAAAGCACTGGATACTACTGACGTCCATCCTATAGAGGTCCGTCAGGTCCTTGAAGAGGGGTGCCACTAGAAACTTTAGTCTGTTTCGTGCCAGGCGATGGCAGGTGCAAAGAAGATGAAGTACTGTCTCTTCCTCCTCTTCGTCCTCGCAACTACGACAGTAGTCATGTGAGAAGACACCAAGTCTACTCGCATGCCTCCCTATGAGACAGTGCTCCGTAATCACTCCAACAAACCTCTGACTTTCGAGTCAATAAGACGCGTTTTGTTTTATAAAACAAAACAAAACGTGTCAAAAAATTAAATTTTAAATTAATTTTATTTGTTCTAAATTCAAAAATTAGTAAACTATGACCAAATGAATACATTGATAAACTTTTGGGACAAGAGTTGTACATTAACCACTAAGTTGGAAGAATAAATAAAACAATAGTGTAGATGTTACGTTATCATACCGAAGTCCTGTGTTCCTGGCTTTACAAATATATGCTGATTTTTTTTTTATTGTTGTTTTGTTGGTCCTACCGCTTTTGGTTCTTTCTATTACGAATGAGCACTTGCTCAAAATAGAATACCAAAAGTTATGTAAATAAACAAAAAAAAAACCAAAACCACACTGATCTGACTTCGCTGAAGTGATATCAGCTGTTTGGATCTCGCCAGGTCCAACTTTGGCCAGACCTGCTTAGTTATTACGCAAGAAGTGATACTTGACCATCAGTCATTCGTCAGTTTGCTAGCTTCTTCCTGAAGCAGCAGTTTGCATACCGCAAGAGGCATTTCAATATCTTTTCTGCTTTCTGAGAAGTGGTCCGTTATACCACGTCGAGTGAGTTCATCGGCGTTTATATTCCCTGTACTTATGAAATGTCATGGCACCTATAAAATGAGGATGTTGAACTGATCTGCCATCTCGTTAAGCGATGAGAGAAGGTTCTGGACTACTTTCGACGTGAGGAGGTGTGATGAAGCGCTTTAATGGCAGCCTGACTGTCCGTATATATGCTAATATCACAAACTGATATTACATTATACCTCAACCAGTCTACGACTTCCTTTCCGTTACTTCAGCTTGAAAAATACTAGAGTAATCGGGGAAACGGAAGGAGAGATTTATCAGAAGTTCCTCCATTATTACCATTATTAAAATAAAACAAAAAATCAGCAAATTAATTAATTTGCTAATTATTGATGTTCAGCACAATGACACGAACCAAGGTGAATTTGCAGCCTGATCGATAGCGAAGAACACAATCACTTAAGTATTGGAATTACATGTTTTCACACGAGTTGTACACCTTATTTTTCTACGATGCAATACTCCTGCCATATTTATAAATAATTAGCAACATAAAAAGTTACAAACTTGTATACGGATCAACAAAACTAATAACTGAAACGTTCACAATATAATTGAAACGTTTGGGTTCATGTGGCAACTGAGAAATCGTTGTGCAATGAAATTTCAACAAGATTTGTCACATCGTAGAAAAAAATTATTGCATACACCATACAATAAAATATTATATGTACTGTTACGTTTTTGCCTTGTCAATCAAAATTTGTATCACTGGATTGTGAATAGAAATCACATTTTGTAATATTTTCACAAATTTTGCTGATCACTTTTGCTTTCAATATCTCACTAATTCACGTTTAAAATCAATATTAACTCACTTTTTAATCCTTTAACTGTCGCTTACCAAATACTAATGATCCTCCTTTTTATATACACAAACTAAATTTCTAGAAATTGTATGACTTTTCGAGTACGAATAGTGTAGAAACATTTAGAACAGTTTTCTCAAGGAAAATTCCATTTTAGTAAAGTAAAATTTATCGCTATTAATTTAAGTTATTCTATTCTATCTTAGGTGTCACAGTAAAAATACACATATTGTGACGGTGACACCTAGTGTGTAATAGAATAAATTAAATTAATAGCTCAATGTTTAACTGTACTAAAATGAAATTTTCCATGATAAAACAATTCTAAATGTTTCTACACTATTAGTACTGGAAAAGTCATGAGCTTTCTAGAAGTTTGGTTTGTGTATATAACAAGGCGAACGAAATCGAATTGGATTATTAGAATTTGGAACGCGATGGTGTAAAGTTGTAAGATTATTAGTAGTATTTGGTAAGCGACAGTGTGAAGATTAAAAATGAATTAAAAAGTGATTTAAAAAGTGTTTTACTGGAAATAAAAATTATAAGTGTACAGTAAAATTTTAGAATAATTTATAAAGTGATTTTGTAAATTTTTTTATTAATAAATTGATTTGAAATTGTGTTGCTAATTCTTGTGCTAAGTAAATAAATTCGTTGGCAATACATTAAATTGATTTTGTTTTATTCACAATCCAGTGATACGAACCTTGATTGAAAAGGCAAAAACGTAACAATACATATTGTGACAGTGACACGTAGTGTATAATAGAATAAGTTAAATTAATAGCTCAATGTTTAACTGTACTAAAATGAAATTTTCCATGATAAAACTATTCTAAATGTTTCTACACTATTCTTACTTAAAAAGTCAAGAACTTTCTAGAAGATTTGTTTGTGTACATTAAAAGACGAACGAGATCGAATTAGATCATTAGTATTTAGTAAGCCATAGAGTGAAAATTAAAAAGGAATTAAAAAATGAATTAAATAGTGAATTAGTGAAATATAAAAAAGTAAAAGTGAACAGCAAAATTGTCTGAAAATTTATATAAAGTTAAACAATTTTTTTTTTTGGTTTAGGGCTTTTTTTATTTTTTTGTTTAATTAATTAAAGCTTTAGCTTTCGAACCCTATTCGAGTTCATTTTCAAAAGCGTAATGCAAAATATATCCAAAAATTCCTTCTTTTATACATAAATCAAAAAATAAAGCAATCACAAATTTTTATTAAAACCGACTTTTCATGAAAACGCCCAGCAATGTATTTTCGAAAAAAAAACTTTGCTAATGCGCTTTCATATAAAAACGGTTGTACAATTGACTAAAAATAAAATTGCATGAGGCAAAAAACAATTTAGATGAACAAATCATAAGAGTTACTAATATACGCGTAATTTTCAATGACATTTATTGAATTTGTACTTGATTTAATTTGTAGCATTTCCAAAATCGATCTTTTTCTAAAATGTGTTTGTCTCTCGAGAATTTTTATGTTATCTAAACTGATTTGATGGTTCGTCTTTTTCAGATGTCGTGTAAGTGCACTAATGCTTAAATTTTGATCTTTATTTATGTCAATTTTGTGTTGTTAAAATCTTTTTTCTAAAAATTGTTTCGTCTGTCCTGTGTACATAGTATAGCATTGCAACAACAATGTACCTGATAAATAAAGTTTGATTGTTTCTTTAAAGGTGTTTTATCTTTAATTTTAGAAAACAAGTTGTTGTTTAAACTTGTAGCTGCACGTCCTATAATTTTAAAGTTACAATTTTTGAAAAGATTTTTGATTCTTTCATAAAGATTTTTAACTTAGGGAATGGCCAAATAATTAGTGGTTTCATTTGTTGATCGAGAATTAAAATTTGTATGGGCATTTTTTGGTTTACCAATTTTTCCGGATACTGGTTTCGATATAATGTATATTTTAGAATTTTTAAATTTTTATTGTGAAATTTAGTATCGGAAAGTTTTAGAATTTTTTGCGTCAAAATTTTAATGGTGTTAATTTTTTAATTGTTGAGAAGCCAAGAATGAAAATTTAAATATCTACCAGACCAAGCATTTTTGTGGTACCAATCACACGTAATTTTGCCATTTGGTTCATGAAACAGCAGAATGTCCAAAAATGAAATTTTGTTATCTACTTCTTTATCTAAGGTAAATTTTATTCTGTTGTTTTTCGAATTAAATTTTTCTAAAAATGAATCAATTTTGTTTATTGGTATTGCCGTAATTATATCGTCCACATATCTAAAGTAAAACACTGGTTGAAAATCTAATGAATTTAAAACCGAATTTTCCAAATTTTCCATTAATAAATTTGCTGTTATCGGACTTATTGGTGAGCCCATAGGTGAGCCAAAAATTTGTTTATAAATTTTGTTGTCAAAAGAAAATTCAGAATTGTTCAAAACGATATCTAAAGCTGTGAAAAATTGAATTTTTGTTAATTTTGATTTAGCATTTTTCTTTATATTTACTATTATATTTTGTTCATCTAAATTGCTTTTTTGCCTCATGCAATTTTATTTTTAGTTAATTGTACAACCGTTTTTATATGAAAGCGCATTAGCAAGGTTTTTTTTTCGAAAATACATTACTGGGCGTTTCCATGAAAAGTCGGTTTTAATAAAAATTTGTGATTGCTTTATTTTTTGATTTATGTATAAAAGAAGGAATTTTTGATATATTTTTCATTACGCTTTTGAAAATGAACTCGAATAGGGTTCGAAAGGTAAAGCTTTAATTAATTAAAAAAGAAATAAAAAGAGCCCTCTAAACCAAATAAAAATTGTTTAATTTATAAATATTAATTGGCTCATAAAAAATAAAAAACTAATTTATATAAAGTTCATTTTGATAATTATAGTTAATAAATTGTGTTGAATTAATTTTTTGTGTTAATTAAATAATTCGTTTGTGTTAAACTAAAGTATTTTATTTTATTCACAATCCAATAATACGAACCTTGGTTGAGTAAGGAAAAATCTAACAATATGTTAGTTAACTGTTTTTATAATACAGCACAGTAAATAAGTTGGTTATTGTGCGGAGGTAATTCTTAACTTTAGAAAATGTTTTGGTCGATCTAGAATAATGAAAAGGTTTGAAAGTGTGTTTACACTTACTATTTTTTTTTTTTTTTTTATAATGGCCCTGATGACATTAACGGCAATGATACGAAAGGAGTACAGGTGGGACTGAATTTGAACAGTTGTACTTATAAATTCAGGATGTAAAATGTCATGATGTATGTTCTTCGATAACTTGTACGAATTTTTCAACATTCGTATTGTTCTTGCGATCGACTCCATTTGTTTAAAATCGAAATATTGTTTCCATAATATAAATGGTTCACTGATCGCCACTATTGTTATATTTTATACTTATCAGTTAATACGAGATTAAATCATTTCTGTTTACCTACACTCATGTTCCTCTCAAGGAAATACAGAAAAACAAATCAAAAAGGTCCTTTTTCCTACTAGTTAAGTAGACCTTTCTAAAGAGCTTAGAATACTTGTTGGGTTATCGTATCATTTGTAATCAACCCAATTAAAATAAAATTGTATATAATTATCGCAAATTCCGAGTATTTTCAATTTGGAATTAATATGATTTTGTGTAATAAACCAAGATTAAACCATGTTTCGTCATAATAAATTCATATCATACCATGACTCCAAAATTTCCATTTTGATAACGAATATCGTTTGTCACCTCAATTAAGATCACACCGTGTATAATTCTTATTATAAATACAACATCAGTCAGCTATACAAATCACAGTTTTAGAAATGAATTTGGTTGTAATCACACTATTTTTTGCGAGCTGCATTATTGCCGTTGACAATAGTCGTGAATATCATTCAATAATAGGGCTAACATACTACACAAGGTATCCCGAGAAAGTTCAGTTGTTTCGGCTGCAACGCAGGATCCCTACAAAGCTGATCCTGCATTGCAGCCGAAACAACTGAAAAATATAAATATAGAAAAAACGTTAAAAGGAGGAAGTCATGTTTTACTTTTATGATTTTTATATTTTGAATGTGAGGCACTGAATAAAACAAACAATTTCTACAACATGAAGTTTTTGTCGTTGTTGTTGTTTTTTTAAGATACAGAGATACCGTATAAAGTATTGACAAATTTCAGGGACTTGGTCCGAAAGTTATGAAATTGTGCTCATTTTGAAGATAAATGAAGAGGGATTATAAAATAATTATAAAAAGAGTAGTATTACCTTTCATTTCTCCTTTATAAAAATGGTCGCTGAAATATTCTTTTTAAATTATCTTACATGTTCACCTTTTTTAGAGATAGTCTTCTTCATTTAATTCTTTTAGACATACTTTTAAAAAATGTAAAATAAAAATTATTGATAAAAAATATATAAAGACAAAAATTAGAAAATATTCACGGTCACAATTTCAGTAGCCTTCCTTTGAAGGAATGACTGCGTGAAAATCGCAAGTTTCCTTTATTGTTTTTAATTTCAAAAATCTTATAGTTTTGTCGATGTATTTGGATATAAATTCAGCATCTGAACGAAATTCAAAAATCAAGTCAGGCCCCGTTTTTGCCCTTTTCAATAATTATTATGCTACCATCATTGTATTCGTTGGTGAGACTAACTCTGGATGTCATTCTTTTTATAGTATCTCCTACTCCAACGCACGGCCCCTTTTCATGAGTTGTTAAGCAAAAATGTTACTCACAATTATCGCCGAAATCCTCTTTATGCTTAAATGTATTCATAATTTTTTTTAATTTTTATTAAGTGTTACTGCAACATCAGTAATATAATAAATTTTAGATAAATCAGGAGTTTTAGTTTTCAAGAACTTTATTAATTTTTCGATGAACAAGGAAACTGCTATAGTGGCATGTACAGTAATTTTTCTCCTATTTTTTTGTAAATTGCAAACGGATGAATAGTTGCTTGTTTGTTGTTTCAATGAAATAATTGTGCTACATTTTGCATTATAAATGCAAAATTTCCGCAGTAACAAGAAACAACTACCTCCATAGGCTTCAGACTTAATTTTTTGTTTTTTTATTAAGCTAGATTTTTGTAGTGAATTGAAGTAATAAGGAATCAGATGATTTTGCTTAATTAAGAAATTATCCAGAAATTCGTCTAGTGGTTACGAATAATTTTCCAATAATTTTAATGCTATCATTATCATTTCTTCAATTTTTTGAACTGTTTGACACAGGAAACGGGTTACAACATTTGTTAAAGCTACTCATTATTCAATATCACTTATTAAAATAATCTGAAATGTTTTTTTTGGTTTTGTTTAAATAAATATCACAAAACTTGAAAATCTAAACAACTGGAAAAAGTATGTTGTCACTAATTTATACCTAAAACGTTATACTACATTTATTATAATTACTTGTTATTTAATAACTATTTTTGGAGGAGTTCCTAAAATATTTGTAGAGGTATACGATGTTAGACCTAAATTGGACCTAAATTAGACCTAAAAAAATGTATTACTAATATTAACATTTTATTTTATACCAACATTTTGTACGCAATATTTTTTTTTGTTTTAAAAGCTTACATTTTGAGGTTGACCGTAACAATAAAGGGTTTTAACAAAAAAGGGAAGATCAACATACTTAAGCGTAGTTTTTAAGAAAACGGAACTAAAATTAGTGCTACACTAGGTAATTAGTGTTACACATTCAAAACAAAAAAATCATAAAATTAAAACATGACTTCCAAAGAAATGAGCATTGACATCGCCATATATAAAACCAAAGAATTATCCTCCAGGTTATTCTAATGAAGTCAAACAAAACGGTTTTTAGAAGGTGAGAGCTGAATATTAAATGAAACTTCCAACTACATACGGTACATACTGTGGTATAATAGCACGAGTTAAAATTGTCCAGTTCCTTAAAAATGAGCCAACTGCTTGCTAAATAATATTTCTACAATGTTCACTGAAATGATAAATAATCAACCCGCACATGTAACAAATTTAAATGGTAGTTGACCCTTTTTTAAGCAACTGTCCTCCTTAAATTAAATTTTTATTAATATAAGTTTTGGTTATAATTAAATTAAATGAATAATTAATTAATAAAATTAAAAACATTATCAAGATTAATCATGTTCCAAATATAGGTAACGGTACTGCTCTGATACTCGTTAGGTGAGTAATTTTGCACCAAATGTGTTTCTTTACGCGCATGTGGTAGCAAAAAATTATTAGTATGTGTTATTGGTGGCGGTGAGAGTTTTAAATGATTTTTGGAGCTATACGTATACGTGTTCCTGGTATACTTATTGTTTGATCATTCATAAAAACCTGTTTTTGAAACCGGTTGATGAAATTTTATGGCAAATAATTGTTATTGGGAATTCAACAACGATAGTATGTGGTAGTACAGTGTAACAAAACAAAAAACAATAACCAAGGAAATTTCATCGGTGTTTGCAACACCAAGTTTCAACCGATGACATAAAGGAGGTGGACGGACGGTAGTATCTAGTATGTCGTCTGCGGTAAACCATACAACAAATTATTATTATATCTATATATAATCCCATTGAGGGATTCCTATTATTTTTATATTAAATTAAATCAATATGTAATCCAATCAAGATATGTAAAATAAAATAAATAATAATAAACTAAATGAAACAGGAATAGTGAAATCATAAACAAATAAACATTTAATGTAGGTTGTGTATATAAATGTTGGCCCTTAAGGAAAATGAAAATACCCACGCTACAAAATGGCAGCCCAACGCGTGTGGCCAAAAATAAAAAAAAATTTAATAAAAGTGTATAAATTAAAATAAAAAGTTGAAAGAACAAAATTACATTTGAAGAGTTATAATAAAATTAATGTAACTAAATTAGAAAAATAAAAAGACAGAAACAAAAACGAATGTCGTCGCTGACACCTTGTCACACCTTGCTGGGTATTGTGGGTGTTCAATCACGTAATATACGTAATTTAAATTAATCAAATTAGATCCCAAACAGCTTTGATTACTTTCTAAACAGGGTTGCTGATGACTCGACGTATTCCTTCCAGGACGTTACAGTAGGGTTAAAATGCAACAAATTTATCTTAGTACTTTGTACATTACGTATAAAGAAATGTAAAATATTTAACTAGTGATTTTTGTAAAACTGCTCGGATTTTTGAATACAAAAACTTAAATTTCAATCGATTCGTAAAAATCAAAATATCTCAAAAATTACAGAATTTTGGTAGAACATTTAGTGGCTCAATTTGTTGCATTTTAACTATTGTAAAACGTCTTGCAAGGAATATTAGCGAAATGTACTATAATCGAATTATGTGCAATTCATATTAAACTCTTACACGTTCCGAAAATTATATTCTCTATCAATGTATTGGGGATGTATTCAATAACGATTTCCTAATTACTTACTTCCATCATACTTAAAATTAGGTTTGAATAGAAAGTCAAAAATAAAATTTGGAAAAATTCTTCAACTTGTTATATTTTTGAGTTTCTTAATCTCGTAAAGTTTATCCAACAATGTGCTTTCTACATACTAATCTGAAATATATAAAGTCCTGCTGATTTGTGGAAATGGAAATGGGAATGGGATTCTAAAATGATTTTTCGATTTAAAAAGTATTCCGAATGCTCAATTGTACTTAGAATATTCGGCCGCAATATAGAACTCCCCAATGAAATAACTCCCCAAAACATAATTGAGATAAATTTCCAATATTTTTTTTTTGGAAATTGAAAACATTCCAAAAAGATATTAAGCGGCAAAATTTTGAAATTTATTCTATTACCTTTGGGGACTAAGTTCATTTGCTGAGTTGGACTTATTTCTAAAATTTAAACATTCTGGAAAATGGAGATTTCCATATATGGTTCACCAAAACGTTATTTTTATCCGCAATTACAAATTATATTTAATTATTCTATATAAAAATTGAGATAATATGGTATCGAACATCTATTTCTGTGTTCTCCTGTTCGACTAAAATAATTTCGTTTCATGATGGAACTCCCAACAATTATTGTAGGAGATAATGAGCAAATAGTATTTTATCACTTTAATTTATATAAAATCGTATACGCTTCGTAATTGCAATCAGTATATAAATACAAAATCAACAGACCGATCGAATCATACTTTTAAAAATGAATTTCTATATAACAACACTGTTTATTGTGAGCTGCATTATTACGATTGCCAATTGTGGTGATTACCATCGAATTGATGAGAGTACATACTATACAAGTTATCCCGAGAAGGTAAATAATAATTTCAATATATGTTAATGCACATAAAAAATAATAATTTTGTGTTGATATTTCACAGAAAACTTGGAATCAAGCGAGATATGCTTGTGCAGTTAAAGGAACCCTTTTGGTTGATGTTCCAAGCGAAGAAGAAAATATCCGTATTCTTGCTGTTATAAAACAAACTGAAACTGAATATAAATTGGATCTAAATGATTGGTGGACAAGCGGAACGGATCGAAAAAGTGAAGGTAAATTCTATTGGGATACAACGGGAGCTCTAGTTGTCTATTCAAACTGGTCCCCCGGTGAACCGAGTAATGTTGAAAATGAAGACTGTATTCATTACAACAGGCGTACATCGCATAAATGGAATGACATAGACTGTACGGAAGAATTATATTTTATATGCCGTGGTGAACCGGTTGATATGCAGGCGGGAAGAGGTCATAATAATGCTGATTCAGTAGTGTACCGCATAAACGGAAAGATCGGTCCAATATGGTTGTCTTGTATGTTTTATGCTGTGATCCGGTTTTGGTAGACTATACAATGGTTCTGGTCCGTTTTAAAAAAGCTTACATGATAATTTTAATCGATGCTCTTTTAAAGTTTCTAATAAAGTTAAATTTTATTTTACCTTGGTATTACTAATCCCATTTCCCCATTCTGTAATTATATTGTTAAGACTTGCCTTCTGAGGGCAGTTTTTGGGATGCATGCTGTTATTACACAGTTACGAATGTCTATAGTATACCAACGTAAACCCTTCAAATTTGGTTCCTTCGTTTGAAACCGAAGGAATATCGCAGACTGCAAAAACCCTCTTAATCTGACTTGCGGTCTTCAAGTTTATCCTTACTTACCTGAAGAGCCGCTTTTTAGATGCCTTCCTTGATTCTGGTCCAGAAAGTTTGGAAACAACGGTATTCCACAGTGAAATTTTATTATTAAAGATGGTTACCTTTCATAAGAATATCGCCAATCCCAGTAACGGTTTCAAGGAATAGTCAAGGTCTCTAAGTTGATTCCACACCCCCTTGAGGGTGGTGTTTGGGATGTTTGTCTCGCTTATAAATGGTACATCTTCAAAAACTATGACATGTCATATTTTCATTGATCTATTTAATTGTTTTTTTGTTTCTTTGAAAGGTCCATCGAACACCACCTACTCTAGAAACTATTTAAATAGATAGTCGAAGTCTCGAACTATATCCCCCACAACCTTGGATGCATATTCCGCGATGCCTCACACAAATAAATAGCTTGAAATATCCTTGAACAAAAACCATCCTAAGCTGGTTCCTCTTTTTCTATTTAATTCACTGAGTTCATCTCCCACCCCTTAAAAGGTGATTTTTTGGACTAGCCCTTTGATTTTAGAAAAAAATGTTTAAAAATAACATTGTTTCCTCGACCCCGAAGACCCTCTAGGTTATGTTTCTATCGATCTTCATGAACATCCAAAAATTGACCACTTTTTGTGGCCATTTTTGATCACCATCTTTAAATTTTAAAAAACTAATAAAATATTTGTAATCAGCGATCCAAAAACATATTTGTGTAAATTAACACATATCAATTTTCTGTCAGACACTATCTTTGTTTCGCCATTGTTGGTCCGCCATACGATATTACAAAGCAGACGTGTTAACGAAAATTTTAAGCACAAAAAAGTTTATTTATATCAAAATTTTAAACGCGTTGGAGGGGAAAGGCATACCGTACGACCATTGTAGTACTACTCTGCTGGCCCGTGAGCCAACAAAGAAACACTTTATGCGACCACATACCTCTCAGGTTATAGACAGCCGGAATAAAATCTGTGAAATTTCACTTTAAAGTGTGATAAGGATGTTAGGGGGAAAAACTCGCACACTTCGAAATCTGTAAACCGTCGATAATCAAACCGAAGCAGTGCCGAACTCTCGACCTTAAGGAACTTAAATGTAAATGTTAGCTACTTAAATGTAAGGACCCTATACACAAGCTGTTAAAAACGAAACTTTGCAAACTACGTATATTGAAAGAAGCGCCGCGGATACAACTAACTCGACTGGCGACAGATATAACACCCAAGCTGAGGTGCCATCGGAACCAAAGTGCCACAGCTATCAACAACCAAGGAAACGACAATGAACCTTTTAGCAATAGCAATATTATCAGTATGCTGTTTACTGGGATTCGAAAGAGCCAGCATCCAAGTAAAACCCGTTCAAACATCTACCGGCGTATATTTCGAGAGACTAGGCAAACTTGACATTATAGCCATGGAGTACAATTTCTAGTAATTTAGTACAACATAACGAAATCGAGAATGTCAAAATAGCCCACAGGCACTTTGCAAGCAGCTTCCTAAACTAAATTGCAATATCCTAAACCAATTAAGATGGAAAATGAACAAACCTGATCGCAATGAATAAACATTTTCAAGCAAGTAACAGAGATCAAAAGCTTGTCAAACGAGTTTAAGGAAACACCACTGGTCTCAATAACCATCCTGGCACACAACCTTCACGACTTCGCTAACGGATACAAAAGCACGAAAACGCAAACCATCATTGTAATACAGCCGAGTATTTCTACACACTATAAACAGCTGAATATTTGGCCGTAGATGTGTGCAACGAAACACTTGATCAAGTTCGCACTCCAAACCAGTGGATATATGTCATTCCCGAAGAAACCACAGTCGAAGTTATCTGTGACTCTCTATACTATTCAATCATGCAACGTCCAACGGTACTTATCTCGTACTCATTTTATTATCAGAATTGTCGGCTACATTCATACATTGAATGTAGCGAATAATTTAATTTGGTTATTTATATACATATTACAAACAGATAAGCTTACCGGAAATACGAAAATAGTATAAATACAACATCAGCTCTTTAGTTTTATTGTAGTTCAAAAATGAATCTCATTATCACCATCCTAATTGTATTTAGCTGCCTAAATACATTTACTGTACGTGCCGGTGAATATCATCGAATCGATGGACGCACTTATTATACAAGTTATCCGGATATGGTAAATATAAATTGTGCCTAAGTTTATTAACAGTTATAATGATGATTCCATTTATTTATATAAACAGAGAAATTGGTATCAAGCTAAACGTTTTTGTACCTACAATGGAATGTATTTGATTGATGTTCGAACCGATGCCGAAAATAAACGAATTCTCTCCATTATAAATAAAACCGAAAGTGAAAATAAAATATCAGCAGCAAATTGGTGGACCAGTGGAACGGATCAGGGAAGTGTAAAAACTTTCTATTGGGATACAACAGGACATCCGTTGCTTTATTGGGATTGGGCACCCCAACAACCGGATAATGGAGGTGGTATTGAACACTGTGTTCACTACTGGGAGCGACACAAGCATAAATGGAATGATGCTAAATGTGATTATGTATGGTATTTTATATGTCGTGACACATTTGATGTACCCTATTATAAATCAAAAGAGTGTGCTGTAGGGGCGGATCATTTTTAGTATTGTAAACTGTAAATTTTAATAAAAACATTTTTGAAGAGATTCAGTATATTTTAATTTTTGAGTTAAATTGGTTCGTTTGGCACGTTCCAGACTTAGTTACCAGACAATATTATCGGTTAAGGAAATGTCTTATTTGTTCAACCTTGCTATGGCCTTGCCCATTTTTCGTTGGCATAGAACCAAAATATAAGTGAAGTTGTTTATCGTTGTTTGTGCTTTTAATTTTTGTTCTGGCACTTGGAAAACCTGACTTTACCTCTTATCCTCGAGAACTTTTCAATAATATTAAATTTTTGTAACCTTCATTTACAATAAACTGAAATGATCTCATTTAATTTCATGTTGTACCCAACCAAAATTTATGTTAATTGTTATAAGCAAGTCGTGCCTACCCTTATTCCATGACGATTGATATTTTGCTAACAAGAATCAAATTATTTCAAAAATATTTTTTTATTAAAATAATTGTACCGGTTACTGGCAATATTAATTAAAATATTTTCTCTTTATACATAACAAATATATTTAGATTTCCAAAGTAGATTTTAAGAATTTTCAATAAATAAATTTTATTTTCTCTGCTATGATTTTTATCATAAATAACAAAAACACAATATTTCACCATGGAAGTTGGTTGGATTTTCTCCACATTATTTGGCATTCGGGCAACACAAAATCAACCACGGTTCAGCGTACCACCTCATGCGTAAGATAAATTACCTTGAATGAATCTCCAAGCAGCTCATAATCGTAATACCTCTAGTTACAGTCTGCGCAGTCGGACTCGGACATTTAGCGTTGGGCAGACAGTGTATGTTCGCAATTTTGTGCAGAATTGCGCCGAAAAGAATTTTTCAAGTAAATTTGCTTCAAAATTCACGAAAGCTAAAATATCCAAACAGTTGGGTTCGGTAATATACGAAGTAGTGGATGAATCTGGAAAGATACTGGGAATGTACCATGCCAAAGATATACGATAAAAGTGTGAAATAATTACGTGGTAGAATAGGTGGTTCGCACCCTACTTGGAATAATTCTAGTGCTACGTTATTGATTTTTATCTTATTTTTTAGCATTTTATAAAATGCAATATATAGTTATTGCCAGGCTTTGAGAGACCTTCTCATGGGTGTGGGGCTGCCCCACGATTGTAACATTGGTGATGTTTCTTTCAGGCTTGGAACTTACGTATGTATGGTTGATTTCTCGCCTTTGTAATAAGTTTTGTTTTGTCTTGGACGGTGGCATCTGATTCATGGGACGAGATTTATATGCATTGGCATTTTGTTTTGAGTTCCCTGAATGTAGCTTTGCGGGTCAATTGTTGATTATTGGTATAATTGTTTCGATAAAATGATAGAGGGTGATGTTAGCTTGTTTGTTTTGATTGTTGGTTTTTTTATATTTCTTTCCCCTCCTACGACAACAAGAATTGTAAATAATCTAATGCAAAATGCAATCGGTCAATCGATTGTGTCTTGTTGACGGAAGAAGGTGAAACCAACAGTGCACCAGTGAAGTGTGTTTTTTTGTTCGGTTGACCAAACAAGACAAAATAATATATAGTCGCCATATTAGTGGATGTTACATTAAATTAAATTAAAACCGAGTTAAGTAGTACGGTTAAATAAAATTAGTGATATTAAATATCCACATACAGTTTTATGTATGTTCGATCAAATCGGGAAGTAATATACGGTGTTATAACGAATATTGTCGCGGAAATAGAAGAACAAAACAGGTATATATATATATATATATATATATATATATATATATATATATATATATATATATATATATATATATATATATATATATATATATATATATATATATATATATATATATATATATATATATATATATTTACTTGTGATTGTGCAGCGCGGGCGCGAATATATTGTTTTGTGATATGAAAACATTGTTTTTTTTTTTTGTTATTTTTTTTAAAGAGCCCCATTTCAAGTGATAACGGAAAAGTGTGTGCGAAAATAGACCGCACAACGGGTATTTCCGCAACGTTGTTAAATTTGTTTAGTCCAAATTTAATTTGGCAAATAATTAACGTGAACAAATAACAACAAACAAGATTGTCCGGGAAAGGTCACAAGAATTTGATGTAACCGCTATACCTAACAACACCATCGCATCATAGAAACAAAAAAAAAAAGGAAACAGATAAGTTTTTATTACGTGATTCGACCACTACTATATTATATTATTTATTTATTTATTTATATTACATATAATTATATTGTTATTGTTATAAAATCAAATTGATCATTCTCAATAATTCGCATTGATAAAAATGCCATTCAGGTGTAGTTAAAATAAGGACCGCGGATCCAAAAAAATTTAGCAATGCTTAACTATAAGTAACTATTAATAAATATTCTTTTTTATTTATACATTTATACAATATTGTGACGGTGACACCTAGTGTGTAATAGAATAAGTTAAAATTAATAGCTCGATGTTAAACTGTTCTAAATGGAATTTTCCATGATAAAATTATTCTACACTATTGTGACGGTGACACCTAGTGTGTAATAGAATAAGTTAAAATTAATAGCTCAATGTTAAACTGTTCTAAATGGAATTTTCCATGATACAATTGTTATACACTATTCTAACTAGAAAAATCATGAGCTTTCTAGAAGTTTGGTTTGTGTATATAAAAAGGCGAACGAAATCGAATTGGATCAGTAATAATTGGTAAGCGATAGTATAAAGATTAAAAAGGAATTAAAAAGTGATTTAAAAAGTGTTTTTGTGCGAAATAAAAAGTAAAAGTGATCAGTAAAATTTGAGAATAATTTATATAAAGTGATTTTGTGAATTTTGATTGATAAACTGTGTTGTAATAAATTTTGTGAAATAAATAAATTCGTTGGAGATAAATTTAATTGATTTTGAATTATTCACAATCCAGTGATACGAACCTTAAGTGACAAGGCAAAAACGTAACAATTTGGTGACAGCGGTGGGATTGTGAATAAAAAGATAAAGAAAATGAATCTCAGCGAATTAAAAGTTCCAGAATTAAAGAGCGAACTTGAGAAACGGGGTTTGGCTACTGATGGTGGTAAAGTAGCTTTACAAGCGCGACTACGTGATGCCATGGAGAAAGAAGGGCTGGACGCGGAACATCATGATTTTGGAGAGAAAGTAACGGATGCGGCAACCGTAGAGCAGAAAGCAGAAGATAAACAACCGTTGGTCGAAAAGACACAAGAACATTCTGGAAGTTTCGATTTGTCGCAGTTAATAGCTGCTATGAACCAGATGACGGGACAGTTGAGTCTAATGAAACAACAAAACGAACGACAGCTAGGAGAAATTAAAAATCAAACGGCGCAACAAGCAGTGCAGTCAAACCAAGAAATTAAGAATGAAATGAAACAACAAATAGAGAAAATTGAACAACCAATCCAGGAAATTGCAGATGGGCACAAGAGAATGGACGAGAAATTTATCGAGTTATCCACTTCGCTACGTGAAGAAGTAGAAAAATTGCAAACGGAATTGCAAACTGAAATTCAACACGCTAAAACGGAATTTAAAATGGAGATTCAAGATGTGGAACATAAATTACAAGCTGAATTACAAGCGGAGGTTCAACGTCTCGGGAAAGAGCTAACTGATATCAAGGGAAGTGGAACAACAACACAAGTGGTACAAACCATTCAATCAGTTAAGTTAAAACCACCAAACTTCGACGGTACAACATCTTTCGGCATTTTCAAATTTCAATTTGAAACGGCAGCTAATCAAAACCGTTGGAATGATGAACATCTTGTCGCAGCGTTAATAGTGGCCCTTAAAGGTGAAGCAGCGGAGGCCTTACAAACAATTCCGGAAAAAGATCGCAACAATTATCTCGAAATTATGAAGGCGCTGGATCGGAAGTACGGCAGTGACCACAAGCGGGAAATCTTTCATATGGAATTGAAAAGCTGCTATCAAAAGGGAGGAGAATCGCTACAGGAATTTTCATCGGCAATCGAGCGATTAGTACATCTAGCACATACCAGTACATCGGCCGATTATATGGAAAGGCTAAAAATTGACGCATTCATTGACGGCATTCGAGATCCAGAGACACGCAGGGCGGTGATGTTGTCACCTAAAGCAACCTTTGCGGAAACCATCGCTTGTGCGTTAACAAATGAAACTGCACAAGCCATCACCAAACCGTCAATGAAAATACGCCGAGTAGAAATCGATACAAGCATAAACAACGAGCGGTCAACACCAAGATACCGAGATGGAAGCGGCAAAATCAGATGTTGGGCATGTGATAAGGTCGGTCACATCTCTCGCGACTGCTGGGAATTAAGAAGAAAAAGGGGAAGATCACCATCTCCTATGCAGCGACGACCAAGCGGGGAGCAGGCGTTGGCTAGGCAAGAAGGCCAAATGACGGCGGAGCCGTTAAACTACAACGAGTCAGCTTAAAGGGGCAGAAGCTGACTCCCACAACCGATTGCCCCATAACCTCCATCCGCGTTTCGAAAGTAGCAAGAGGCGGTGACAGCTTAACAATCAAAGGCGACATTGATGGCACGGATTGCATCATCACTCTGGATACGGGAGCAAATCGCACGATTGTCCGTAAAGATCTGATCGATGGAGGTGTACAACCAGCCAATGGATTGAAGTTACAAACAGCAACTGGAGATAGTTCAATAATAAAAGGCAAAAAGATCGTGAAAATAAAAATCGGGAGAACTCTTTTCCAACACGAAGTGCTGATTGCAGATATTGTGGATGAAGTCATAATGGGGATGGACTTCATGAGGGCAAATGGCTTCTTGGTGGATGTTGGACGAGGAGTTTTAAGTTACGATAACATCGAGTTGCCACTTCAATCTAGCAGTGCCGGAGCAAGTATCAGGCGCATTATTATTGATCATCAGGAGAAGCTGCCACCGAATTCGGAGAAGATCCTATGGGGAAAATTGGAGGGAGGTTCTGGGTCACCCAGGTTGTGGGTTGTGGAAGCTAACGAAGAGGAGAACGGAGCCAAGGAAATTATAATCGGGAAAGCCCTAGTTAAACCAGACAACGACTATAGAGTACCAATTAGGACTCTAAATCGCTCGGATAAGACGAAAACCATCAAGAAAGGGACAGTTATCGGCAAATGTAACGAGGTTTCAACTATAGTAAAGTGTGAACAGAGAAGTCCGGTTGAAAAAGCCGACATGCAAGGGCAGAAAGAAATGGTAGAACAACTTATGCAGAAATGGACCGAAGATCTTACCGAGGCACAGAAAAATTCTGCACATCAACTACTCAAACGGTACACGTCCATATTCTACAGTACATCGGATAATAACGGAAGGACCTCAATGGTAAAGCAACGCATTGATACGGGAGCAGAGATGCCAATTCGTCAACCACCCAGGAGGCTACCTTTGGCAAAACAAGAAGAAGTCAATCGAATGGTAACAGATATGCAAGCAGCAGGAGTAATTGAACCATCTAATAGCCCATGGAGCTCACCGGTAGTATTGGTCGAGAAGAAGGACGGTAGCATGAGATTTTGCGTTGATTACCGAAAACTCAATGCTGTGACGAAAAAAGATAGCTACCCACTGCCAAGGATCGATGACACGTTAGACACATTATCGGGTGCTCAAATATTTTCGACATTAGATCTACAAAGCGGCTATTGGCAGGTGGAAGTCCATGAGGAAGATCGCGAGAAAACAGCGTTCAGTGTGGGTAACGGACTTTGGCAATTTAATGTTATGCCGTTCGGATTATGTAATGCCACTGCGACTTTTGAACGATTAATGGAGCGCGTGTTAAAGGGATTACATTGGAAGACTTGCCTAATATATCTGGACGACATCATCGTTATGGGGAAGGATTTTGACGAGCATCTAAAGAACTTGGCGGAAGTTTAAGATCGGATACAGGCCGCCGGATTGAAGTTAAGTTCAAAGAAGTGTAAGTTGTTCAGAACTGAAGTTAAATATTTGGGTCATCTCGTAACGATTAATGGAATTCACACTGACGAAAAGATAGCAGCGGTAAAGAACTGGCCGAGACCTAAAAATTTACACGAATTACGAAGCTTTCTGGGATTGTGCACCTATTATAGACGCTTCGTGCCAGGATTCGCCAACATCGCCAAGAGTTTACACGAGTTGACCAGGAAGAACAAGGCATTCGAATGGAAGAATGACCAGGAAGAAGCATTCGTGGAACTAAGGAGACGGTTGTGTGTCGCGCCAATCCTCGCATACCCTATACCCAACGTGAAATTTATTTTGGACACCGATGCAAGTAATGACGGTATAGGAGGTGTGTTATCACAGGAAACCAATGGCCAAGAACGAGTTATTGCGTACTTCTCCAAAACATTATCAAAACCGGAGCGTAATTACTGCGTGACACGGAAAGAATTGTTGGCTATAGTGGAGTGTGTCAAGCATTTCCATAAGTATCTATATGGCCAGAAATTCCATTTACGGACAGATCACGGCGCTTTACGGTGGCTGTTACAATTCAGGAATCCAGAGGGACAAGCACGCTGGATCGAACGTCTTCAAAGCTACGATTTCCAAATTGAACATCGGAAGGGAAGTGCACACAGAAATGCCGACGCATTATCAAGACGGCCGTGTCCAGTAGAATGTAAACATTGTGGCCATGTTGAAGCAAAGGAAGGCGTCATCGACGTTCGGCTTACGCAAGTGCTGCCTGATGAGGAGTGGACCGACGAAATGGTTAGGAAAGAGCAATTGGATGATACGGATTTATCAGTTATAATGGAATGGAAGGAAAAGGAACACCGGCCAACTTGGAGCGAAATCGCGGACAGAACTCCCATTGTCAAGGCTTACTGGGCTCAATGGGATAGCCTCCGTCTTGAGAATGGCTGTTTAAAACGATTGTGGGAAAGCACGGATGGCAAAGTGAAGCAATTGTTGCTGGTGATACCAAAGTGCCGGATTGCAGAAATTCTGAATGAGTATCATGGAGGAGCAAGTGGAGGCCACCTTGGAATTAATAAAACTCTAGCAAAGATACGTTAACGATTCTACTGGGCAGGATGTAGGCAGTCTGTGATAGAATGGTGCCAAAAATGTGACCAATGTGCGGCGGTGAAGGGACTTGCACGCAAAAGTCGTGGAACCATGAAGCAATATAACGTTGGAGCACCATTCGAAAGAATTGCAATGGATGTAGCGGGTCCATTTCCCACCACTGAGAGCGGCAACAAATATGTGCTGGTAATCATGGATTATTTCAGCAAATGGCCGGAGGTGTACCCCATTCCCAATCAGGAGACGACAACAATAGCTGATGCCATGGTAAACAATTGGATTAGCAGATTTGGAGTGCCGATGGAGATTCATACCGATCAAGGACGGAATTTTGAATCGGTGGTGTTTCAAGAAATATGCCAGATGCTCGGTATAAATAAAACGAGAACAACGCCTTTGCATCCACAGTCTGATGGTATGGTGGAAAGATTCAATGGTACAGTGGAGGAATATCTAGCTAAGGTCGTTGAGAAAAACCAACGTAACTGGGATCGACATATACCGATGTTTCTGATGGCCTGTCGATCAGCAATACATGACACAACCGGAATGAAACCAGCTAAAACGTTATTTGGAGATAATCTACGGTTACCTGGAGATCTAAAGTTTGGGGCTGTACCATCATCGGCTTTATGTGGACAAGATTACGTAGACCGAATGAAAGAGGAACTTAATGAGATTCATCAATTTGTACGGGAGAAAATACGGATGTCAAGTGACCGGATGAAGGCTCGATATGACATACGAGCAAATAACCAGGGCTACCAGGAAGGGCAATTAGTATGGCTTCACAACCCGCAACGGAAAAAGGGATTATCAACGAAGCTGCAACCAGCATGGGAAGGGCCTTATACTGTCATCACAAGGATGAACGACGTGGTTTATCGGATACGGAAGGGACATCGAGGTAAACCAAAGGTGGGGCATTTGGAGAGGCTAGCCCTATACAGAGGAGGTGATTTGGGTCCTGTTCGGGACGAACAGGCTTAGGTGGGGGGTAGTGTGACGGTGACACCTAGTGTGTAATAGAATAAGTTAAAATTAATAGCTCGATGTTAAACTGTTCTAAATGGAATTTTCCATGATAAAATTATTCTACACTATTCTAACTAGAAAAATCATGAGCTTTCTAGAAGTTTGGTTTGTGTATATAAAAAGGCGAACGAAATCGAATTGGATCAGTAATAATTGGTAAGCGATAGTATAAAGATTAAAAAGGAATTAAAAAGTGATTTAAAAAGTGTTTTTGTGCGAAATAAAAAGTAAAAGTGATCAGTAAAATTTGAGAATAATTTATATAAAGTGATTTTGTGAATTTTAATTGATAAACTGTGTTGTAATAAATTTTGTGAAATAAATAAATTCGTTGGAGATAAATTTAATTGATTTTGTATTATTCACAATCCAGTGATACGAACCTTGAGTGACAAGGCAAAAACGTAACAATATACTGTGACGGTGACACCTAGTGTATAATAGAATAATTAAAACTAATAGCTCAATGTTTTACTGTACTAAATGGAATTTTCCATGATAAAAATTGTTACGTAATGTTTCTACGCTATTCCAACTGGAAAAGTCATGAACTTTCGAGAAGCTTGGTTTGCGTATATAAAAAGGCGAACAAGATCGAATTGGATTATTAGTATTTGGAACGCGATAGAGTAAACTTGTAAGATTATCATTAATATTTGGTAAGCGATAGTATAAATATTAAAAGGAATTAAAAAGTGATTTAAAAAGTGTTGTAGTGCGATAAATAAAGTAAAAGTGATCAGTAAAATTTAAGAATAATTTATATAAAGTGATTTTGTGAATTTTTATTGATAAATTGTGTTGTAATAAATTTTGTGAAATAAATAAATTCGTTGGAGATAAATCAAATTGATTTTGTATTATTCACAATCCAGTGATACGAACCTTATTTGACAAGGCAAAAACGTAACAATATCATTGTCGTAATACAGAAAATAGAATGCTAAATGAAAACAACCATCGCAATGTCAACTTGCAGCACAATAATCGACTATTCGACTGTCAAAGAGATTGCGTAAGTATTTTTATTGTTTACATAAAATGTTTAAAGTTTTTTTATATAATTTCAGAAATAAGGACTTAAACTTTGGTAGTAAATTTCAAAATATTAAGCTAAGTATAAAGTTTATATAATTCAAATTTATAATTTAACAAAATAATTATTTGTATGTTTTATTTTAGGATTTGTTTTCCATGGACATTGATGTTTCTGGACATACTTTCCTCATTGAATCATCAGATTCTATAACTGGGAGACGGCATACCTGATGTATTGACCTTTTTAAAACACCACCTTTTGTTTTTAATTGCACAACACGGATATTACCATCGTTACCGGGATACACCTTTGGTATTTTTCAAAATAACCACTGCGCTGGTGGTAGATTATTCTACTGGATGATTACGATATCATTTATTTGTAGATTAGGATATTTTGTTTGCCATTTGCGTTGCACGTTAGATACTCAATTTTCCAACGCTTCCAAAATTGCTCGTGAATACGCTTAACGATGTCCCAACGTGAATGTATTGATAATTTATTTTCTGGCATTTCATTTACCTGTTTCATATGCCTACCGATTAGTATATGTGCTGGTGTAAGGAAATCTAGTTCATCGGAATTTAATGAGCAAATCGGTCTGGAATTAAGGACCCCTTCAATTTGTGAAACCAACGTCGAGAACTCCTCAAGCGTCAGTATGTGTTCTCCAACAGTCCTTTGTAGATGTACCTTGGTGGATTTTACAGCACCCTCCCATAGACCGCCTTAATGTGGAGCTGCTGGTGGAATAAATCGGAATTCAATTTTATTTTTCAGCAAATGGTCGGATATATTTTTATAATGAAGTCGTAGAAATTCTTCAACTTCTTGTAAGTTGTTTTTAGCCCCCACGAAATTGGTGTCATTGTCACAATAAATTGTATTTCAAAGTCCTCGACGACTTACGAATCGCTTGAGAGCACCTAAGAACGAATCTGATGTTAGATTCATGCATATTTCCATGTGAATCGCATGAGTGATAAAGTAAACGAATATGCATAGAAATGATTTGCTGGGAACTGCTCCACGCTTGCGAACCGCATGAATCTTAAATGGGCCGCATAAATCTACTCCTACCATGGCGAATGTGGGCTGCACACGATCTTGGGGTAACGAACCCATTATTTGTTGGGCCATTTTTGGTTGTTGTCGGGCACATTTGACACACTGCCGGAATACCCTTTTCGCCACATCTTTACCCCTAATAATCCAATAATTTTGACGGACCAGGCTCGTTAATAAGTTGATACCAGGATGCTGATTCTCATGGTGTACGTAGTAATTAATTAACGTCGATAAACGGGTTTTGCTTGATAAAATTACCGGATGTTTTGCGTTGTATGATAATGCAGCGTTATCCAACCTCCCTCCAACTCGCATGATTTGTGCATCGTCGAGGAAAGGATTCAATGCCCTCATTTTGCTATGGTTTGGGATCAGCTTACTGTTCAATAATGCAGTATATTCCTCTGGGAAGTCCATCATTTGTAAGTTTCTGCATACTACTTGATTTGCTAACTCAATCTCCGTTTTCGTCAATGGTCCAAATTGGCGTTTTTCTTTAGTTGATCTACAATTTTTAGAAAAACGGAAGATATAAGCAATTGTTTTTTGCAATTTTAAAAATTGGAGAATCTATTTATCAGATCGAATACTGTATCTGATGGGCTATTTTTCTGGGTTGCAGTAGTGTGGGTCAATAATGAAGAGGCGCACTCTTCAGTGGTAGGCGGATGACCGGCTGGGTTGGCCACTTCTCTTCGTTTTGAGACAACCAATTTGGACCCTTCCACCAAGATTGGTTTATCAAAATTTCACGGTATGTTTTACCGCGCGTTGCATAATCCGCAGGATTATTATTTGAAGAAACGTGTCTCTAGTAGCTTTTTTTGTGCTCGCTTATAATTTCAGACGTATGATTAGCTATAAATGTCGTCCATCGTCGTGGCTGACTGGACAGCCAGTCTAGGACGATTCTTGAGTCCGTCCACAGTGTGATGGAAGATATCTCTAGGTCCAGTATGCCTGCAATCTGCTTTGTAATACGGCTTAGTAGTACCGCACCCATTAACTCAAGTCTAGGCAGGCTGATTTGTTTTAATGGCCCACTTACTTGCGTCACAGAACCCAAGCAAACTGACGGTGGTTGTGGTGGCTATCCATCTTGGTACTTCAATTTTTGACGTACTGCTTAAATCATGCCGAATTTTAAGCCATTCTGCTTTCGTCTCGACTGGCAATTCGTCATCCCACTCTAATTTCTGCAACCACAGTTTCTGAAACAATATCTTAATTCGAATTGTAACGGGTGAGATCAGCCCTAAAGGATCAAAAATCCTGCTTGCCTCGGATAATAAGCTTCTTTTAGTATGGACCTTAAGTGGATTAATATTGGCTTGGAAAATAAATCTGTCAGTAGTAGAATCCCATGCTATCCCTAGTAATTTGATGGACTCGTCATGATTTGATAGCTGCCTTATGTGTTCATTTTCATGATGTTGAATTTCTTCTCGAACTAATTTGTGGTTTAAAGACATTTTCCTTAGATTAAGCCCTCAACTGCTTAAATCTCGAAGAATGCTGCTCTTTAACTCCTGTAATTGTTGTAGCATAGAAGCACCCGTCAGCAGTTCATCGACATAGATGTCCTTCTCGATAGCTCGTGATATTTCTGCGTATTCATCTCTATTAAGATGAGCCAGTTCCATCAGACATCTGGTGGCCATAAACGATGCAGAAGCCATCCCATGTGTGACCGTATTAAGCGCGAACGGTTTGATGCATTGCTTTTCATCTCGCCATAATATTAATTGACGCCTCGCATCTTCTTTATGAACGGCCACCTGGCGATACATCTTCTCTATGTCGCCGACAAGTACGAATCGATGTTGCCGAAATCGTAACACAATATCGAATAAATTCGATTGTATGGAAGGCCCAATCATTAGGTTATCGTTCAGAGAACAATTACCGTGGCATTTCGCCGACGCGTCGAATACTACACGTAGTTTTGTAGTGATGCTACTCTCTTTCTTTATGCCATGATGAGGTAAAATATACATTCGTTGCAGATCCAATGGATGTATGTCAACTTCCGTCATGTGGCCCAGTTGCTGGTATTCCTTCATAAATTCGTCGTACAATCGTTTGAAGTTGTCATCGACCTGAAATTTTCTTTCCATGGCAAGCAATCTGGATCGTGCTATGTGGTACGTTTGACTTAGTTTCTTCTGCTTCGTCTTGAATGGCAGCTTGGTGATAAATCTGCCTTCCTTTGTTCTGGTAGTCGTAGAGCGAAACCACTGCTCACATGCTTCTTCCTTCACTGTGTACCTCTCCCTAGATGGCGGCGGCTCTTCGATTTCCCAAAATTTACGGAGGGTTTCGTCGATATTCAATGACGTAGTGAATGATTTAATTGGTTCTATTGTATTATTTTCTCGAAGAACACCACCAATCACCCAGCCTAACTTCGTATTCTGTGCTACAAGCTTGGTATTTCCAATTTTTTGATGGCCATCGTCCCAAAGTTCAAAGATGATATCAACGCCCTAATAAGATGTCGATTATCGCGGGTTTGTGGAAAGATGGATCAGCTAATTTGATTCCCTTTAGCTCATTGAGCTGGCTGATATTCAACGGATTAGCAGGTAACGACGATGTTATCTTTGAGATAATAAACGCTTTAATTAATATCATGGGTTTGTCGCAGAATCGTGATGTTAAACGGATTTCAGCTACGCCATGTGATTTACCCGCACTTGTTTGCCCAATTCCTGTAATGAGCGTCCTTCCGTTAGCACGAGGTAAGCCCAACTTTTGTACAAATGCTACTGTTATGAAGGAAGCTTGAGAAGCCGTATCTAAAAGCGCCCGGCAAGGTCTGCGTATGCCGCTGCTGTCGATTGCGTTTATAATGGCGGTCGGTAGTACAGCTACTTCTTAAATTTGATTGGTTTTCGCTTGGTGATTATGCAACGTACAATAAGCTGCCTGCTCAGTGTCAGCAGAAATGTTGGGTTGGCAAACTGCTGCAGCGCTGGATTTAGGTGACAGATTCTCATTAGTATGTAATAATGAGTGATGTTTACGCTAGCAATGACGGCACCTGGTTTTGGATCGGCACTCATAAACAGTATGATTCGAATTAAAACAATTAAAACATCTCTTGTTCTTCCCCAACAACTATGGACGTTCATCTATGGACAATTGTTTAAATTTATCGCACTCGATTAGTCAATGGTCGCTTTTATTGCAGGCAAATACATGTTGGATTGGTTGTTGCTGTAAAGGATCCCCGTGGTTTGAGCTGTGCGGCTTGCTTCATCGGTCGTATTTGATCATGTCTCAAGGACTCGAGAGCATCAATTCGCTTACCAAGAAACTCGAATAACATTTTTAGTGTCGGATATTCTACTTCGGTTGTTTCTTGTGCCCACTGACTTTTCGTATCGTCGTCTAGCTTCTGCAGCATCAAATAGATTAGCCACGGATCTCTGGACTCAGCTTGTTCACTCAGAGCTCTCAGGCCACGTACTACTTCGTCGGATGTATCTAGAAGTTTTCTAATGCTGTCGGAACTATAGGTGTTGTTACGATGGGCTGCTCGACGAACTTACGTATAAATACATTTACTCTATGTCGCTTGCGATTATACCTTTGCGTTAATTTTTGTAATGCCTCACAGTAATTGGCTTCGGTGATCTTAAAATGTCTGACGAGCGAATAAGCCTCTTCTTTAAGTAGGCTGACCAAATATTGGAATTTCTGCACGGTCGGAATGTTTGCGTTTTCGTGAATGCTGGATGAGAACATATCAAAAAAGCTTTGCCACTCGGTATAGTCCCCAGCAAAAAGTGGAATCTGTAACTTTGCGAGTTTTATAGCGGGTACAGCACTTCCTGCGGTTGCATTCATGGAGTTGTTGGCCATAACTGTCGTATCTTGGACACCTCGTAATCGTATGTTTTCATTGAGCCTTGCTACTGCGGAGAAATATTGTTCTTCGGCTTCCATTAAGCGAGACTCCTCTTCGTGGTTGATCGTAAATATTTCAGCTTCGATTCGTCCAAATTGAGTCAGTAATTCGTGAGCTCGGCTTGCCTTTATTCTTTATTCCTCTATGCTTTCCGTGGAATTTGCTGGTAATTTTTTTGCAAATTTAGCCAGTCTGCTTAAGGCTAACTCATACGAAGCACGTTGTTTTTTCAAAGACACCATTATGGAGTTGAAATTATGATTACACTAAATTTGAATCACTGCAATCACTAAATAGTTCACTTAATTGTTTTATTGTTACACTGCACCATGAAACAAATTAATAATGAAAATCGAGATGAGCAACAAGATACCGCGTTAATTTGGATTGATAATCTCATTATTTGCACAAGTTTTAGCAACAGGTAATTTAGGTTTATCAATATAAATTAATATGGCATTTACTTATCTGTGATTAAATGCGGTGTGCAAATTATTCCTAAGCACCGGATCGTTGTGTTGTGCTGGTTTTTGATGGTTCCTATATGTCTAGCAATCCGGCTCGAAGGACCATGTACGAATTCAAAACAACGCTCCAAATACCCCAAAAAGTCGAATGTAATTTCCCTTTTTTTTTATTTAATTTAAATTTCAAAAATTGATTAATTTAATACAAATTGCAACTTCAAGGTTGTTTTCTTGATGCTCGCCAAAAAGTAAGTGAACGAGAGTACAAAAATAATTGTATGTGTGAGAAACGCTTAGGTGATAGAAAGCCTAGGCAATCCAAAATCAATGTATGAATATGTCTGTGGGTCGGTTAATCTTTTATCTTAACACGAGAATAAGCATACTCTTGCGTAATATTATGACACTAATTTGATCATTTGGTCATTAATTTTAAAACAACCGTAGTGAATGGTTTAAAAAATTAAAAACAAAAAAAAAAAATTAATTGCAGAATTGCTTATTTGAATATCAGTGCTATACCATATACACCAATTTATTTTTACGCATTTTGGCTAAATGAACGGGAATTCTAAATGAACGGGAGGTCTAAAAAGATCAAATCCAGTTCAAAGATTCCTTAACGAATTTGAGTGAAATTTGACATCTGCCTTGGAAATAGGGTTCTAATGCGATTTTTAGATAAAGTTCTGGAATATGGCCAGGTATGGAACTTGGCTTTTTCTTAAACGATTATGATTAAATTTGACTTGTGGGATGGAAATAGGGTTCCTAAATGAGTTTTAGATGAAGTTGTTGCCCTATTCCATAACTTCATGTAAAAATCATTTTAGAAATCCATTTCCAACACACATGTCAAATTTCATTTATTTTTTTTTTTTTGGCCATATGCCAGAATTTTATGGACGTCAAATTTCACTAAAACCGGATAAGAAATAGCCAAGTTCCATCCTAATTGGCCAAACATACGATAAACAGAAAAATGGCTAACGATCTTAGAATCTAGTAATGGAATGCCAATGGACTGATGCAACATAAACAAGAATTGCAAATGGTCCTGGACACAGAAAAAATCGATGTGTGTTTCATCACAGAAACACACTTCACTATAGACAATCAATCAATAAATTTAAAAATTATCAAATATATCACACTTTTCATCCTATAAACACTGCTAAAGAAGCTAGTACTGTTATAATTCGAAACAGTATTCATCAATAATGGAAGGGGAGTTAAAATATGAAATAGAAGAAATCCAAGGAACTGCTGTAATGTCAAAACCAAAATCAGTTATGTTTCTATTGCTGGTACTGAGTTCCTCAGTGAATTAGGAAAACGATTTGTAGTGGAGCAGACTTTAATGCACAAAATTTCCACTAAGGCTTCAGATTAACAACGATTAAGGGTAAAAATCTCTTAAAAGTTATCAGGAAATGCAATTGTGAAGCCCTCTCAACTGGAAAACCATCCTACTAGCCAAATGATTCAAACAGAGTAACAGATCTGATTGATTTTTTCATAACAAAGAACATATCTGTAAATTATGTACATGTAGATGAAAGTCATGACTTAAACTCTATGACAACAAACAAGGGCCCCCCCCCCCCAATATGAAACTCATTTGAACCATCTCACTCAACAATTAAGAAGAGAGATCACAGAATATAAAGATGAATCTATTAGCAACTATAACCAAGAGAAGTAAAAGACCAATAATGCATAATCCACCATTAAGAATAGCAGGTGAGAGATGGGCCAGAAAAAATGAAGATAAATCTCGAGAATTTGCTCAACACCTCGAAAAAATATTCGAGCCACATGAATACCAAACGTTGGCAGCCGCGAAAATAATTGAACAAGCTGTGCGAACAACTAAAGCAATAATACCGAAAATACCAAAAGAAGTCATGCGTGGGATAAAAGTTGATATAAATAAGAAAAAAGCTCCTGGTTACGATGTTACTACTATGCAGAAATCTTAAAAGAACTGCCAAGGATAGCAAAGCTCTGGTGAAGCTCACCAATCCTATAAACGCACTTATACCAAGCTTATCAAATGTGTACCAAGCAAATCACCACACATAACCTCGTCTTATAGGCCAATTTCGCTAGAGAATAAAATCTTCAGTTCGTCTTCGAAAAGAGAAGATTTAAAACTTAAATACCGAACAATTTTAATTGGGTGATGGGAAGGAACTCTTCTTTATCAACATTCAACAAGCTTCTACTTTATAAGCAAATATTGAAACCGTTTCGGACTTATGGTATTCGGCTTTGGGGTTGTACCTACTAACAGAGCAACGTAAATATCATCCAAAAATTTCAGAAAATGGTATTAGGGGGCATGGTTGATGCACCATGGTATGTCAGGAACAATGACCTTCATAGGGACGTTAAAGTGAACCACATCTTATATAAAATCCAGGAAAAAGCTTAGAGAAATGAAGTAGGGCTCCGCCAATATATATTTTGTGCGCAGACTTAGAAGAACGAAACCTTTGCGCTGGTGAGATTGTCAGCTTAAACAGCATTATGCTGATCTAAAATCCACTGCAAAGATGTGTTTTTCTTCAATTTACCAGATACTATGGAACACCAATGGGAAGAAGCCATAGATTTATTTAAGTTAGTAAATTCAGTCAGAAACAAATTGATCATTAGGCCAGGAGATTAGATTTTAAATACATAAAATAAATAAATAAAATTTATTTTAAATAGAAAAAAAAGAAAAAAAAAAAACCTTAGTTTTTCACGCAAACAAATGACAACCAGTCCCTAGTCCCTTATCGACGATTTTAAAAGTAGAATAATGAGTAAAATAAGAGAATGTTGAGTAGTTATTCATTCATATTCACTCGTTTAAAACCATAATTTACACAGTAGCCATTAATAATTCTCTCTGTATTTACTGATGAATGTCGAAAGATGAATTCATACATGTTTCTAATTATTGACTCATCACACATTAGTCGTCCCCCATAATTCAGTGAATAATGAGTAAATAATCAGTAAACAATCATTGAAAAGTCAGTGAATAATGAGACAGTAATGAGGGAATAATGAGTTAAATTATTTTTCATTGGTGAATAATGTCTGAGTAATTTGTCAATATGGATAATTATTGCTAAATTAAAGGAGTAATGATTGAAAAATGAGAAAATAATGCATAATTAATGACTGAATAAGGAGTGAATTCATCACGCACCAATAAATAGTGAGTGAATATGTTGTGAATAATCAGAGAGTACTGGTAAATAATGGATGAATATTGAGTGAAATTATCATTGATCGTAGAATATTGAGGAAGAAATCAGTCGAGTCCATCAACCGACAACACATCGCTCATACACGAGAAAAGTGACACATCTCCAAATTTTATAATTTGCTGTTTTTGTAATAAATGTGATTGAAAACGCACAAAGTTTTATTTACCAAATCGTCATATTTATGTTAATGTCTGTTTCCGAGAGATGGCAAAAGTGTCGCTTTTCCGTTACGCTATGACGGCTAGTTTTTTTTTTTTATAATGACCTAATTCAGTTGAACACGTGCAGCACAAGAGGTAAGTTCTTTGATTATATATAGAAAAACGTCACATTTCTACTTGAAACACTATTTCATACTAACAAATAATTCGTTAAGCATTTGTTTTTCATGACAAAGTGAAAAATGAGTTCTCCTTGTAACAACTGTAAATTACAGTGCAACATAAAATTAAGTGACGACGAGAGAGTGTTAATTTTCAGTGATTATTGGGCGCTAGGGGAGATGCAAAGACAAAGAGACTACATCCTACAAAATATGAAAATTGTTAATCTCAAATATAACTACGTTCGGGTTGGAGGCGATGGCACATTGCAGAAACGAAGGACTAACAACCATGCTTTGTATTTCAAGAAGGAACAAATTAAAATCAGAGAAGGATAGACCAATTCGTACTGTAATTAGTAAGCTAAAAAAATCAGCCAGTGGCACAGTCCTTGAAGGTGAGAAACGAGGTAAGCATGGCAATAGTGCGCGACGTTTGGATGAGTCCTTGAAAAACGAAGCTAGAAACCACATTAGGTCGGTTCCCCGAGTGGAAAGCCATTATTGCCGTCAGAATACGCAAAGCGCATATATAGCGGAAAAACGTTAGCAGATCTTCATAGGGACTACGTAGCTGAAATGACACAAAAGAATCTTTCTTTTGTAATTTATCTTATGTATAGTACGATTTTTAAAACGGAATTTAATACATTCGTTCCGAAGAAGGATCAATGCGAAGATTGCACGATCTATGAAAACAGCAACGAAACTGAAAAGCAGCAGCTTCAAAGCTCCTATGAAAATCACATTTTTGAAAAATATTTGAGCCTGTTGGAAAAGGAGCAGGATAAGAAAACGGCTAAATTTGTTTATGTTGCTGTGTACGACCTGCAAGCTGCCCTTCCCTGCCCACAAGGAAATGCTTCCGGATTCTACTATGTGTCTAAGCTCTCTGTATATAACTTCACAGTATACGATCTTAAGAAAGATGCAGTTAAATGTTACGTTTGGCATGAAGCTGAGGGAAATCGTGGTGTCAACGAAATAGCAAGTTGTATATACAATTATTTACTCAATTTAAAAGAAGAATCAGATGAAGTTGGCCAGAAACTAGATGTGATATTTTATTCTGACATGCAAAACATGTACAACTTTGCTATACAAACAATGAATCATTTAAATATTACTACACACAAATACCTAATCAAGGGTCATACACAAAACAAAGGGGACGTGGCACACTCCATGATCGAAAAGAAAATCAAACTAAAACGTAAAAATGAGCCCATTTATCTGCCTGAAGCGTACTTCTCTATCATACGAAGTATAAAATTGAAAGACAAGCACTTTCAAGTGCATGAAATATGCTACACTGATTTCATGGGCATAAAATCCTTGAATGATTGCATTCCAACAGGGTATCTGAAGATAGTTGGAGTTCGAGTTATTCAGTTTACGAAAGAAGGCATTTCTTTCAAGGACTCCTACGGCAGTGAGTTCATTGGCTTAAATAGCACACTGAAGACAAGGAAAAGAAGAAGTGAAATGGATGAGGGGATACCACCGGCGTTTGCAACGAAACCCACAATAGCAGAAAAGAAGAAGAAAGGACTCATAGGTTTAATCGAGAAACGAATAATTCCCGCTTACTACATGTCGTTCTATACGAATTTGTAAATAGGAATCAAAATCACCTTATCTCTCTGCATTTTATCTACAAGTAGACAATGAATAGTGATGTATCGATTTTTTCTATGATAATTCCTTGATTACTATATTTCTTACTATAAAATCTAATTTTTGTATTTGAATTATTTTAGTTATCTATAATACGAAAATGAATCGCTGAATGTGTTGCTAAGCGCAAATCTCGAGAGCAGCTGAACCGATTTCGCTAATTCTTTTTTTAAAATATTCCTTGAAGTACGAGGATGGGTCCTACGGAGAGGAAAATTTAAAAAATTGCCTGAAAAAGTCTAAAAACAACACTTTTCTACACGAATGTTTTTGTCCCTTTCTTTCTTTTGATTTTCATATGCACGAATATAATTTATAATTTATATTCATGCATATAAAACTCAAATGCAAGAAAGGGACAAAAACATTCAAGGCAAAGCAATTGAGTGCCGTTAGTATCGTATAAATATTAATGTCGATATTTGTCAATCTATAATATTACTAAATCTAAAATCCACAAATTAAAAAAGTGTTGTGTGTTTGAGACTCATTTATACTAAATATGCCTCCTATAAGGCGGCGGACAAATTTAGGCAGAAGAACCCGAAATGCAACGAATCAAATTAATTATCAATCTAATCGTACTGCCCAGGAATGTGAAGATCGCAATGAACGTGAAAGAATTCGGTTAAGACAGACCCGTGAAGCGCGACATTCGACTAATAATGGTGCAAGTTTGAATCGAGCTGCTTTCTGTTACGATATGTCAATTGATTACAGTGCCTACAACTGTGTTGCTATTGGACCTATGAACTCAGTTTGCCAATATTGTAAGGCATTGAAATACAAAAATGAAGCCAATGGATTATGTTGCACAAATGGAAAGGTGAAATTGAAACCATTGCTTCCACCTCCAGAGCCATTGTACTCATTGGTTTTAGGAATAGGAACAGATTCCATACACTTTTTAAAGAATATTCAACAATACAACAACTGCTTTCAAATGACTTCATTTGGAGCAACAAAAGTAGTTCAGGAAAATTTCATGCCAACTTTTAAGGTTCGTAATAGTATTTGCAGTTGTATGTTTATTAATTATAACTATTATAGCCCATATACATTTTTACAATATATTTTTTCCATTTACAGATACAAGGTCAAATATATCACAGAGCAGGTTCTTTGTTACCAGTGCTAGATAGCGACTACAAATTTTTGCAAATTTATTTTATGGGCAATGGTCCACAAGAAATCAATCAACGTTGTGCACATAGCAATTTAGTGAAAAGGTCAATAGTTGAACAATTACAAAACTTATTTCACGAACACAATCAATTGATTATATTATTTAAAAGTGCAATGGATATTATGCCATCTGATGATCACAAAATTGTTATCAGAGCAGATAAAACTCCTGTGGGCCAACATGAAGTTGCCATTGTTGTACTTGGAGGAAATTTGGAGTCACGTGATATTGTTTTACATCGTCGAAATAATCAATTACAACGTATTAAGGAAACACTTCGCTCATATGATGCACTGCAATATCCCATTATATTTTGGCAAGCTGAAGATGGCTATGATTTCTCAATCAAGATGATAAATCCCATTACAGGTAATTGAAATATTGGTTTATGAGATGTTACGTCATCTACTATATCACCTACTAAATAGTTTAATTTGTTATTCAATTGTCATCATTATAATAAAAAAAATATTTACAGGTTCTGAAATCAACAAAAAAGTAAGTTCAATGAACTATTATTCATACCGCCTAATGATCAGAGAAAATAAAGACAATCATCATCTTGAAATGTCGGCGATTATGTCACAGATATGTTGTTGATATGTATGTAAAGATTGAAACGGAGAGATTAACATTCATCAGGTTGAATCAGACCAAACTTCGATCTGAAGAGTATATTCACCTTCGAGATGCAATTAATTCTGATTGAAATGCAGAAAATGTTGGCTGGATGACTATTCCTCCAGCAACCTAAATCGAAAGTCATCGGCATATGCATGAATATGCTTAAGATGCCATGTCTTATGTTCGGCATTATGGCACAGTAGATTTGTTCGTTACATTTACATTCAATCCACAATGGATAGAAATTAAACAAGCGTTATTCCCTGGCCAATCACCTATTGATCGTCATGACATTACAGCAAGAGTCTTCAGACAAAAGTTGAAATCTTTAAAGGATTTAATTGTGAAACATTGTGTGTTTGGTGAGACACGCTGCTGGATGTATTCTGTAGAGTGGCAGAAACGTGGATTGCCGCATGCACATATTTTGATTTGGTTGGTTGAAAAAATTAGGCCAAATGAAGTTTATGAAGTCATATCAGCTGAAAACCCTAATGAACAAGTAGATCCTGGCTTGCACGAGGTAGTTATCAAAAACATGATACATGGTCCATGTGGAACACTCAATCAAAATGCACCGTGTATGGTAGATGGTAAATGTTCAAAGCGCTATCCACGGACATTAATATCGGAAGCAATTACTGGAAATGACGGTTATCCACTCTATTGTCGGCGATCACTAGCAGACAATGAAAGATCAACTCAATTGTAAAAGTAAATCAACAAGATATTGAAATAAATAATCGTTGGATTGTTCCATATTCACCGATCTTTTTTTATTTTATTTTTTTTTATTAGGCTTGGCTCCTACATAAAAAAAAACCATATAGCCAAAAATCATATTTATAATTTTCTGTTTACATATTTTAGTTCTAATTACATTTTTAATAATATTTTCCTCACTCTTAAAAAGAACCGGATTATCCCTTCACATATTAAAATAGTTGTTTAATATTAAATTGTTATTCAACTCATCCTAATTAATACATACATTTCCTTATAAGCCAAATAACCACCCTCATTCATTAATTCACTCAGATTTCTTGCATTCCGAAGGATGTTGAACTTAGATCTATATTGGCTATATCTGGCACAAACCAATATGAGATGTTCAACATCCTCCACACCTCCACACAACTCACAATCTTTGTCCTCACTCAAATGACGTTTCCACAAGCATTCCTTCCAGTTTCCATGGTTCAGCCTGATTCTCTCAACAGTTCGCAACATTTGCGTATCTCCTTTGAGCTCCTTAAAGAACGGAATTCTCAAAGGAGTACCACGGAGCACTCTGTACTTCATTCCTTTCGTTAGACTTTTCTCGTTAAATTCACTCTCCCATTTTCTCCACAGATTCATCTGAAACATTCGAAGTACGTCTCTTGCATCCTTCTTTTCGTACTCCTGAACCATGTCATTCAATGTACCCTTTTTTGCTAATATATCGGCTCTTTCATTCCCTTCGATCTGTCTATGTGATGGGATCCATTGTATGGTCACATCACGTTGACAGTCTCGAACGCATTCAAAAATAAGATCAACATACACATTGCCTTCCCTTCCACCTCCACATTTCAGCAAACATAAACCACTCTGGGAATCGGAAAATATTACTATTTTCCTTTGCTCTTCATTCACAGCCAGTTTAATTCCTTCAAACATTCCAATCAGTTCGGCGTTCATTATACAGATGCTTTTGTCCACTTTAAAATACTTTTCCACATTCTTACCAGGCATAAAGACACCAACACCCACTCCATTCTCATTCACACTAGCATCTGTATAAACAATATCATCTAGCATATACCGCTGACTGATTTTCGCAAACATAATTTTGGCGATAACTTCATTCATTCCCTTATTAAATTCCTCCATAGTCAAACATACAGTAAGATTATTAGGAACGGGTTGCGGACCAGCATTGCATATACTCAGAAACATGTTCAAATTTTCAAGTGCAATACTAGTTCTATATGTCGGTTTGTACACCGCCCTATTTTGTAATCTTACTATCATCTCGTTCCAAAACTCATTTTTCTTAGTTATCATTCGCACTGTCTCTCTCACTGTGATCCACTCTCTCTTGTAATCGAGAGGTGAATCACCCATTTCAGACCACAGAGTGTGTATTGGGGTTGAGTTAATCGCCCCCAATACCACTCTTGCACATGCATTTTCTACTTTCATTAATTGGCTAAAAGCCCCTTTCGAACCATTCCCATACACACTAATACCATATCCAATTTTGGAGGATATAAGGGCCTTCCTTAACATGTCAGTCACACTCGGATGAGCGCCCCATTTAGGTTTGCTCACCCGTTTAACCACATTTAAACGTTCCTTGCAGTTATCTGCCAAAACTTTCATATGCTTCCCAAAATTCATACGTCTATCAATCCAAATACCCAAATACTTGTACGCATTTACTTGTTCAATTCTGTGACTATCAACACTTATATTAACATTTGCAACGTTTGTTCTGAAACTCATATAAGCACACTTATTAGGATTCACTCTCAGATTCAACATTCTAAGTTTTTGAATTAAATCATCTACCCCCTTTTGCGCTCTTTGAGCCGCCACATCAATACTTCTCCCTTTTCCAATTACTACAAAATCGTCTGCAAATTGCAGATCGATTTGATTGTCTGTATTGATGTGGTGTATCTCGCTGGTATATAGGTTGAACAGAGCTGGAGATATTTTAGTTCCTTGCGGAAGTCCAATATTTGCAACTCCCTCCAACCTAAAACCACTTCCATTCTGAACCATTTTTCTATCAGTCATGAAATCTTTTATCCACATACATACTTTTCGTGAAAATCCAAAATTCGATAGAATTTGTTGTAATTTCCACGGAACCACATAATCATAAGCTCTTTCGATGTCCAAAAATACCGCAACAGTTTTCAAATTATCCTTTCTTACTTCCCAAACAAACTTTTCCACACACTCAATTGCAGAGTGGTTCTTTCGAAATCCAAATGTTGTCGATGGCAACAAATTATTTTCATTCACAAAATCTTCCATGCGCTCTTTCATCATTTCATTTAAGATTTTTATAAAAACATTCAACATACATATGCCTCGATAATTTGTTGCCACATCTGGATCTCTATCCCGTTTAGGGATGGGAACCACCCTGCTCTCTTTCCATTTGTCCGGTATTTTTGAACCCATCCACACTTTGTTGAGTATCTCAAGCAAATTATGTTTTGCTGATTCACTCAACAACCGAATCATCTTATAACTTACTCGGTTCGTCCCTGGAGTGGTAGATTTTGATCTATCTAACACGATCAGGAACTCTCCCCATTCATACTTACAATCCATTCTTTCATTTCTACTCATTTTATCAACTTCATTTATTACATTCAAATCATTGCTTACATTCAATACCATTCTTACAAATTCTTCACCTTTTTCTCGGTTCTCACATACCACATTGCTCACCTTAAAATGTTTACCATTCACCCTATTAAACAAACTCCATACATCCTTAGTTGTGGTTCTATGTGTCATTTGGGACACATATTCCCGCCAACTTTTCCTTTTTGCTCTGCGAATAGCCTTTTTCAATTTTCCATTCATTTTACCATACATAATCTTATTCTCACTACTCTTATTCCTATTAAATTAACGCAAGGCTATTCGGTTCCTTTCATACCAGAATTAAACTTCATTGTTCCACCAACCATTCACATTAATCTTTTTCATATCTACAATTTTTGTACACAATTTATTTATCCGTTCAATTTCACTATCTAACTGGCTTTGATTTATTTCATTTTCTCCGAGAATCTCATTCATCTAATTCACCCATTTCCTGTTATTCATTAATTCACGTTTTTTCTTAAACACTCGATTATCATTCATGATCATTTTGATCATGAAATGATCACCACCCAAATTCTCTTCTTCAACATTCCAAGTGACCCGGCAGGCCAGTTCAATAGTTGTCATAGACAAATCTATTGCGCTGGCCGTGCCTCCCACATTCGCCATTCTAGTTGGCCTCCCATCATTCAAGAGCACCATATCGGAGTCTTGAATCAGGTCGGCCAACTGCTTTTCTCTTGCGCCATTGTCCAAACAACCCCACATTCTCGCATGCCGATCTTATCAAAAACTTTCAAAGCACACATCAATGTAAATGTGTTATTAGTCAATGTGCGTGGCCCAACATCTTTCCAACATTTACGAACAGTTGATGGTGAATTGTGTGGATCTTAGAGAGAAGCCTGTCTTCGTTTGCAACTGTTAGAAAACGATGCACATTGGGATCAAACTCTCATTGATGCTGTAATTTCATCACAAGCTCATCAAATACGAACATTGTTTTCCATTATCATATGTACATGCTTCATATCAAAACCAATTGATTTGTGGATAAAATACAAAGATAATTTGTGTGCCGATATTTTATTTAATATACGCAATAAAACAGGGAATCCAAATTTACAAATAACTGAAGACATTTACAATAAGGCATTGATTTCCATTGAGGATATGTGCTTGATAATGTCAAACAAGCTATTATGTCAATTGAGGATGGCCGCGCCCAATCGCCCAATGCACGATGCTTTTCATCAAGAGTTACAACGTGAAAAATCGTATGATCTCAATACTTTGAAAGAATCGATTCAAATAAATCTTCCACTATTGAACGAAGAACATAAGTATGTATTTAATACTCTTATGAAAGTAATAATTGATGGAACTGGAGGAATTTACTTCTTGGACGCTCCTGGTAGTACAGGAAAAACTTTTTTGATTACTTTAATATTGGCAACAATTCGCTCAAAAAATGTAATTGCTCTTGCTCTTGCTTCATCAGGCATTGCAGCAACTTTGCTTGAAGGCGGTCGACCAGGCCATTCAGCTCTAAAATTGCCATTGAATATGCAAAGCAACGAAACTCCAGCCTGTAACATTTCCAAGAATTCTGCAATGAATCATAATAAGGTATCATAATAAGAAATCTGAAATTGTAATTTTCATTGTGATTTTTAGTGACTATTAAAAGAATTTTAAGTGTTTTATAATTTTTATTTTTTGACATAATGTAATTGTTGACTTATTAACTTTCTTTTTTCTTTTTTTATCTTACTAGCTGACCCGGTGTCCCGTATAGAAGAATAAGTATTAAAAAAAAAAATTAAAGAATCGACTGTTAGGCGGTACGAAGTTCGCCGGGTCAGCTAATTTAAAATAAAAATTGAAATTGAAATCTAATTCAAAGAGTCTCTTATTTACCATAGTGACTAAATCTTACAAAACTAGGAGAAGTTGTTATTAGTAAAGTGACACATCTGTTCAGATTCCAGTTTTACTTGAATGAATAATTTATTCTTAGCTACCGTTCGGTCATAGTTCTCTAATAGCCCTTTAAGGAAAATATACAAAAAATGTTATGTTCAATTTAGTGCATAACTTAAATCTTATTTTCTATGGAATTTGATATTTTGAGATGTGTCACTTTTCTTCGTGTATGAGCGACATACATATGTATGTATATTAAAATTTGTATTCAAAATAAGAATCACAAGCCATTATTTACAGTTTAGATTACAGTTGGACTTTACGAGTTACCTTCTGTAATTGGTTTTGGAAAGTTCGCTACTTCTTCTTTTAGATTGCGCCAGTAGAACTTATCGAGAAACCAATATTATGAAACAATAAAGAAAAAAATTTGGACACATATTTAATTTTAATTGTAATTTAATTATCTCTATTAAAATATAAAATAATAATTTACCACGTAATAAATTTAAAATTCAATAAATCCCTTGTGTGCGGTCGGGTGTCCAAAAACTTTTAAATAAATTAATGAATTAATTTAATTTTTTATAAATAATTACCTGGAGAACTAAATAAAAGTTGTATAAATACGTATTCCGCAACTAGAGAGATGCACACTTTCACAACACATGAATTAATTATTCCGAAAAATGTTTTTCAAAAAATTTTAATTATTAAACTTTACTCGTTGCTCTGGAAAGCTTTTATGTATACAAAAAACATAAAATATCAAGTTTAATTCAAAATTTCCGTATGAAACCACCCTACTTGAACCACAACTTTGTTTGTTTTTAAAATATTTACAATCAAAATATAAAAGAACTTTAATTTTTCATTTAATTGAATCACAACCAATAATATAAAAAAACAAAAAAAAAAATTCTGGAATTTCAATGAAAAAAGCTTCAATACTTTTGGATTTGTTTACTTCCATTTACATAAATAGTTTTCGTCGTATATACGAGCAAGTAAAAGTTTTTGTTTACAGTCGTATGAGTTTTAAATGGAAATTAATTTTTTTTTCTAAAGCTTAATATTATGTAAAATTACATGTCAGAGATGAGAGGCGGATTTGGTAAACACAAATTAATGAGAATGCATTTTTCATCATGCGGAAGTTTTATAGGCTGCTTATCTCCCCCCAACTGCAACTTCATATTTAGATTTACGTTTTTCCTCAGAGTTCAAATTTACTTCCTTATTTGTATGTCGCACGCGCTTTACACTATATCAAAATGCAAAGTGCAAATTAAATTGTGCGGTTTGCTAAAATTTTCAAGGCATAACATCTTATGTCGATTTTTGCTATTTTTCAGGTCACCACCATCTGGAAAAGTTTAACCAAAATATAATGAATAATGTACAACGCTTAAAATTAATTTCTCACTCATCCGTAATTGTTTTCAATATATCATTGTGCCCCATCATTGGTCCTTCGGGCCGGATCTGCCCAAGATTACTGAACCGTGCTGTATTTGTACAATATAGCTATCGAATTTATTATTTTTTCGTGCTGTGTATTGTGTATATTGAATTATGGCACAGCGTGCCGCTATTAAGAAACGTTCAGCAACCATTAAGGGGCAAATGACGAAGCTTGGAATATTCATCGAAACAATCACTGACGATGTTTCTATTGATCTTATTAATGCCCGAGTAGTACGTGCTCATCAGATGCTGCAAGAGTTCATCACTGTAGAAGATAAGGTTTTCCTGATCGATCCAACTGAATATTTCGAAATGGCTGTGTGCAAAACTAAACGAATTTCGTTCGATCAGGCGGATCCATGCAATGTTCGTAAAATGTTGGATAAGTTGGAGAAAGTGATTCGAGGTCTAAAGGCATTGTGTTCCAATGCAGAATTACGAGATCCATGGTTGATCTATATCCCGTTAGAGAAATGACACTCTGAATCAAAACCCATGTGGAACTCATGTGGAAGAAACATCATTCTTCGTTGCATATGGATGTACTGAAGAACACGAAGGTGACCACAAACAAAGTTGCAGGTAACAGTTCTTCGACGGTTTTATCAGAAGTACTTGATCAAACATTAAACCAGACAAACACCATTGAAATTGCGCCGGATGGAGAAATATCAGAAGGTTTAGGTTGCACCTAAACGCGCATTATTGCTAACGGTATTACTGCGCACAAAGGACGAATCTGGAGGTTGGCAGCACTGTCGAGCTGTTATTGACTGCTGCTCAGAATCTTCATTTATTACTGAAGCTTGTGTAAAAAGGCTGCAACTTCCATGGAAAAACGCAAAGGTGCTCTGATTATCAGGTTAGGTCAGACAGGTACAGGAACAACGAGAGGTATTACAACAGTCACACTGTCCTCATTGTCCACAAATGATGTTAGAATAACGCTGGACCCTTAGGTTAGGTTAGGTTAGGTTGGAGTGGCTGCTTACGCATACTTAGACCGGTGACGGTCCATTGTGATACCACAGGATGTATCTCCTTTTACCCCAATTGGAACCATTTCGAGCTACTTATGTAGCTTAAGACGTCCCGCACTTTACTGTTTTCGAGATCCGAGAGGCAGTCCATCTTAAACTTACCTAAGTGTTTGAGCCTTCTGAGAGCCAATGCTGGACACGAGCAGAGGAAGTGGACCAACGTCTCTTCCTCCTCTTCGTCCAAGCAGCTTCTGCAGAAGTCATTAGCCTCCAGACCGAGCCTTCTTGCATGTTCTCCAAAAAGGCAGTGTCCCGTGAGAATTCCTACTAGGGTTCTTAATTCACGTCTGCGTAAGGATATTATTGCCCTAGTGCGCCCCAAGTCCAGCTTTGGCTAAACTTGTCTAGCAACTCTCCGCTTTCGGTATAAACACCACATTGACCTCCGTCCAGTACCTAGGAATATAGCCCAGCATCAAACACCCTTTGAAAATAGCTTCCAGGTAAGAAAGAATAATTACTGAGTTGTTTTGAAGTTCAGCTGGTATAATTTGATCCGGACCAGCCGATTTAAATGGTTTAAACCCCTCAGTGCCCATAGGATCCGTTTTCTGGTTACGATATCCTCTGGGAACACTGACAGTGACTCCTGATGATTGCTACGCACCAACAGGTCTTCAAAGCTCCCTAGGAAGTGTGTCTCGAAGAAAAGCTCCAGAGACTCTCCACTAGAAGCTGTCCAAGATCCGTCCGGTTTTATCAAAAAACTGGGGCTAGATATACTTTTGGAAAGAATCTTTCTAAGACGGGAGGTTTCAAATACCCCTTCCATTTTATCACAGAAGATTCTTCAAGACCTCCTTAGTGCCTTTCTTAATTTTTTCTTATAAATTCCGAGTTTCTCCTTATAGGAGTCTCAATCCTGAGCCTCTCTTGTATTTTTGGCTCTATTAAAGGCTGTCCTACAAGCCTTCCGATAGGCTCCCAGTTCCCTGGACCACCGTACCGGTTTTTGTCTACCCTTAGGCTTAGCCAGTGGGCAGGCAGCGCGAAAGGATCGGTTGCATGCGCTATTAACGCTTGCCACCATGTCCTCCAGCTCCCCAACGGTCGTCGGGGGCTCCATAGCCCTCGTCGGTAACATTTCCTCCAATAATTCCCCATATTTGCTCCAGTTGGTCCTTTTAGGGTCCCTGAAGGCTTTCCGGGTAGCAGGGTGAATATCGGGGCTATAGGTTAAATATCGATGATCAGAAAAGGAGTGTTCCTTATCCACCCTCCAATTTTTAACCATATGACGAATATTATTTGAGGCAAGGGTCACGTCTAGAACCTCCTGCCTGTTACTAGTAATAAATGTGGGTTCCCGCCCAATATTACACACTGAAAGGTTAGTACTCATCAAATAATCAAAAAGCGACTCACATCTTTCAATAATGTTCGTGCTTCCCCAGATAGTGTGATGCGCATTAACATCAACTCCCAGTACCACACCTACCTTTGAGTGTTCCGCTTTACGGATCAGCTCCTCCAGGTTATCCGGAGGAACCTCCTTCTCCCGGTCCATGTAGGCTGAAACTAGCCAGAATCTACAAGTGCCTACTTCCAGGCTAACTGCAGTAGTGTCACCATTGCTGTATTGAGAGAGAAGGAAAAGATTAATATTATTTTTCCCAAGAATGCAAGTACTTGATCAGACATCAAGGAGAAATATCAGAAGCATCAAATGACATCAACGACATGAATTGTTTTCAGAAAATTAACGTTGCACCTAAACGCGCGTTATTGTCAACGGTATTACTGCGCACAAAGGACAAATCTGGAGGTTGGCAGCAATGTCGAGCTGTTATTGACTGAGAGGTATTACAACAGTCACACTGTCCTCACTGTCCACAAATGATGTTAGAATAAAATTGTGCTGAAGATAACATTGATGATCCCTCGAACTGAATTAGGTGCATCAAAATGACATCATTGAGATAGTCTTCAACTAGCGGATCCAAATTTCAATACACCTGGCGGCATAGATATATTGATTGGGGCCGAATACGCATTGAGTCTGATCACTAATGGCAAGGTCACCGGAAGAAACAATCAACCGATCGCAATCCATACACTTTTTGGATGGGTCGTCAGTGGAAATTTAAGCCAACCAGATAGCATCGAGATCTGTCATACGGCTGTGCAACGCATTTTTAGCGAAATGGAGGAACTGAAATCACCTACCAAACATTTAACGCGAGAAGAAATAGAATGCGAGCAACACTTTGTCGCAAATACGGTACGCAATGGCGATAGAAGATTTGTCGTAAGTTTTCCATTTAGACTAGAAGAAATATCATTGTGAGACACTTACCAAATCGCTGCAAAACGAGATCAAGGATTTTACAAATTGTACAATCAGTTCATGAGAGAATACGTGTCCTGTGGCCATATGGAGGAAGTTTCAGAAAGTAAAATTGTCGGTGAATCCTCATCATGCATATTAAAGGAAGCGGGTACCACAACGAAACTGAGGATTGTTTTTGATGCGTCATGCAAAATCACAAGTGGAAACTCTTTAAACGATATACTGCTCCGTGGAGCAGTCGTTCAAAAGGGTCTTTATCAAATCCTCGTAAGATTCCAAAAACACACGGTCGTATTGAATGGGGATATTGAGAAAATGTATCGACGGATATTGATAGCTCCTGAACATTAAAGGTACCAAATGATCCTGTTGAGGGAAAACACAAATCTTCCTTTAAAATGATACCAACACAAAATCATTATCAACGGCACATCTTCGGCGCCCTTCTTGGCAACACAAGTACTTCATCAAATAGCGATGGATTCCAGAACTTAATTTCCCGATGCAGCAATCCGGTTAGATAACGATGTATATTTCGATGATCTAATGACGGGGGCGGATAATTTGGTACAAGCCTGATATTCATGTTATCTGGAGCTAGATTTCACTTACGAAAATGGACATTCAATCATCCGGGATTTTTAGAATCCATTCCAGCAGAAGAACGTGAGATAACGCTAAAGGAGATCACTGAGAATTCAAGGCCAGTGAAATTATTGGGTGTCCACTAGAATTCAGCTGGTAACAGATTTGATGATGAAGCAACACCTACGAAATGCCAAATACTCTCCGAATCTGCACGAATTTTTTATCCATTAGGGTAAATCACTCCAACTTCAGTACGTATCAAAATTCAGTTTCAACGATTGTGGCTTGAAAAATTAAACTGGGATGATCCTTTGCCGATGCTTGAAAAGAAGCTCTCAACATTATATCGAAATAACTGGAGACACGTTCCTTCATCACAAAATTCTCCGGATTGTGTATCGCGACGTATGAAAATCTTGTGTGACTTGTGGTAGAGGAGTCCTAACTGGTTGGCAGCAGACGAATGCAAATGAAAGTTTTGACTGAACCTATATTTATCAAGGCAATCACGTTGGATGAACCTTCTAAAAATCGTATCATATGTCCAAAGATTAGCACACAATTCTAGAGTTCCTTTAAAATTGAGACGATTTGGAACCATTAACCCAACGGAATTAGATGCTGCAAGAACTTGGGTCATCAAAGAATTCCAACAAGAACACCTTGAATTAGAGCTAAAAGAATTGACCAACAAAATGTGTAGCTCAAAAAATAATACGCTGAAACTTTTAAAATGTTTTGTGGATCGAGATGGAATAATCCGAGTAGGAGGACAAGTAAGAAATGCAACAATTCCTTACTCTGTCAAACATCCCATCGTCATGCTTGATTGTGAAATCGCTATATTGAGCATCGCCACATCGGTTTAACCAGTCTAATTTTCCAATCCAGACAAGCATATTGGATCGTGGGAGTTAATCAACTGGACCAACAAGTTGTTCGCAAATAGGTTATCTGTGCTAGAAACAAGGCTGTCTGTCAAGAACAACTAATGGGCGATCTTGAATCAGCGCGATTGGAATTTGTTCGAGCATTTTTGAAAGTGGGAGTCGTATATGCTGGTCCCTTTTTGGTTCATTTGCGAAGAGGACGAAGACAAAAAACATACAAGGCTTACGTATGTGTATTTGTCTGAATGAGCACAAAGGCTGTTCATCTTGAAGTCGTTAGTGAATTAACAACCGATGCATTTCTGGGCGCCCTCAAGAGCCCTAACATTTGTTCGGATAATGGTACGAACTTTGTTGGAGCCGTTACCAAACTATCAGATCTATTTGAATTTATAAAGGCCAAATGCAAACAAATTTCGGAATTTTTGCTGAAAAAATTCGCAACATGTCATTTTAATCCGCCTAGATCAACACATGCCGGTGGTATTTGGAATAAAATATCACCTGAGGAGTTATGTGACGTCGAAGCAATATGATAGCACTCACACCAGCACACTTTATTATATTCCAGCCATTAACACAGTTGCCTGAGGTAGATTTTACCGATGTGTGGAAGAAAATCGATTGAATCTTTGGCAGCTAATTACACAGTTGTCCCAATATTTTTGGACTCGGTCAATAGGCAAATAATGAATAAAGACAATAATTTGTGATTTGTTAAAAGGTAACATTGTGCAAAAAAAATCTACCAGGATATTTGGAAATAAAAATTTAAGTTGGTTTAAAACTTGTACGGTAGGATGTGGTTATAATAGCAGAAAATGGAAACTTCAGTGATATTTTGGTTTTCTAATCTATTTGTAGATCGACTCAATTGCAAATATATACTTATGTTCTCAAATATACATCAAACAAGACTATTATAAGATTATACAGTAATGTTGCTATTGTTCACCACTTTTGTTGTCATTATGCTTACAGCAGTAAGTCAATGGCTTCAGCAGAATTATTTAAATATTTTTTCGAAAGTCAGCGATATCCGGGAACACGAGCGGAATACTAAGTCGATTTAAATTTTCGTTTTCTCTTTGGTGGGATTTTTATTTTTTATGTTCCATTTTCCACGTTATAATCAGTAATTCGGCAAAGATTTTTTTTATCTTTCAACCTATCTGATTTGCAATTTAATATTCAAGAGAATCATACAGAATACGGTGGAAGAATACGTAGTTTATAAATGCCACAATTTCTGGTTTAATAAACATTCTGATAGAAATGAATTCTGTTCATCAGTAATTGTCGAATCAATGATGTACGAACAAAAATATGAATTGCTTAGGTTTCAGCAAACGTGATAAATTGGTTATTGGATGGTTTAGGTCTGCCAGTGGCTGGTGTGTATATTAGGCATCAACTGCAAATTGGCACAGAAATAATGCTTTTGGTAATATTAAATTCTTCTTTTATGCAAAATGTTGAACAATACACAATGGTAAATTATTCATTGTTTAAACTTTCATTATATTGGAAATTGTTCATAAAGTTCAATAACCGAATTCTTCTTTACTTCAATAGATGTATTTAATAAGAAAAAAAATAAAATGATTTAAAGCTATTTCATCCCTATACTACTCACTCATAACATAAAAGCCGCTTAATTATCTTTCCATTAAAATCTCATTAACTTTCATTTTTGAAGTTAAATATTTTTTTAATATTCTTGACGATTTTTATTTTATGATTTAATTAATTTTTGCCATAAATGGATTTTCAATAATACGTATTTACGAAATTGTCAAAAATATTCACACTGGTGATAATCCAGCTGTGTGCACACGCCTAAATTAGATTTACATTACAACGCTTCCGTTTTTTATTGGACAGATGATTGTTTTATCGTTTATTAGAGTTTTTTTATTCCATTTATTATTTTGGATTTTTTTTTTTTTGATTGGCACCTCGATTTATTGGATAAATTGTAAATTTTATGTTGGTGATCTGAAAATGATGACAATCAAGTCTGATAATTTTTGGATGATTGTACATGATTAGCTTTTTATTCAACTCTATATAGGCAGGATAACAATTTTGACAAATTCCTCTTACAATCTGCCCACAAGTAGGTTGTATTGAATATTTCGAGTTTATTTTGACGAGCAAGATATCATTTTTTTCGAACCAAAGCCACTAACTAATATATTGAGGATAATATAGGGCCGAAGTTCTCCATTAAGAAGGGGGCCGGAGTTCAAATAATTTAAAAATGTCACTGATTAAGTTCGTTTTACGTTACATTTTGTAGGTTTCCTAATTAACGAATTTAATTACACTGATTCATGGTAATAAGCATATTTCATAATGCTACAGCATTATTTATTGTTAGTTTGTCATAGAAGGGTATATTTGAGTTTTTTCGGGAGTATCGGTTAGGGTAGCTGGGCCTGCCGCATATATAAATAATACACTTTAAAAAGATTTTAGGGCAACGGAACCCTTAACAGTGTTCCAGGCTAGGGTTTCCCTAAACCTTGCTTTCTAATTTTATAATTACAGTTTCTCTTAGAGGTTTTCATTTAAACCCGGATCAAGCCTTAAACCTTAACGCGCTTTGCTTTCGATTCATTAGAAACATAGCCAAATTTTAAATTCTGTTTTCGTGCAACCTGCTTTACTGGGTTACCGGGTTATATAATTCTTTAAATGTTCAATTAACCACAATTTTATTGGACTGGGCTTATCAACTGTCAAATACTTAATTACAATGATTTGTCAAAATAAAAGGTTTGTGTAACCAAATATTTTCTGATGTTCAGCTTTTTTGAAAGTAATAAGCCGTACTTTCCAAAAAAGGTTACCTTCCCTCATTAACTTACACATTGCCCACATCCAACAAAACCCTAGAATTTTAAGAATTTCTTAATTATTTCAAAATTTATGGCTTCCTTGCTGAACAACTTTTTAATAGGGCTGTGGAATCGGAGCCGGAGCCGGAGTCGGAGTCGCTGAGTTTATGTTTATTTTTGTATTTTTAGAGGAGCCGGAGTCGGAGCTGGAGCCTTGTGGAATAGACATACTCCGGCTCCAGATTTTTTTTGCTTACTTATCCCAATTATTTATATATGCGCTGTTCAAATTGGAATTCAAAATCGGACTAACCAAAATTAGGGTTTCTTCTCGAAAAATCTTCGTCTTTTTTAAAGCCTAATACGCCCTTCTAGTGAAATGAAATTTTCACTGGTCTCCAAAAATATAGGAAGATAAATCTGACGTGAAAATTTAGTTTGACGAGCTTCGTATTTTATACAATAAAATTCACAAACACAAAAATCACAAAACGCAAAAACTCAAATGAAATTGTCAAAATTTATCTTCACATTTATCGTCCAGAAAGATAAAAATGAAGTAAAAAATATGTAGAGATAAAATAGATACATTCTGATATGAAAACTCCCATTTCGCTAGCTAAACTGTACATCACAAAATCAAATTCAGCGGTGAAATTTTCATTTTCGTTTTCGCTTGTGTTATTTTTAAATGAGAAATTTCATTTCACTTCAGCAACGTATAGGTGAAGAAAGCCGAGATACGTGAAGAAAGCCGAGAAGTTGAGAAATTTGGGTTAAGCGCGCAAATCTAATTAAGTATTTTGGCATCACATTTCACGGGAATTACTGATGGTAAACCAAACAAAAAAATTGAAAAGAAAAACATCAAGAAGAATTAACTGGGAATTACAGAACCTGACAAATTTCAAACATGTGACCTTGCAATTGGTAATAAATCAATAGAAACCCTACCAGTTAAAGCGCCTCAGTAAATAAAAAATTAAAAAATACCGGCTCTTGAGTTTGAGCCGACGGCCTTGGTAAATTAACACCGACACGCTATCGTCCAGCTATTGCTTGCTTGCCAAATATCCACAGTTTTTCAGCACATAAATAACAGCGTTTACGGAAATGAAACCCCTATTTGCTTTACGCATAGAAAGATATATTTTTATGTCGTCGGAGGAGCTGGAGTCAGAGTTGGAGCCGGAGTTGGAGCCGGAGTCGGAGCTGGAGCCAGAGTCGGAGCCTGGAGCCAAAGTCTTTAATAAGTTTATAAATATCCTTGGTCGGAGCCGAAGCCGGAGCCGAACATTTTTGCTCGGACTCCGCAGACCTGCTTTTTAAGTCGAAAAATTTATAATAATTTGTCACACAGTTCGAAATTCTAATTTTATTAAATTAACAGAATTTATTCAAAATAAAAATTTAGATGCTGCTGCATTGCAGCTACTGCTTTGCATGTCAACCAGAAAAAATATAAATAGCTTTTGGGAAGCAGCCTTTTGATATCTTCAAGGATTTCTTGAGGGAAAAAAGTTAATCACTGGACTATTGGCTCATTTGAGGTTTGAGATTTGGATTCAATCATTTTTCAATATTTATTTTACAAGAAATGTTTATATAATTAAGTATGATATGTTGCTTTCATCTAAATCCTAATAGAGACGTTGTTGTTGTAAAATAAATTAAATTTCAAGTACTCGTGATTTTCGTGGTTGAGTTTCATTATTGTGGCGTATTTGGCTACATAAGCCTGTTTAATTCATTCACAAAGTCTGAAACCCCTCTTACAGTTAGCCGAAAGTTTCAATTTTTATTTTCATTCGAGCCGAAAATACAAGATAAGGTTGTAAAATTTTCATGGATGGTGATACGAGTAGACGTGTTTTAGTCTGTCTCCGTCAGTGAAATTTATTTTATTAAATTACATAATTAAATTAGAGTTACGATGTGTTTGTTGTGTTGTTATATAAAGTAGTGTAGTGTAATAATAGTTTTGATGTGATGTGTTGTGTTGTGTTTTGTAGTGGAAAAGTGGTTTTGTTTTATTTTATGTACATACATACATACATGCATACATAAATGTAGTGAGTGTTATTTGTGAAAAGTTGTGTAAAGTTGTTCTATATGTAAAAAAAAGAAAATTTAAAATTATTTCAATAAAAGTGTCTAGTGCAATTTTTAAAGTTTTCTCGTTTTTTTTTTCAACGTGTTGAGTGATAATTGAACAAGATACAGGATTAATCTTGTTTAAAAATTACTAACGGTACTGCTATCGTTAGACAGGTGAGCTCACGCCACTTGCGTTTCGTATGTGGTAGTTTGTTATATATTAAATTTATATATTGATTTTGTTAGGGATGTATGACGATTCTGATTTGGTGTGTATATACAAATGTGTGTGTGTATACATTTTTATTATTTTATTATTAATGGTTCTAGTTTGTATTTTGAATGTATTGCTTGTGCTATAATTACTGTTATCTGTAGAAACAAAACCAACAAAAATGACTATGATGTTTTTACGGTATTATAGACCATTATGATATAACGGCTGCGTGTATACATAAATCTGATTTGTTGTTGTTTAAATATAAGATTGAATGTTTTACATCGTGTTGTTGCATTTTACCATAAAATAATGAATAATAAGAGAATTTTTTTTTTTTCAAAATTTACCAATAATCTAAAAGAAGCTTTGGCATAAATTTCTTAAATGGGTCTCTACGAATAAAGAGGGGCTCAGTATTTATTAATTTGCATCTACCTCGATATGCTGGAAGTATGAAAGCAGGCAGGCTTACATCTCTAGGTTGCCTTGGAAGAGCTTACATTTAAAAGCGCTTTTACACTCTATCTATGCGATCTGAGTAGTTATTATAAAACAGATTCCATACGGCAACACCATATTCTAACAATGAACGAACAAACGGGATGTATAAAATTTTAATCACGTAGGAATCCTGAAAATCTTTGGAAAACCTTTTAACAAACCCAAGCATAGAATTCGCCTTAGAAATGCAACCCTCAATGCTAATGAAATGATAGATTCGAAGTAAAAGTTATACCTAAATTATTAAACTTATCGACACTTTCAATAATGCAATCGTCAAAAAAGTAAACGTAACTAGCGGGTTAGTGTAATCGGGTAAAGCAGATTGTTTTGCATTTGTAGATCTATAGCATCAAATTATGCGATGTACACGAAGCTTTGAAGTTTGTCGGATCAGATTGAAAGTCAATTGCATCATTGGCGCAAGAAATAGTTGTGAAAATTTTAAAGTCGTCCGCATAAATTACTCAGACAATTTACCACATCATTTACGAAAAGAATAAAGAACATGGAGCCAAATGACTACCTTGATGGGCTCCTAAAGAACTCTTAAAGTGAAATTATACCAATTTTCACAATTTCAGTTCTAAATTTCAGGTAAGACCTAATCCAATCAATTGGCAAAACAGTTACAATCCAAGGAGTCAAGTTTCCGTAGCAGCAATTTATGATCGATCTTTTCAACGGCGTTTCACAAATCAGTGTAAATGACCTGTATAAAATTACCATTTAATAGTGCATATCAAATATAATTCGAAAACAAAACTAAGTTAGTTACAGTTGACCTATCAAGGAAAAATTCAAGCTATCCTGTGAAAATCCTTGAGAAATGAATATCTTAACATGAAACCACAATTTCCCTTTAACTAGTTACACACAATACTTTGTTAAAACTGAAATAATGCAAATACCTCTATAGTTCTCGACATCGCTTCAAGATCCAGATTTAAAAATTGGCTTAATAAGTAAGCGTTCCCATAGAAGAGAGAAGCAACTAGGAAAATATGGCCAGAAATTGCACAACTGGGTAATTTTAGAAAATGAGTGGAATACAATCGAATCCGGCACTTTCATTAATATCAAGAATTGACAAATCGGATAAAATAGAGTCTACTTCCAGACGAAACATAGAATATTTTGACTCCCTTACAACATTATTCAAAATACATAGATTTTGAATTATATACAATGTCCAACAAATTATTTGTCCATTAGATTTGTTTTTGTAATTAACAAAATGCGAAAAGTTATTCGGCTATGATTTAGTTGATGATGCAAGCTCCAGAATATAACTGCTGTAAAGAATATATATGTACATAAAAGTATATACTATATATACTCGTATATATATATATATATATATATATATATATATATATATTTTTAAATATATATATATATATATATATATATATATATATATATATATATATACATATATATATATATATATATATATATATATATATATATATATATATATATATATATATATATATATATATATATATATATATTCTTAAATAGAGTTTTCCAAAATTTGGCTCTTTCCAGCGCCCCTCCACGAGTAATACTTTTTAGAAGTTAAGAAATTTAACGATATAAGGCTATTCTTGATAGGTAACCGTTTTACTTAGGTTGCTTTATTTTAATGTTATAGGCATCATTCTCTTCGTTTTTTATTGAACTTTCATTTGAAGTCAGTTTCAGCCTCATATTTAATATATTAGCTAAATGCGACACCAAAATGTACATATGTATATTTGCTTAAAAAATGGCATGTTTTAAAATTTTCGCTTAATCAGTGAATTTTTACTAAAATACATAGACTCATTTTTTTCATGTTTTCATGACGTTTACAAATTTTTGAACCACATTTAATTTTTTCAAACACTTTTAAAGTTGGGTACAAGCGTTTGAATGCACCCAATTTTTCGGAAATCGTAATATTCACACCTCTGTAACTTTTCTCGTTTTACTCCGAACGACTCTAGCTTTTGGAAGGAAGCTCATCGTTTTATCCTCACAATACCTCACGAAATACTTATTTGGATATTGAGATCCTAACTGCGTTATTAGTTTTTAAAACACCTAATAACTCGTTAAAAAAAAATCAGGGGTAGTAACGCACGTTTTAATTCTGTATTTAACAAATATCTCAGCTTCTGTTTATCATGTTAAAAAAAAGTATGTACTACTCTATTTATTTTGAGTTTGCCTTTAAATCGAACATTTTTAACTTAGTAAACAAATTAAAATCTCTCAGATCAATTTTGATTTTATATACAAATGTAGATCATAACAAAATTCAGAAGCATAAGAAAAAGCTCAATAGTAGGTTCAACACTACTTATAATTTTAAAAATGTTAGATTTAAAGTTAAACTCATAATAAATAAAGTGGTACATACTTTTTTTTAATATGATAAACAGAAGCTGAGATATTTGTGAAATACTGAATTAAAACGTAAGTTACTACTCTTGATTTTTTTTTAACGAGCTATTAGGTGTTTTAAAAAAATTATAACGTAGTGGAGCGAGAGAACGGAGAGAATGAGGCCTACAACTTTAAAAACAAAGCAACCTAAGTAGAATGGTTACCTATCTATTAGCCTAAAATCACTCAATTTCTTAACTTCAAAAAATAATAGCTTGGGAAGTGTGGGCCAGAAAGGAATCAAATTTTGGGAAAATCAATTTTTCATCGACTAATTTTCTGGAAAAAAATTACAGATAAATCGTTGAATGCAGTAAAATACATGTGCCCGGTTTTTTAAAAAGTAATGGATAAGCCCATATATATACTTCTTACGCAATTAGGATGTAATTTATATTTTTTGTGAGCCTTGCCCCTTCTATTTTTAGATTTATCAAGTCATTATTATGCCACGTTTCCTTTTTTGTACTTGAAGCTGTTATCCTAGGGATAAAGCTCTCCATACCTAAATTAATGTTTCAATTGAAAATCCGGAAATGCATTTAAGGAAATGTAATCATTACAAAATTTAAAATTCACGAGTTCACATTTTCTTCAACCAAATACACATTGTATATTAACGAAATTCGTAATTTCGCATGAGTTGAGTTAGAAAAATCTGTATGGCTGAAAAGTTCATGCCGAGACCGTGCGCAGTCTTTTACGAGGTGCAAATTTCCATGGCAGAAACGCGAGATAAAAACAACTTATTCATAACAATAATATAAAAAAACACGGATAAGGTGTACTACTTCAGCATTATAAATACTATATTCTCAGATGAGAGTAACTTTAATATTTTTGGCTTCGAATCCCAAATGGAATGATGAAATAATATTCAATCAATTCAACGCTGCCGTACGTAACTTGATTTACATAACGAGAGAAAACGCATTTTGGGAAAATAATATGGGAAAAGTTGGGAAAAGTTTATTATTAGTTATCGATTGGCATCAATAACTGAATTCGGCCGAAAATATAGTTCTGTAAAATTTGCAGTGAAACATGAATGTGGGCATGATGAAAAGGCGTGGGGGTATATATCAGATGGAAACATGGGCCGATTTCTCAAGGAAAATTTGATTCCAAGCTATTTAACCCTTGGAGTGTTAAAAAGCTTGGAATTAAAGATTGTTTCGAAATTTATCAGGAAAACGATCCGATACGTTCATCTTATATCGTCCAATAATGACTTTTGTATAATTGTCTCGAAGTTATGAAAATACCACACATCATCGGGCTTAAATATTATTGAAAACTTGTCGCTTAAGTTAGAACTTGGAATTCGAAATCACCCCATTTCCAACAAAAATGTGCCCAAAAAGCGTTGGCTGTTTGGTATTGGCTATGTTTTTGTTTTGTATTAATGTACTAATAAATGTATCTGCAATTAACGCTATAGCATGAGATGGAAAAAAAAATTAAATTTTTCATAATTCTCATTCAGATCGAAACTGAACTTGCAAAATTCTTGATAATTTCGCTCTTCGTAATAAAAGTATTGTAATATTACAAACCGATAGAAATCTTTGTTCAACTATTTTAATTATTAACTACAAATATTTTAAATATATTATAATATTATTTAATATAGTATACATAAAAAATATTTTAACTATTTAATTAAATATTTAATTTTATAATATTTGTTTTTTTTTTTTTAAAAATTTAATCTAAAACTAATTGTCATAATTTTAAATGTTAAAATGAACTGAAAATTGTTAATTTATTTGTTCAATAATTATATTTGGTTAAATAACCGATAAAAATAATTGAATTAAAAATTTAAACAAATAAAATAAGTAAATTAGCAAAAAAATCGTTTTTTTCATGTTTAACCTGGAAAGCTCATTGTTTCCACCAGAAGTTGAACATTTCATATTTGGTCTAGTTAAATAAAAATGCTATTTTGAAAAAGTTAACAATTTGTAAAATAATTAAAAAGGAGGTAGAAATGAAGAGTGTTTTCCCATTTTAAGGGTGTTCCGAACTAATCGATTTCTCATTTTTAACCTTTTTTACAGATTAACTGGACTATATCATCTGTACTTTTCTGTATAGAATAAAAATTTAATACAAATTGTATTGATTATTTTCCAAAATGATTTTGAATTTCAAACCGTTTTTTAATTTAGGAATACTGTAAATCACATACAATTCAAAAATGAAAGTTTAAAAACCACCAAATTTTGGTTTACAAATATGTAAAAACATTTACATATTTTAAAAATTTATGCATAGTGCATATCGTGAACAAAAATTCGCCTCATCAGTTGCTTTTATTTACTTCTTATTGAGTTAATAAAAAGCAACTGATGATATGAATTTTACTTCACAAAAGGCATTTTACACAAATTTCTAAAATAAATGTTTTTATTTTTTATTCGTTTTGAAAATCAAAATTTTGTGATTTTTTAAACTTTCATTTTTAGATTGTATTGAAATAAAAAGCTTAGATTATTTATTTATTTAAAATAAAAGCAATCTTAAAAAATTTTTATTTGATCTATTTTGAATTTCATAGGATTGGGTTACGCTGTAATACAAGTTTAGCCTGCACAAACTATTTGAATATTTTAAATGCAAGGAAAAATAAATAAAATTTCGTAGAAGTAGCTAGCACAAAATTAGATAAAACCATGAATGAAATACTACCTTGATCAAAAAGTTCCCGGAATAACCACCGTGTGGCGCTCCTATCGTTCCGATTTGAGTTCTGTTTTCTTGTTAAGTTGGTACATCTGTTGTTGATATTCCTTCTAAATCTTAGCATCATAGCTTGACATTTCCAAAAGTTACGTAGTCAAGTGTACATCTATCTCTGTGTGTGTTGGCGATTATTTACAATTTTAGAAATTATTTACAATTTTAGACATGATTTGCGAGGCTGAATCAGATCCCACATTCATAAAAAGGATCATTACTGGAGACGAGACGTGGGTTTATGAGTACGACATGCAATCCAGACATCAGGCAAGTGAATGGCGTTCACCAAAAAAAAATCACGTCATTTTCAGTCAAAAAAGAAGGCAATGCTCACGGTTTTCATGGATTACAATGGTGTAGTGCATCATGAATTTTTGCCAGAAGGCCAGACCGTAAACAAAGAGTATTATTTTGGCGTTTGAGACGTTTGCGTGAAGCAATTCGCCGAAATAGACCAGAATTGTGGGCAGAAAACTTGTGGATTTTGCACCATGATAACGCACCGTCGCACAGTGCCATCATTATTCGTAATTTTTTGACGAAAAATGCAACAAATGCCATCCAACAGCCACCGAATTCACCTGATTTGGCTCCCTGTGACTTCTTTCTGTTCAATCGTGTTAAAAAACCATTACGGGGAACGCGTTTCAGCAGCCGAGAGAAAATAATGGAAAAATCACAGGAAGCACTGATGGATATACCGAAAACCGAATATAAAAAATGTTTCGAGGATTGGATCAAGCGCTGGCATAAGTGTGTTGTAGTCGATGGGGATTACTTTTAAGGGGACAATATAGATTTAGATTAATAAACTTGTATTTTTAATTTTCTGAATAAATTCCGGGAACTTTTTGATCAAGGTAGTATTTTCTACGTTTTCAATTCATTTATTCATAAATTAAATAGTTCGATGCAGAAAAAATCCATTTAAAAGTATATGTTGTGTTATGTATTTGTGCATACTATAATATCCTTATCCTTATATCCTTATCCTTATATTATGTATATAAAAATCAAAAGAACGTTTATTTGTGAGGGGTGAACTCTTGAATGCCCCAACCGATTTTCGACTTCCAGCCCACAAAATATTTGTAAAAGACCGGCGCGTGTTTTTATATATATTCTACCCCGCTATGTGCCGCTGGTGTCGATGTACGGCAATTTATGTTTTTAGGCGCTATATTCTGTGTATATATCAGTACATTAAGTGGCGCAAACATACTTCTTACGTATATGTATGGCCAAAAGATGGCGCTGCACTCTTAGTAAATTTAAAATATACTGTTTTCTATGCATACATATATGAAATTTCGATAAATTAATGCATTTTTTTTCACATATATGTACTTAAAATACAAAATTCTGTCTTGCATCATTTTTTAAAAATGCATTTTCGTTATTATTTTCTATATCAATAAAAATTTCAAAATCAAATTAATAAAATTTTAAAATATTTTAGGCGACAAAACAACTACACTACAGATGGCGCCTCTATCTTTGCATTCGGTATGGCACCCATTTTCATTAAAGGAACGTGTATTATTTGACAATTATAATCGTTTGTGTTTTTGTTTAACGAATATTCATTAAAAAAGTGATTTTAATAATATATAAATTTAAAATAAATGTAAAATTATTCTTTTGATCGCATAAAAAACCAATAATAAAGAAGTGACTTAACGAATGCAATGTATTTGATCGTATAAATAAGTGATTTATAGAGGAAAACTGATTGTTAACTGTGTTTCGCATACAAAAACAAACATTCAACAAGAGTGAAAAGTGAATTATCATTTATTTGATCGCATAAATTAGTGAAAAACAATATATTTTCAGATAAAATTTCAGAAAAGTGAAAAACTCAACAGATAAAAAGAGAAAACGATAATTTTTTATTAGATTTCTTGCACGAAAAGTGACTTTTGAAGAAAAACAAAATTTTAACTGCGTTTGGTATACAAAAAAAAATCTGTTTTCCTGCAAGAAGAATGAAAATTATCGTTTATTGATGGCATAAAGAAGTGAATTACAGAAGAAAACAAAATATATTTCTAAAACAGTGAAAAATTGATCAGACATAGATTAGATATTGATCAGATAAGAAGAAAAAACAGAAACATTTTTTTTGCACGAAAACTGACTTTTGAATAAAAACAAATTTTTTTAACTGTGTTCCGCATACAGAAAAGTGAGTAATTGAAGGAAAAAATTTTATTTTCACTGTTTTTGATGGCTAATAGCTATGTAGAAGAAAAAATAAAAAATATAATTTGTATTGTTGTTTTTGCCAAAAAAAACTATTGATTAAAAGAATGAATGAAATGATCAAAAACATTTTTTAAACGATTATTTTCGTCGATTTTCGTTTCTTTTCCAGATACATCTGCCAACTCAAGAAATTTTGTTCTCAATTTTGGACATTTAGTGTTAGCCAGTCCCAAATAAAGAAATTTTAACTACTAATTCCGTTTATAGCCAACTTTCGCCAACTATTTTAATGAAATTAAATTATTAACAGAATGCCAAAAGCAAAGTCTAATATTGGTCGTCACACACGACAAGCACAATTTGTTCGGACAGCAAGAGAACAAAGAACAGAGGATCAGCGCCTGCAAGACAACGACGACTCTAGAGCTCATATGGCACAATTTTTCCAAAATGAAACTCCGCAGCATCGTAGTGAACGTCTACATGCAGCTGCATTAATACAGAGAGAATTGCGCCAACGGGCAACTGATGCAAACAGAGAATCAGAACGACAGCGTAATCGGAGAAATCGTCAATTAATGCGATCAACTTTAAATCGTCTGGCATTTCAATATGATCCAGAAATAGACTACTCATCGCACACCAAAGTAGTTATTGGTGATATGGACATAATGTGCCAATATTGCGATGCATTAAAATTTAATAACGAAACAAATGGCATGTGCTGCGCGTCTGGAAAAGTTGTATTGCCTGCACTCAATCCACCACCTGAGCCATTAAAATCGCTGATATCCGGTGTTTCAACTCAGTCTAAATTATTCTTAAGCAAAATAAGAAAATTCAATTCCTGTTTTCAAATGACATCGTTCGGAGCTACTGTAAGGGAAAACACAGGTTTTGAGTCAACTTTCAAAATTCAAGGGCAAGTCTATTATCATCGAATCGGATCTATGCTGCCAATGCCCAATACTGACCCAAAATTCCTGCAGATTTTTTTTATGGGCGAAGAAGAAGAACAAGTGGGTATTAGATGCCATTATAATCACGTTGCAGCGGCGAATGAGCGAGAAATTGTTGCATTATTACAAACATTTCTCCATGAGAATAATTTATTAGTAAGACTATTCAAAGAAGTATCGCCAAGATTGGCTAATGATAATTATATGGTAGTCATAAGACCAGAGAAAGCACCCGCCGACCAACATTCCAGACGATTTAATACACCGACCATTAATGACGTAGCCATCGTTATGGTCGGAGAGCAATTTGAACAGAGAGACATAAGAATTATGCGCCGAGACAATACTGTTCAAACAATTCAAAATAGCCATCGCTCATACGACGCATTACAATACCCCATAATCTTCTGGGAAGGAGAAGATGGCTATCAAATTAACATCAAGCAACGCGATCCAACGACCAGACAAGAAACAAATAAAAATGTGAGTGCCATGAACTATTACGCCTATCGGCTAATGATGAGACACAATGAAGATAATCACATTTTAAAATGCAGACAACTGTTTCATCAATATGTTGTTGATATGCATGCCAAAATCGAAAGTGAACGTCTGCGATATATCCGATTTAATCAGGCAAAATTGCGCGCCGAAGAATACATACATTTACGCGACGCTATAAATAACAACATAGATAGCAATTTAGACATCAACAACATTGGTCAGGCATATATACCACCATCATCGTATACAGGCAGCCCAAGACATATGCAAGAATACATTCAAGATGCAATGACTTTCGTACGAGCTTATGGACGGCCAGAATTGTTTATTACATTCACTTGCAATCCGAAATGGGAAGAAATAAAAAAATTATTGTTACCAGGGCAATCAGCGTTACATCGCCATGATATAACAGCACGTGTATTCAGACAAAAATTAAAATCATTAATTGATTTTATAGTAAAACACCATGTATTTGGTGAAACACGTTGCTGGATGTATTCTGTGGAGTGACAAAAACGTGGATTACCACATGCCCATATTTTGATCTGGTTAGACGAAAAAATAAGACTGGAACAAATCGACAATATAATATCAGCAGAAATACCAGATCAAAACACCGACCCTAAGTTATTCGAAATAGTGAAATCGAATATGATTCACGGTCCATGCGGTGATTTAAATCCGTCATCACCCTGCATGGATAATAGAAAATGCACGAAACGTTTCCCAAAAGACCTCCTGTCTGATACCATAACTGGTACCATAACTATCGTCGTAGATCACAAGAAAATGGTGGTAATACATTTATGTTGGAGAGAACTGATTGTGAAATTGAAATAGACAATAGATGGGTTGTGCCATATTCACCTTTGTTGTCAAAAACATATAAGGCCCACATAAATGTAGAATTTTGCAGTTCTGTGAAATCCATTAAATACATATGCAAATATGTGCACAAAGGCAGCGACATGGCCGTATTTGAAGTCCAGAACTTGCAAAATCAATACGACGAAATATCAAGGTATCAGATGGGACGGTATATAAGCTCAAATGAGGCAGTTTGGCAAATTCTCAGCTTTCCCATTCATGAACGAGACCCAGCTGTCATTCATTTAGCCATCCATCTGGAGAATGGCCAACGCGTTTACTTCAATGCGCAAAACGCAATAGAAAGAGCACTAACTGCGCCAAAAACAACTTTAACACAATATTTTGAGCTTTGCAAGCAAAATAATATTTTTGGCCAGTTTGCACAAACTTTGCTCTATTCTGAAGTGCCATCCTATGTCACATGGAATAAGCTATTAAAAAATGGAGACCACGGAAAAGAGGTTCCCCAGTAGACGGTTATCAAGGAATCTTCAAAGTAAATTCTGTACAAGACAGTACCACTTGGTGAGCAATAAACTCGCAGGAAATTTTGATGTAATATATGCTCCTCGTTCCTGATGTGGCTGCTCACAATATTTTCTTTTCTCGGGTGAGTTCTCCAGTTACAAATATAAATTTAACTTATTTAATTTCCAATTTTATTTTGGTTAATGTAATTTCACAAAGGTCGAGAACGTACTACTTGCTTCCAGAAAAATAATTTATACAAAACAATTATTTATGGAAAATTCCTAATTATATAAAGAGTCATCTGTTAATAGATATTATAAACTTAATTGAGCAACATACAATTTTAGTACAAATTTTCTTGGAAATGTAACATCATACCTAATATAATATTTTACGGCTTGTATTAAAATTGTAAATGTCAAAACAAAGTAAACAAATTAATTTGCAATTTGGTGGTGGTAAGTTTAAACGACTAGATACAATACAAATTTAAACTAAATACAATTTTTCATTTCCAGCTAACAAATGATAAGAAAAAACAAAGGAGCATCTGATGGACAAATTATTTCAGATAAGTTAAATAATAATTAAATTGTGATCAAACGATTCTTTGTGTTCTCTTCTCTTTTTAAGGTTATGATCCTGGATGTCAAAGTTACATTGAAAAAATATAATTACAGTGAACAACTTATATGGAAAAAACTTATGGAATACAATATGAGTTAGTAATATTAGTTAGTATAAATGATTTTAACTATTTCCTATAAGTTAATAATTAGAATACTAAATTATGTTTCAGCGGCTGTTACTGGATGAGGCGTTGATCAAATCCGCTGAGAAAACTATATGTATGCATGTTATTTATTTCCAGGTTTGCTTATTTTTCAGGTTGGATTGAACAATGTGAATTAATTGTTGGTGTTTGCTGCTGGCCCAATTTTGGGTTCAAGGTTTGTAGAGCCCAAACAAATTCTTTAGGTAGACTATACACAGTGCACCCACGACAACGGGAGTGCTTTTATTTGCGACTGTTGTTAATCTCAGTACTAGGGCCAACGTCGTTTGAACATTTAAGAACAGTTATTGGGCAATTGTGCGCCACAAATCACGACGCTTGCTTACAACTAAAATTGCTTGAAAATGATAACCATTGGGATACGACTCTAGCAGAAGCAGCGCTTGGATCTTCAGCAAATCAAATCCGGCAATTATTCGCAATTTTGTTGACGACATGCTTCCCATCAAATCCAATTGGATTATGGGAAAAATATAAAGATTCAATGAGTGAAGATATTCTACATGAACAACGTAGAAGATACCAAGATACCACTCTTGAATTTATAGAAGAAATTTACAACCAAGCGCTAATTCTAATAGAAGATACGTGCATGTTGATTGCAAGTGAATCATTGGCGCAATTAAAAATGATCTCACCAAATCGACCAGCACTCGACCTTGCCAATAATGAAATAATGCGTGAACAAAATTATGATCCAGATGATTTGTTGCAATTTGTTTTGTCTAATGAAGAAAAATTGACAAACGAACAAAAAACAATATATGAGAGGATAATGCTAACGATTGCGGCAAAAGAAGGAAGCTTTTTCTTTTTGGATGCACCTGGTGGAACAGGAAAAACCTTCTTAATATCCCTCATTCTTGCTAAAATACGATCGCAAGGCAACATCGCATTGGCGATCGCTTCCTCCGGAATTGCGGCTACTTTATTAGAAGGAGGAAGAACGGCGCATTCAGCACTAAAATTGCCACTAAACATACAGCACATTGAAAATGCAGTCTGCAATGTGAAAAAGCAATCAGGAATGGCAAAACTGTTCAAAAAATGCAACATAATTATTTGGGATGAGTGTACAATGGCGCACAAACACTCATTAGAGGCCTTAAACAAAACACTGAAGGACCTCAATGGCAATGATAGACTGTTCGGTGGAGCATTAGTTCTGTTGTCAGAAGATTTCAGGCAAACATTACCTGTTATCCCACGTTCGACTTATGCGGACGAAATAAAGGCATGTCTCAAATCATCATCTTTATGGCGGAGCGTTCATACACTGAAGCTCACCATAAACATGCGTGTCAGACTGAACGATAATCCATCCGCAGAAATGTTTGCACAACAACTGTTAGACATTGTAAACGGAAAATTGGCCCCCGATCGCAATACACAATTTGTAAGTTTTCCGGAAAATTTCTGAAACATTGTCGAGTCGAAAATCGAATTGATCGAGCGAGTATTCCCAAATATCGCAACAAATCATAAAAACCATAAATGGCTCGGTGAAAGAGCGATTCTAGCAGCGCGGAATGTTGATGTAGATGAAATGAATTACAGGATCCAAGATAAATTGCCTGGAAAATCTATCACATTCCGTTCAATAGATACAATGGAGGAAGAGAACGAATGCGTCAACTATCCAACAGAATTTTTAAAATCATTGGATATTCCCAATCTTTCTCCACATAAGCTAGAATTAAAAATTGGATCGACCGTAATATTGCTGCGAAATTTTGAATGCGCCAAGACTATGCAATGGGACGAGATTGGCAATAAAGAAAATAATGGGAAATGTAATTGAAGGAACAATCATTAGTGGAAGATATAAAGACGAAGAAGTATTAATACCAAGAATACCAATGATACCCACTGATGTACCCTTCAAATTCAAAAGGCTACAATTTCCAATACGTCTTGCCTTTGCAATGATGATAAATAAAGCCCAAGGACAAACAATGTCCGTCTGCGGCATCAATCTCGAAAATCCATGCTTTTTCACATGGTCAATTGTACGTCGCATGTTCACGCGTTGGCAATCCATCAAATTTATTTATTCATGCACCCGATGGCACAACAAGAAATATTGTGCATGAATTAGCATTAAGATAAAAATTAGGTATCCCAATAGTTAAGATAGTTTAAGAATTAAAAAAAATGAACAAAAAAAAATGATTTAGAAGTAAGAAAAAAATTGAAATTAAGAATAAATACAAAAATAAATATAAAAATTAAAAAAAAAATGAAAAAATTTAGAATTTAGAAAATACAAAACAAAATAAAAAAAAAAAAATGTACAGATTTAGGTTTAAGAAAATCCAAGTGCATATCTAAGTGTTCATAATAAAAAAACATGTTAATAGAAAAATTCATCTGTTTTAAATTATATTTTTGAAATAATTCTTTAGGGTTTCATTTTTAATTTTTCAATATAGCTAAGTATTCAATAAAAGTCCGGACGAAGTGGGCCGGGTCCGCTAGTATATATATATATATATATATATATATATATATATATATATATATATATATATATATATATATATATATATATATATATATATATATATAAATATATATATATATATATATATATATATATATATATATATATATATATATATATATATAGTATATATATATATATATAGCCGTGTTTTCCATGAGAACTGCACTAGAACTCGATAACTTTAAATTCCTTTTATTCTACGTAAAACGAAAAAAAATTAATTCATAAAGCGCGAATGTGTAGTGTATTTGATATAATTACATATTTTAAGTTTAAAAATTTCCCCCGTCAGTTATTTCATCAATATTTTCTTATTTCTTGCTGACGTCATTACACGCAACTACACTCGATAAATTCATGGGTTTATCCAGTGTAACTAAAAAATAAGCTATAATTGTCATTATTTATTGCTTTAACAACTTAAAATGTGTATTTATGTGAAATGCACTACATATTATCACTTTATGGATTTAATTTTTTTTCTGTTTACTTAGAATAAATGGAATTTAAAATTTATCGAGTTCTAGTGCAGTTCTCATGGAAAACACGACTTATATATATATATATATATATATATATATATTATATATATATATATATATATATATATATATATATATATATATAAATATATATATATATATATATATATATATATATATATATATATATATATATATATATATATATATATATTATTATTATTATTATTATTATTATTATTATTATTATTGGGGGGCCATGCGGGCGATCAGCCACTTCTCACTGCGACCTTAAAGATCTATTGTGCTGGCCCCTGCTTAATTATCCGTCCAGTCAATATTCAGGTTCTTAATGAACCTGACGATACTGCCTCCCGGTACGTGATACATACTATCTGGGCTTATTGCTCTCCCTCCTAGATGTTCACTACAGCATGTAGTTGCGCTTGAAAGATGGTAGCATTGGAGCCCAAGAACTTCGAGAGGGTTGTCCCACTCCCGTATATTCCTACTCCTGCCCCGTATTCCGTTTGATTTAATTCTTACGAGTTGCTGGGAATTGCAAATCGCCTGTAGGTCACCCAGCTTTACCACAGGAAGGCCAAATAAAACTGGAGGATGCCTGGTATTCAGAGTCCGCATATTTTGGACTGATTAACATACCAGCCATTCATCCATCGGCATATGCTGTTCCACCTTAGATTAACGTTTTTTGTCAAGGTTTTCTCCTTTAGCGCCGTACTTTAGCCTGTGCCAAATGTCCAAAAATGTGCCAAATGGCCTTAGTTACCAGTGTTTGCCACGAGCAGGCAGCACGTACACTTGCGAATTGTGAACAGGTTACCCCTTACACAATTGTACCCATCACGCAGCTGCCTAATGACAAGACCAGAACAGCTCACGTGATGCGCACCCTACTGAAAGGTTAAGGAGCTGGTAGATTAATCTACACAACTTTGGTCCCCCTCTTTCAATGGACGCCAAACCACCATTTGTGGTGTAAAAAAAGGTATTTAATCCGAAAATGTTGTCCACCATAATTTCCCTCAAAATACTTTCGCCTTTCACTACAACATTTAACTTATTACATATAAAGCAAACCCATGAGTTAATAATAAGCCCTACGTAAATCTATTTAGTAGAATAAAACCCCAGCTGTAACTTAGAAAACCTAGTTTCATTTTAGATCCTGCACATATTACAGTGGTGTCACAATCTAGAGATAGACCAATGAACCAAATTTACGTGAATAATAACACATAGAGTACAACTACTGCAGTCATTAAAATATCATGTTTTTAATTCCATATTTGGGGCTAATGAAAACTTTTGTGAGAGCAACTTTCGTGTATTACATAGACAATAAACAAACTTCCTAAAATTTGATTTTGATCTGTTTCAGAAAATGTTTAATTCTAAATTTTTGTGAATTATAGAAAACAACATAATAACAAGATGTATATATGCAAATACAGGTGTTAAATAGTTCTTATGTGGTAGTTCTGTAGAGATGCACTTAAATTGTTGTATAGAGTGCTTTCTAAACCACATTTATTGTGTTTTTGTTATTTATGATAAAAA
>OY282558.1:402886803-402963838 GCA_958295665.1 Tipula vernalis | reverse complement strand
AAAACGCTGTAATTTTTTTAATTTTGATTATTTTTTATTGAAATTTCGTGGAATATGTTGAAAACATATTACATTTTATGAAAAACATGTTACTGCTCGATATGACCTCCTTTGGCTTTGATTATTTGATTCAGTCTTCCATAGAAAGCATTGCATGCTGACCGAACGTGGGCTTGCGGAATTTTATTCCATTTTCGAACAAGAGCTGACTTCAATGCATCAACACTTTCGTATTTTTTAGTGGACACCTTACTCTCCAAAATGGACCATATGGAGAAATCCATGGGATTCAAGTCTGGTGAATATGGTGGCCATTCTTTCGACGAAATCAGCCGCGGAACGCAATTTTGTAAAAATTGCTGTGTCGCTCGAGCTTTGTGTGACGGTGCCGAGTCCTGTTGGAATGTCCAACGGTTCGTACCAAAGTGTTTACGTGCCCAAGGTAGCAAAGCATCGTTTAGGATCTTTTGGCGGTACATCTCTTGGTTTACCTTGACTCCATGTTCGATGAAAACCAGAGGAGTGCGTCCATCTGCAGTAACTGCAGCCCAAACCATAACATAAGCTGGTGATTGCTTGCGCATGGCAACTCTTGTGTCCAAATTATCGTTGGACTTGTCCTCTAACCAAACACGATCATTTTGTTTATTCACATGCTGTTGAATGGTGAAAATTTTCTCATCAGAAAAGACAATTTTTGGAATCTCATCACGTTCGGCCAAGGCCTTCAATGCTCGTGTTCTTTCAAGCCTAATTTTTTTTTTGTGCCTCCGTAAGATCTTGAACTTTTTGTATCTTGTAGGGCTTCAAGTGTAGTTCATTTTTCAATATGGTTTGAATGCTGTATCGTGAAACATGTAGACGTGCGGCTAATTGATTGGCACTTTGACGAGGATTTCGTTGGATTCGTTTCTTCACCTTTCGTATCATTTCTTTTGATGTTGCTGTCTTTTTAGGACCGCCTCTGTTGCGTTTAGCGATGCTACCAGTTTCGTTGTATCGAGTTATGGTTCGATACACAAACATTTTAATTCACATTCAAATGCTGGAGCTGACGAACTATTGCTGTTTGTGAATTTCCACCCAAATACAGTGCAATTACACTATTACGTTTGAATTCCATTACGATTTTTTTATTAAGATATTAATTTAGAACAATTATTTATTGACACATATAAACAACTAACCAAACTTCAATCTGTCAAAAAATTAATGCGCGAAAATGACAACTACACAAATGACAGCAGAGTGAAGTTAGTAACATTTGGTCTCAGCCACCCTGCATATATATATATATATATAATATATATATATATATATATATATATATATATGTATATATATATATATACATATATATATATATATATATATATAGAGAGAGAGAGAGAGATTTTTAAAATCGCACTCTCCCTATCTCCCTCCACCACCCCCCCCCCCCAATGCATTTCTAATTTGGAGATAAATAAATTTTTTTTGGTTCAAATTTTCATTTGTATAATTTTACTTTGTAATGCCTTATGGCGGATTAACATTGGAAATGGACTATATATTCGCGACCATGTGCGTCCCCAGAATGGACGCCGCCATGTTCTTCTCCAATTGAGCCTTGTTTGCAACGATTGAAGACTTTCTTCTATTTGTCCCACTTAAAATATTGCGACAATTCAAAATATGGCAATGTTTTTGCACAGTCGTCTCTTTTGCACAGTTCAAAGAATTCGGTTATAGCAGTTTTTGGTGGATTTGCTAGGCAGTCTTCTAGATTGTTTTAATTAAAGTAAACTCTCTGGCCATTCTCCAAATGTACATCAAGATACATCATATTTGGGTAGCGTTCGTGAATTGGAAATCCAAAAACGCCACGCAGCTTCATTACTACTTATATACCGGCCTACTTGATATTCAGCAATTTCATCCACACAATTGCCACGGGATTGAGCGGCAAATACACCTTTATCAGAGCCTTCGTGTACATATTTGAGAATGTACTTGATCGATTTCACTGAATTGTAACACTAAATGTTAAAATGGGCATCCAACATCTTCAAAAGTAATGGACCATGTCGCCCTGACCTTAATTTAACGTATGCTGTAAATCCACCATCTTTAGGTTTACGGCGACGGTAGAGCGGATAACTATCAGTCGCTGTTTGCGTTTAGCTTATCAGTGGTCGCGGAAACATATTTGTGCACTTTCCATCCTTCATGCATGGTGACTTTGGATTCAACGAACCGAACGGACCGTGCACCATGTTTTTCATAACGATATCGTGTAGGTTCTTATCGGTAAGTGGGTTTGAGATTTCAGCTGAGATAAGTTGATCGATTTGATTTGGATTTAATTCTTTCTATAATCACATTAAAATATGAGCGTGTGGCAGACCTCTCTTTTGCCATTCAATTGAGTGCCAGTACTTGACGGTTCTGAAGACTTCACCTTTAATAAGTGTATCTACAAATTTAATTACCTTTTGTCGGAAAATTCTTGCAACCAAATCGTGACGGTCCATTCTTAATTGGCCGTTAGTTAAATTTTCCTGCATTTCCTGGCAATTCGGATTGAATGTGTAAGTAATGAAAAGAGATGGCTTACCTCCATGTCGAACGTATGTAATTGTGTCTTGGGCATATTCGTGCATATTTCGTGGTCCCCCAGTGTATGTTGAAGGAAGTATTACCAGCTTTCCGTGTTTTGTAGCAACTCCATCAATTGCTACTGCATCCCTTAAGTGAATATACTCATCGACACGAAGTTTCTTTAGGTTGAGGCGAATGCAGAGCAGCCGTTCATGTTCCATTTTCGCATTTTGCCTCACCATTAAACGGTAAGAGTAGTAAGACATGGCTGATATAATTTTGGTGGCAGTACTATTTGTTCCGGGAATACCTTGGCTAATGTTTATTGCATAACCGTCTTCTCCTCTTGGAAACATGAGCGGATATTGCAGTGCATCATAATATATGTGAGTTTCGCTGATTATATTAAGCTCATTACTTCTCACCTTCAAGACACTATCTCTGTTTTCGAAGTCATTTCTGGCGTGTCCTTCGTGTGGTTTTTTATCAACTTTGATGACTATTTTCATGTCATCTCGTAGATTTTCATCTAATGCAGTTCTGAATCTTCTGAAGTGATATGATTAATTTCTTATCGACCTCAGGTATAATGGAGCAACGACGTTAAGCTTCTGCTTCCTCATCACCCAAATAGTAAATCTGTAGGAATTTTGCATGTTCGTGAAGCAGCGGAAGAAGTGAACTGCCTTTACGTGATACACTTGGCCTTGTATGGAGAAAGTTGGTATGAACTATGTTTTTATTCATAGGCACGGATGTACTAAAAGAAGTCATTTGAAAGCTTAAATTGTATTTCCGTATATAAGATTGAGAAACTCCTTTGATTTTTGATGATCACCATTCATCAGACTGTTTAATGGCTGTGGTAACTTGTCGTAGTTGGGCAACTTGACTTTTCCGTTGGAACAACGTAAACCGGGTATTTCTCCTTTAAATTTCAGTGCTCCACAGAAATTACACTTATTGTCCATCTTACCAATAAGATCTTGCGGAAAATTCATGTATGGCAATGACGGATCATAATGAAATGCTTCTTATTTCAGGTAAAGCTCTCAATTTTCTTTTTCGCTCTCGAGGTGTTTCGATTTTCCGTGACTTGATGTTCCTTTGTCTATTTGATTCAAGACGGTCGGATTTTTCTTCAATAGTTTCGTTTTGAAATGAGGTTTGTTTTCTATGTCTGTTTGCTTCAAGCTCTTTTTCTTTCAGAGCTACTGAAGCATTTTAACATGGTACTTTTTCCTTTTTCGTATAAATACGGGTTGGATTAAACACTGCACGTCGCTTTCTGGGCATTTTTCGTTTTTTCTTATTTTATTTTTAATGACTTGACTGTTTACTGCTTCACTAAAATGTGATTTGCATTTGAAAATTCAGGTCAAACAAAACCAGACATTTCCGTTCACCGTATCATAGTAACCTTTTCATTTTTTTAAAAAACCCTACTACGATTTGCTTTGAAGAGCTGAAAATAGTTGCGTTGACCTAGAAATCAGGAGACCTTTCCAAAATATCCAAGACCACCTTCCTAGCACGCTCCGTCTAGGAGGAGTTTAAGGGACGGAAATCCGGACAAACTTTAAGAATTATAGTATAGATTTAACGGTAAGTCAGAGTATGACATGGTAATTCCTATATATTTTTATAAATTTTTTATATATTGTTAAAACCTTGTAGACCTGAAAAAGATAATAAATTTATCGAAATGTCGAAATAAATATTAAGAATTAGTTGTATTGGCTGCCAAACCCGAAGACTAGAGAAAATTATTGTGTACGGTTAATGTTGTATTTATACTGATTGTCATTAGTTCCGTGGGGTGACAAAACACTATTTGCTTATTATCCTACAATTGTTGTTATTTTGGTCAAACAGGGCCACACAGAAATATATGTTCGACACCATGTTATCTCAATTTTTATTTTGAATAATTAATTATGTAATTGCTGATAAAAGTAACGTATTGGTGAACCATATATAGAAATCTCCATTTTCCAGAATATTTACATTTAAAATGTTTGTTTTTTTTTTCATAAAATGTTACAAAATAACTTTGGCATTTAGCTATCAAATTGAATTTTTAAATAATTTCTTATATTTAACAACCGTTCATTTAAAAATCGAGCGTTCAAGAAAGTTTGTTAAAACGAAAAGACAACGGAATGTATTGAAATGTTAACTAACTTAATTTAAAAGTAAACTGTTGCTTTTGTCAACTTTTGGGGCAGTTAAATCTAACCCTCGTTGATTACAATTTTTGTACCTCACATCCCATAACGCATTTATCATTCCGAAGACGAATCCCCGCTTCATCAAGTCGTTGAAAATGTGGCTAAATTTTTCATGAAGTTCGTCATCAGATTTATTTTCAATAAAATTTAAAAAAATATCTGGTGCCGTGGAGATTCCGAACTGGAGACGTTTCACTTTGAAAGCACCCTTGTGAGTTGCTGGTAAGCTTACGCCAAATCTAGCTTGCCAATTATCGACCCTTATGGCATTGTGGAGATCAAATGGGTAGCTGATGGAATGGAAATGCTTGCGACAATACCGCTTTATTTACGGTAGATTTATAATCTCCGCAAATCCGTACTGTTTCATCAGATTTGATCACAGGGACGATATAGGTGTCGTCCACTCAGTGTACACCATTGACTCCAAAATTCCCTGGTTTAACATCTTCTGCAGCTCGTCCTCAATTAATTCACGAAGAACGAAAGGAACTCGGCGAGGTGGTAGTCGAATTGGTACGACTGTCGAATTCAATTTTAATCAAACTGGTAGACTAAAAAATTCTTATAATTCAACTGAAAATAGGTGTTGCTATTTCTCTAATATGAGCGAAAATTTCGTTGGTCAAATTAAATGCACTCCATCATTTTAGAACCCCATTTCCATTGCACAGGTAAAATTCCATTAAAATTCGATAAGAAAAATCAAAGTTCCATCCTAATTGGCCATATCCCACAACTTCATCTAAAAATCATTTTAAAACCCTATTTCCAACGCGGATGCCAAATATCGCTAAAACCGAGTTGCTCTATTTCCGACAGTAACGCTAACTATTTTCAAATAGAAAAGATTTCGATTTTAAAAACTGAGGTATTTTTTGAACCATGAAATTCTCTTAGGATGTCAATAGCATTTAAAAAAAGATCGAAAAGGCTCGGTCCTTAACTCTATAAACATTTTTGTTCTCTGGTGCTTATGTACCACATACGCTAATAAGAGAAATAAACTAATTTTGATATCAATTAAAACATTTTAATTTGTTTGATTATTTATTAGTTAATCCAATTTCCATTATACATACAGTCCGAAACAAAATTATTTGTACTTGCTAAATGTTTGATGCAACGTAACGGAAACATCTTTAAAAATTATATAAATAATAAACATTTTGAAAACATTAATTTTAATTCAATAAATTTAAGTACCCTGCTTTACATTTCTATCAAAATTTTTTTTAAATTTTAGTTCTAGGAGAAGTTACAGTTAATTTTGTTTTTGCCAAAATTATTTGTACCTTCAAATTTGTTCTCAATATTATTTGTTCAATATGGAAAAAATCAAAATAAAATAGTAAATCAAATAAATTTAAGATTATTTTTTGCTAATTAAATAATGATATAGTCACTCGTAGTTTGTATGCAGATTGTCATTTTTTGTTTAGCCTCTATAAGATCTGGCAAGTTTTTCAAATTTTTGTTGTTAACATCACTTAGAATCTTATCCCGCTCAGTTTCCTGGGCACTCTGCTACAAATTTTTGGTATTTTTAGATCATGAATATCTTACACTTTAATTTAAACCTCCACAAGTTTAAATCGCAACCCTGCCCTGGCAAAAACAAATAATTATATTCAAGATTTTTGTATAATTTCGTGGCAATGACTCTTCTTATGTATGGGAGCATTATTGTGCTGAAGAGCAAATTGAAGATTGACTAGTTTATAATCAACCAGGAATGTTACTTTATCAAATAAACCGAAATTAAACTGTGGTCTTGAACAGTTGTAGTTTATAGGGCATACAGACAAACGGAATATAATCTACCGTCAGGAAATGAAACGTGAAGGGCATCATAAGATAAGCCCTTTGATCTACGGAGAACTGTTTTATGTCCAAATTAGTACACTTTTGTCCTAATTTGATAATATTAGAAATATTTTTATTATTACATAAACATCGAGCATAAATTAGTGTGGATACTGCATCGCTTAGTTTGCCCTGGGCAGAAAATAAAAGGTTACACAGATTTACAAACTGAATTATTCAAGGAGAATGTCTTATTTCGGTTTATTTGATAAAGTAACATTCCTGGTTGATGATAAACTACTCGGTTCTCAATTTGCGCTTCAACACAATAATGCTCCCATACATAAGAAAAGTCATTACTATGAAATTATACAAAAATATTGAATAAAATTATTTGTCTCGGCCAGGGCAGACTTTCGATTCAAACTTGCGGTGGCTTAAGTTAAAGTGGAAGGTATTCACGATCTAACAAGACTAAAAATCTGTAGCAGGGTGCTAAGAAAACCGAGTGGGATGAGATTCTAGGTGAGGTTAACAACAAATTTTTGAAAACTTGCGAGATGTTATAGAAGCTAAACAAAAACTGACTAAACTAACATACAAAACATGAGTGAGACTATATCTTTATTTAATTAGCAAAAAAATAATCTTAAATTTATTTGATTTACTATTTTATTTTGATTTTTTCCATATTGAACAAATAATATTGAGAACAAATTTGAGGGTACAAATAATTTTGGCAAAAACAAAATTAACTGTAACTTCTCCTAGAACTAAAATTTAAAAAAATTTTTGATAGAAATGTAAAGCAGGGTAATTAAATTTATTGAATTAAAATTAATGTTTTCAAAATGTTTATTATTTATATTATTTTTAAAGTTGTTTGCGTTACGTTGGATCAAAAATTTAGCAGGTACAAATAATTTTCGTTCGGACGTACGTTATTGTTCATTCATTATTGTTCATTCCAAATTTCATCCAAAATGATTATAACTTCCACAGTTCAGAACTTCTTATAATTATCGTTCAAAGTTTATCACAAACAGTTAAAAAATATCCATAAGTTTCATCCTAATTGGCCATAGTCCAGAATTTCATCTAAATTCAAATGAGAATCGCATTTTATCGCACACGTCGAAATTCATCAAAATCAGTTATGAATTTTACATGTTAAAACCTAATATGGCCAACCATATTACAAAACTATATTTAAATTCATGTTAGAATCGCATTTCCATCGCACATGTCTGATTTCATCTAAATCGGTTAAGAATTAACCAAGTTATATTCTAATTGGCCATACGCCATAACTTCTTAATATCTTAACTCATTTTAAAATGCCTTTCATCATTGAAAGCACCAGTTGTATAGCCTATGTCATTATGGAACGTGTCATTTCAACCGTAAAGTGATTGTTATGATTTTAGCGCCAGATAATTTCTTGTTCTTAATTTTTTTCGAATATAGCTACAGTTTCTCTAAATATTTTACAAAACGCTTCGTTTAACCGAATATCCTCATCGTAGTAACGTCCAAATCAATAGGGTAATTTCCTTTGGGTTGCTTGGTTTGACGGTTTAATAGAAACATTAGGTAAGTTGATATGGCCATCCGCGGCTACGTCCGTAGCCGAGTTATTCTGTCAAAATTCGATATGTTACGTCAGAATTTTAATTTATATTCCAGAAAGAGACATTTCATAATTTCAAATCATATCAGAATTCGAAATGCCATATCAGAATTTGAATGTTTAATGTTAATCTTCGCATGTCAGAATTCTGTCATATGTCATGTCAGAATAAGAGATAAAATTCGAATTATCATGTCAGAACCTGATAATTCATGTCAGAATTATTAACACAAGATATAGAATTCTAACTCACATCTTAAGTGAGTTGCCACAGGTAGAATTTGAATTTGTGATGCCAAAAATCGATGTGTCATCTCCGAATTCGATGTAACATCGGTTAAGATTTTGACAAGTCATGTCAGAATTGGAATTTGTTTTTGTCGGAATTTGATATTATGTCTGAATTTGATGTGTCATTTCCGAATTTGAGAATATGATGTTAGAATCCGGTACATCATTTACATCATATTGTGAGGTCAGAATTCGATATATCATGCCGAAAATAGATACTTCATATCAAAATTTGAGGTACCTTGTCAGAATTCGATATATCATCTCAATACACCGTACCAGAATAAAATAAATTATGTTAGAAATCGACATATCATATCAGAATTCGTTGGGTTATGTCAAAATTCGATATGTCACGTCGAAATTTGAATTTTTGATGCCAAAAATAGATACTTCATATCAGGATTCGGTAAATCATCACAGAATTCGATACGTCATGTCAGAATTCGATACTTCATATCAAAATTCGATAAGTCATGTCACAATTTGAAGTATTATTTTATCATGTCAGAATGTGAATGTATGATGTAGTATATAGTTTGGTATACCATGTCAAAATTTGTTAAACAACGTCAAACTCAATAAATAATTTTAGAATTCGATATTTCATATCAGAATTTAGATTTATGTATGTTAAGTAAGAATTCGATATGTCAAGCTTTGATTATATTTGTCCTGTCAATATTAGAGTTAATGCTGTCTAAATTTGACATGTCTAAAGTCAGAATTCAAATTTTTGGTAACGGAATTCTTTGGATCAGAATTCTACATAGGACGTTAAAATTACATAGGACATGTCAGGATATGAATTTTTAATGTCAGAATTGTATATCTGATGTGAAAATTTGATAAATGATGACAGAATTCGATATGTAGAGCCGGGATTTAAATTATATATGTCTAGATCTAATACATCAGAATTCGTGATGTTATTCCAGAATTCGGAAGCTTTCAGACTTCTGTATATCATCTCAAAATTCGATATGTTATCCTAGATGTTATATCAGAATTTCAATTTTTTGGTTTTAGAATTCTACATATTATGTAAGAATTCGAAATTTCTATATTTCACATCGATATTTTTCATAACTTGAGAATTCAATATTTATCATCTCAAAATTCATATTAGATTTGGATATTGTTATGTTTTTGCCTTGTCCATTAAGGTTCGTATCACTGGATTGTGAATTTTTATTTCCACTAAAACACTATTCAAATCACTTTTTAATTCGTTTTAATGTTTACAATATCGCTTATACCAAATACTACTAATTCTTACAAGTTTGCACTATCGGGTTCGAAATTCGAATAATCCAATTCGATCTTGTTCGTCTTTTTATATACACAAACCAAACTTCTCGAAAGTTCATGACTTTTCCAGTTAGAATAGCGTAGAAACATTTAGAACATTTTTATCATGGAAAATTCCATTTTAGTACAGTAAAAATATTGATCTATTAATTTAACTTATTCTATCACACCCTAGATGTCACCGTCACAATATACATATTGTGATGGTGACACCTAGTGTGTAATAGAATAAGTTAAATTAATAGCTCAATGTTTAACTGTACTAAAATGAAATTTTCCATGATAAAATTGTTCTAAATGTTTCTACGCTATTCTAACTGGAAAAGTCTTGAACCTACTAGAAGTTTGGTTTGTGTATATAAAAAGGCGAACGAAGTCGAATTGGATTAGTAGTATTTGGTAAGCGATAGTGTAAAGATTAGAAAGGAATTAAAAAGTGTTTTTGTGGAAATACAAATTATATGTGTACAGTAAAATTTGAGAATAATTTATATAAAGTGATTTTGTGAATTTTTATCATTAATAAACTGTGTTGTAATAATTTTTGTGTGATTTAAATAAATTCGTTGGTGATAAATTTAATTGATTTTGTATTATTCACAATCCAGGGATACGAACCATAATTGACAAGGCAGAAACGTAAAATATCATCCCAGAATTCAACACAATTTATTGAATTTTGATACGGTGTATCGAATTTGACTTTAAGTTTTGGAAATTAAAATTCAAAATATTATACCGGAATTCGAGAATCATACCAGTATTCGACCAAACATATCAGAATTGTGTAATTCGTGGTGGAAATTAATTTTGTGACTTCAGATTTTGTGCTGTTGAAGTCAGAATTCGATATATCGTGTCTGAATTCTATATGTATTCCAGAATTTAAATTTTTATGTCAGAATTCTACACAAGGACAGGTCATAGTTTAGTTGTAATTACGATATGATCGATATATCATAATTTGGGTTATTTTGGGGTAAACACCGGTTTTTATATGAAAATTTGTATATAGATACACAATAAAAAAACATCCTCGTGTTTACATTTATTTATTAAAATACTAATGGTAATGTCGATCCAAACTCCAGACGTGTATCGCATAGAAAAAACGAAGTACAAGAAAGATAAAATTCTTTCTAGTTTTACTCGAGTGAAGTTACACTCATTTTCGTGTTAGCATCGTTGTACAGTGCAGGAGATGCCAACACCTCCCTTTTTAGCAGAGTTAAAAGTCCTTGAAGCGATAAGGAACTATTCGCTTCCGTGATGTGGTGGTTCCACTAGTTGAATGAATCGGACTGACTTCATTGTAGTTTGATGTAAGAAGAGCTGAAACTGTTGTTGTTGTTGGTGGTTCATCTGGCAATGCAATTGGTTCGCATATTGTATCCTTGGCTGTTGTTGGTGTAAGGGATCCTAAACCATCTTGACTCGATACTGGGCAAAACTGAAAGCATCAACTATAACGTTTTGCGGCGGTTTCTCTTGTTCCGATGATCGTGGTCTGAGCTGGTTAATGTGTGCTCGATGTACCCGATCATCACTTAGTAGAATTTTATACAAAATCTTATTTATGCGCTCGATAACTTCTCCAGAACACCAATAATAATGATTACGGCGGTGAACCTTAGCGTATACCCAGTCGTTGACATCAAAACTTTGTGAGCGTGCTGAATGTTTTTTGTCAAATTGTTCGCTTTGATTTTCTCTTTGAACAACCATATTTGGCGGTGGTGATTATGTGGCTGGTTGTTGTTTCATTAAATCTAAATCGGTAGCTTTAAAGAAATTGTTGCAATGTATCTTTCATCTTTTCCCCCTCAACAGATTTTTTTAGTGCTCTCTTGAAGGTATCGACGAACCGCTCTGCCTGTCCGTTCGGCTGCGGATGATAAGGTGCAGATCGGATATGCTGGATACCGTTTGACAAACAAAATTCTTGAAAGAAGCTAGACACAAATTGTGTGCCGTTATCCGATACAATAATTTTTGGCAATTTAAATTGAGCACATGATTTGTTGATCATGTTGACTGTAATGGAAGCGTTCGTTGATTTTGTTCGGTAAACTTCTGGCCATTTGGAATACGCGTTGAAAATAACCAAGAAGTATTGATCTTCATATGGTCCAGCATAGTCTATATGCAGTGGTTGCCATAGACAATCTGGAATCGGCCATGCTTCAAGTTTTGCTTTGCTTGGTGATCTTGCAACATTCATGCATGAACTATATTTAAAAACAAGTTATTTGATGTCACTGTCGATGCTTGGCCAGTATACGTAGCTTCTAGCAATGGATTTCATCCTCTCCATTCCTTGGTGACTCTAATGAAGCTGACGTAAAACTGTTTTGTGAACAATTCTTTCGCCAAACACGAGACAATCGTTTACAACCGACAGACTATGTTGTCTTGCATAAAATGCTTTAACCTTGTCGTTGCTGTTTCCTTTCATAGTCTCGGGCCATCTGCACTGAACGTAATTTATAACTTCTTGTAGAATCCTACACTTTGCAGTTTCACGCTGAATCATCGGAAATGTTAATGGCACACCTTCAATGGACTCGGCGAGGGTGTGGTTTAGTCTTTCTCCATTTGAATGGTTGCAATAATGTAGTCCTCGTCTGGTTTGACGTGTGAATCGATCAATCGTAATAATATATCCGCATGCTCAAATTTAGTTTTAGATATATATTCGATATCGAAATCGTATAGTAACAAAGTCAATGCCCATCTCTGCAATCGGTTGGCTACGTATACCGGTATTCCTTTTTTGAAACCAAAAATTGACAGTAATGGCTTATGGTCGGTCTGTAGTGTGAAATGACGACAAAATATCATTCCATGGAACTTTGTTACTGCGAAGATTAGACCCAATGCTTCCTTTTCTATTTGCTATAATTTTAATGTGTGAGCATTAAATCCGATTTGAGAATATCTTTGGATGAGTTGAATGAATCTTGACATTCTCGACTCCAGTTAAATGAAGTGCCTTGAACCAGTAATGTATCCAATGGTTTTCGTAATTCATGCATATGCTTTATAAATGTCCCGTAGTAATTGATGGCATCCAAGTAAGATTGTAGGGTTGGAACATCTTTGGGTGGTGGCACATTGGAAATTGCATTGACTTTTGTTGGATCTGCTCGCAACTCATTCTTATCTATGATATGTCCCAGATATTTTATTGATGCCATGTAAAAACTGCTTTTCTCGATTTTCAGATGAAATCCGAACTCTTGTACTCGTTCTAAAACCTTACACAAGTTTTGATTATGTTCGGCAACTGTTTTTCTTGAAACGATAATATCGTCCAGATATGCTGCTGTACCATCAATGTCATCGACCATAGCACTCATGATTTGCAGGAACCCGCCGGGAGCTGGTGTGCACACCTCCGTTACTTTTCTTCACGACAACAATGGGTGCTGCCCATTCGGAAAAGTCGATCGGGGTTATGATTCCTAGCTCTTGAAGTCGATGCAATTCATTGTCGATCTTTGTTAGAGCAGAAAAAGCAACTGGCCGCTTTGCCTTGAATACTGGAATGACATTTGGCTTCCTGTGAAGGATGATCTGCGTTTTCTTGCAATATCCCAATGTATTGCTGAACACGTCCGGAAACCGTCTCCTAAGCTCGTCAATGCTGAATGTGGTTGACTGAACCTGCATGCACAATTTTTTGATTGGAATGTCCCACAAGTTGAACCCTCCAATCCAGTCTATACCCAAGATGCTCAAACTAGGACAGGTTGATATATAGCAAAGGCCTTCTTTAACATCGTTTTGGAATGCCATTTTGCAGCGGAATTGTGCTACAAGTTCCATTGGTTGACCTGACGCCGTGTGAGCTGTGTGCACAGTTGGAGATAAAACAGGTTTACCTATCGTATTCCATGTATCCTATGATGGTAATGCCTGAAGCAGTATCTATTTGAAGCTTTACAGGAACATCATTAACGCTGACGCTTAAGAATTTGCGTTTCGAAACTACATCAATGCTGTTAATAGAAAAAATTCCTTTAGAGTATTGCTTATTACAGTTAGAAGGATGTTTGGTACTTATCTGTTATTTTGATGTCTTTTGGGAAGCGGAACAATTTTTGTACCCTTCCTTGTAACCGGTTTTGCCGCACTGCTAACATTTATGATTTTTGAATGGACAGTCAGCTGGGTAATGCATGCCACCACACTGCCAGCACGGGTTTCTTGGTGGTGCATTCGATGAATGCGGTTGTGTCCATTTTTGTGTAAAACCCTTTCTCTGAATGTGGTGAGGTTTCTCTTTGAATTTATGATTTGACAGATCAGGATCAGGTGGTGCCTTTGATGATTTTGACTGCTTGATTGCATTCACTGATGATGAATTTGGTTTCTCGATCATGTTTGTATCCTTTTTCAAGTTTATAACCAATTGGCAATCATCTGCAAGGTCTGACAATGTGACGTTGTCATCTGATTCGAATTTTGATAATAGTCTTGTGCGGATGTCGGAATCGCGGAGTTGTGATTGTTCGCACTGTTTATTTATTCTGGCAGCATAAGATAAAAAATCTTCCGTAGTCGACTTTTCCATTTGGAAACACTCGAATCTGGTTCGGAAAAGAGACTTTTGAGGTCCAAAAAATGTCTTCAATTTTTTTATGGATTCTTCGAAAGTGAATTCATATGGTGTCTTCGGCAAAATGTAGTTCGCATATTTTTCAAAATTAGCTGTGTGTAATTTATGCATAAGAAGTCTCACCCTCGCCGCATCGTCTAATGTTTTACCGTTTGTTGTTGTATACCGTGGACTTTGAGGTTATGTTTTTGTCCCCGTTTTTCATAATTTTTTTGATGAGTAAATCCTGGTTTTGGATCATTTTTGTCATTGCCTGTAGGGCTGCCGTTAAATCTTCACTCATTTCATATAAAATAAAATAAACTTGATGAAGGGTGGTCAATATTCCAAATTAACTAAATTCACAACACATTTTATTAAACTTATAGTTTATTATAAGTTATAATTATTACACAAATAAAATGATTTATATTTTTGGGTAATGTCGATCCAAACTCCAGACGTGTACCCCATAGAAAAAACGAAGTAAAAGAAAGGGACAATTCTTTCTAGTTTTACTCGAGTGAAGCTACACTCGTTTTCGTGTTAGCATCGTTGTACAGTGCAGGAGATGCCAACACTAATAATAATTTTGGCATACAATACCTTTTTTACAGGATATAGTATATTTAAGCATGATGATATCATAAGTTAAAAATTTTTTTCATACATAAAGTATAAAATAACGTTATGCAAATTACACGTTTTATACGTGAAAAAACTGTGTAAATTACATAGTGTAATTTACTCGCCCAACCGTGCTAAAATAAGTAACTAAAATTGTCAAGTAAAAAATATTTGATTAAAATGATAAGTATGTGGTGAAATTTTGAAGAGAAAGCCAAAACTAGAACTTAGCATAAGAGGATTTCAATACGCTCATTAAAAAAAATATCAAAAATTTTGGCTGTTCAGTTGGACAAACTAACTTTCCTGCGTTTTACGGGGCTAGAGAGGTAGTCCAAAAATCATTACACATCTCGAAACGCTTGAAAATTTAGACTCGTAAATGAACACCGTGACGGTTAAAACGATTCATTCCATTAAAATCGAGTAGAAAGCTTGTTTGATTCATTTAAAAGTCGAAATATTCCTTTCCATAAATTTTTTCAAATTTACGACTAATCGGATAAATACCTTATTGAACGAGAACTATTTCATTTTTGATAAAGGTACGTATAATCTAAGAACTGGTAAACGTTTTGTTAAAATAGTTTTGTAACGGCTGAAAATTTCTGAAAATGTTATTTTTTGTATTTAAAAGTAATATCGATAACCTCTCTGGACAAATCTGTGCCTGCGCCACCCCAAATAAAGTATACCTCTTCAAAGTTTTTTAGCATGATTTTAGTCGGGCCCTGGGTGTATCCTATCACCAGGCGAGGGTCAAGTTGCATTGTTAAGTGTCACATTTAAAATGTTTTTTACCGTCAGTCATTTTTACAGTACATTTCCAATGCTATAGAAAGATAACAAAAAAAAATTTAATTCCAGGATGATCTGTCAGTGCTGGGTAATGGCCAATTTGTTTTATCGTTTAAATAGGTGTTACATGTTAAAAAAAAAATTAAGGGATATACTTCACTTTGAATTGCCTGTATTTTAATGAACTTTGAACAGTTCTGGGGCGGCTCAGGCCCGGAATTGTCCAGTTAGGTTGACGGTATCTTTCTAAAGAACGAAAAAACTAGTTTTTCACCCAAATTCAGTCAATATAAACTCTTTCAACGTTCACCAGGGGTGCGATTCTGGTTCAGTGATAATTTGAAATAATAAAAAAACTTTTCATTCTCATCTAGTCATCCGTTCTAATCTTTTTCATTGCACAAAACAAAATTATGCATGCCTTATTGAACTAGAATGCGATTTTGCTTCGATGAAAATGAAATCTGATAAAAGTATCAGTCAAACACTGTGTTTTGCGATTACAAGTTAACGACGAATGATAAATTTATGAAGAATTGGAAATAAATTCAATAATTTTAGCAGACTGTTTGTTGTCGATGATAAAATTTGTACGTATAGAACATATTAAATTAGTTTACAAATAAATTAGTTCTTAAGAAAGGTGATGCACCAAAAATGTGTTTAGATTTCGAAACATGTATGCATGCAAATGTTTATTTTTAAGATTTTAAATTTTAACACGTTTGGATGTTTCACGTTAAATCTCTCAATTACTTTTTAGAATCTAAATAATTTGTGTAATTGGGCAACTGCAAATTCAAAATTAACGGGAAATCTCCACTCTAAGGAATTTTAAAAGTCTTAAAATACTTTAATTATTGGAAACAAAAAGCGAAACGTGACCCTAAAATACTTATACCTACCATAAAGAAATATTTTGCAAAATGAAAATAATAAAACATCTTCTTAATTTAGCTTGTGGTGCGGTGTGAATAGGATGATTTTATAAAGTATTTAAGAATTCTTTAGAAGAATTAATGGTTTATTGACCTTAGTACACAATGCGGTTTTTGTTTGGAAAAATGTTGACTTAATTTTCCCACGTTGGGGGTTGGCGAAGTAATCGTCAAGTTTCGTTTAATGTTCTCAAATTTCAAAAATAATTCTAGTTCGACACGTAAAATGAAAGGAAAGGGCAAAAATGTTTTGGCAGGCGTAATGCCGTTTATAATTAATTGTGATGTACTATATTCTGTGGTATTACCATTTTTATCTTTTGAAATGCTTTCTGAAAAATTGAAAGAATATTGGAATTTTTAACGACCCGAACAGTTGAATATATTCCGATAACGACAATAAGCATTCAGCTTTAAAAAAAATGAAGATCCTTTTTTAGGAGTTTGTAAATTTTTAATATCATGATTTATTTGAATAAGAAATTCCAAGGTATCCTATCTAGTTGCCTAGTTTAGATCTAATTTAATACCCACTACATTTGTGCTCTAAATTCAATCAAATCAAACTTTTGGTTATTTGGCTGATTAGGTTGGTTTTGATAGAGCTCAGATGTAAATGCCAAGTGTAAAAATTACCCTCGGTGACCGACCTTCTAAAAGATTTTGATATTTCATCACTCATTTCTCGCAAACCATATAAAATCTTTCGCAATATTTGTATTGAGAGAAGCAAAAAAAACATACTGCGTGTACATATACGCAGTAGGGAACTTGTAGACTACGCACTTGTAAAAAACTTCATTCAATACTACTGCCGTGTGTCGTTTGTAAACCTAGCTTAATGAATAATTATTTTGCCTTCTTAATAAAATTCAAACATTTAAATTTCAAAGCAGGCATAATACGAAAAACAATGAATTCGGATTTTTGCTTTGTTTACACCGAATCAAATTTATCATTTCATTTAATCACTGAACCGGAATCGCACCACAGCTCTCCTAAACTATTGAGATAATTTTGTTTTATATTTGGTTTGTTCTCAATTTATTGTTCTAACTTAGTAGTTTAGGCAGAAGTAAATCTTTGTTTAGCTTCTAAAATTTACTGTTTGGTTTTGTTGTCTTTGCTTTATCAAATTTTAATCTAAGAAAGTCGAATTATGTATTGTTCGACGAAAAATTAAAAATATTTATAAACCTCATGAAATATGTGCTAGAACATAAAATAAGCAAAAGTATTTAAAAATGTGGCAACATAGGCTATTTGGCTTATAGCATAGGGCTAGTTCGCCTTTAATTGTTCTAAATCTATATTGTTCTAAGTATCCGACACATTTTTGATTTGAAGCCTATGAATTTTTGAATCCTAAGTCTAATGATTAGTATTATGAGTGATCATTATATTTTTTAAAATTAAGAGTAAAGTTATACTGCAGGATTTATCTTTGCTGTCGTGAAGTTCTCATAATAAATTTGTGGTGTCTATGCGACCTAATCTCTGAAATTGGTGTTATTTAGCTGTTAGGATCTTGTTCGTTTCGAATTAATTTTTTCTTGAATTACATTGTTAAACATTGTACATTGTGCATTCGCGTAAAATGTGTTAATAATTGTGTTAAAAAAATGCTTTAAAAATTTCACCCCGCGGTTACTATTCGGGACCGCGGTCATATGATTTCCTATGATTATGACTTAATTTTTCATTTTCGGGTAGGTTAACACATGCTGCATACCGATATTTTACTTTCGGCTGGGAAATTGATGCCTGGCATTAAAATGATTCTTCGTTATTGACTATTTACTTTCGGGTGGCAACTATAGGCTAAGTTTAAAAGGGAATATTTGAAAGTGATTAAACTCAACTAAGGTTCGTTAGTTTAAATTTTCATACCCGTAAATTAGTAAACAATCCTCAACTGTTATGCTATGTTAGGAATATTATTACTTTAATTTTAAAAATTTGTAAAGAACTTGTAACAATCTTGCGTGGTACCGATTGTGAAGAAGAAAAAATTTATCTAGTCAGAGGTTCCGGCATACGGTCGATTACGCCGACTAAGGCTCAGGAGCTTTTGGTGGGCTTTCCGGAACATGAGTAGATCTGTGATGACCGTGAATTGAATTAATTTTCCAAGGGAAAAAAACCGGTACCACCTATTAGCCACAATACCCAGTTAATCTACTGCAATTTACTCACCTCAACTCATTCTCATTTAATTTTATTTTATGCGTTCATAGTTAATTGCGAAACACTTCCAGAAATTCAAGAAAAACCAAAAACGCAAATTTAGCATTTTGAAACTTAACTAAAATTCAATATTGTATTGTTAATAATTTTTGAAAATAATAATTTTATACTTAGTTAAATAAAAATAATGAAAATAAGCTAAACCCTGAAAAGCTACCCTTATATTTTTAAGGCTAAAAAAAAATATCGTATAATAATATCAAATGTACATATAATAAAGAAAAAAATTAACAGAACAAACAAAACTTAATGGTATTATGTTAATTGAACTTAGAGCAAAGCGCGACCGATATAAAGTTGATTGGTGTGCAGCTTGATGCGTTGCATGCTACGCTGCATGACATTTTAATATTGAATGTAGCAAATTAAAAAAATTGGTATGTGTGTAATTGTGCATGTGTTCAATTAAGAAATTTTGCTTGTCTCAAAAAAAAAAAATAATAATAATCCTATTGGTGTTTGGTCCTCGTTGTTACCAATGAACCAAATAAATCAATTAATAAATCTTGGTTTGGTTTATAACTTGTTTAAAACCTTATTCACATTCAACACAAGCGATTTATTTGTTCTTCACTTTATGGCACTAATTATTAATTAGGAATTATTTTATTCGTTAGACCGGTGTGAAGTTTTTAACACTTTTTTTTAACACATTTTACGCAAGTGTACAATTGTTTCATAGTGTAATCCAAGAAAAAATAATATATGAGAAACAAGATCCTACCACAAGCCAAATAACATGAAACTCAAAGAATGGCTCGTACGGACGCCATGTAGGATAGAAAGAGGATGCCTTAGGCTTTCCAAATCTGTACGCGCTAATCCATAATTTAGGGTTGGGCTCTGATGGCAAATTTTCAAATATTACCAATATAAATTAAAATATATGGAAAATCATGATTTTACACTTTGCTATATAACACAAATCTCAGAGATTGGCTCGTATAGGCACCATATAGACATATTAGGCTTTCCAAATCTGTATATGTTATTCGATAATTTAGGGTTATGCGGTAATAAATTTCTATTAAAAGCTTTACCCAGGCGCCTCCAACTCGAAACAATTCAAACTCATCAAGGAAAGGTTGAAGATATTTGAGACGACTTATAGGTGATAACGGTTTCTTCAGCTTCAAACGTTGAATGTCGTTATTAAATTCCTTATTTTGTGCGTACTTGAATATAAGTTTTTCCGCAGCTTGTGGTTCCGACGTGTGACGCAATTTACCTTGTATCTGAAAGTATCTTTTTAACCTTAAAGTAATAAATCGAGAAACAAAAGCTAACACTCGAACCAGTTTATTAAAACTTGAATATTTCTCAATTAGTTAATCAAGCAATGTATTCTCTGGGGTTTGAATTAGTAGCAAATAATTGTGTGTTTCTTTTTGTAGGTTTCAACAGAAAGGGTTTTCGGTAGGCCAATCTTTAACGTTTGCAAGCCACTCTGGTCCGTTCCACCACAGCTTAAAATCGATGAGTTCTTCCTTAGACCTCTGCTAGCACAATCTGCTGGATTTTGCTGTGAAGAGATATGCCGCCACTGTCATCGGTTCATGTCATTGAGAATTTCAGCTGTACGGTTACCAACCAAGACGTTCCACTTTTTGGGAGGGGCCGAAAGCCAATCCAGAACTAACGTAGAATCCATCCAAGCATACATTCCATTTATTTGATTTTGTAGTGAATTTTTTACGGTGAATAGCAGCTTTTCTGCGAGTACTGCGCCGCACAACTCTAGCCGTGGGATGGATATTTGTTTAACTGGTAAGACCTCCGTTTTTGCTGACAATAATTGAATTTTTGTTTCTCCTGTTGAATTTGTAACTCGAGTGTATACCACCGCTGCATAGGCATCTTTGGAGGCATCTGAAAATCTGTGAAGCTCTAGTTTCGTGAGCCATTCGATAATTATATTATGTGGTAATTGTTTGACCCATCCCCAATTTTGGGCCCATAAACACTGAAGAAAAATTTTAAAGAATACGGTGACTGGTGCGGTCCATCCTAATGGATCGAAGAGATGGCTCGTCTCAGATAAGTTGCCTTGTTTGGTCATATTGGGATGATCGATTAATTGAACACGAAACTGAAAAACATCTTTTACTGGGCTCCAATAAAATCCGAGCACTTTAACTGACTGGGATTCTTCGATTTCGAGTTCTAGCGGGTCATTTAAATCGTGATCAATTTGATTTAGTACAGATTTATCATTGGCTAACCATTTTCTCAGGCTAAAGCCTGATTTAGATAGAATTGAGGTTATTTGCTGCTTTATGTCTCTGGCTTCTTCGACGGTATCAGCACTAGACATCAGATCATCTATATAAATATTTTTGGTGATGTGGTTTGCTGCCTTTGAGTATCTTTTTCTATTACATGCTGTGGCTTCATTAAGTGCTCTGGTTGGCAGAAAAGTAGTGCTCGCGGTACCATACGTTACTGTTTGTAATTTAAAATGCTGAAATGGTTCTTTCGTACTCTCGCGCCAGACAATCCTTTGGTACTTACAATCTGCATCGGCTACACGTATTTGTTGAAACATCTTTTCTACATTGAATGTAAATGCAACTTGGAACTCTCTGAATCTCAATATAATTTCAAATAATGATGATTGGTCCTTCGGCCCAACAGTTAAGCAATCGTCGAATGACGATCCTGTTGTGCTTTTGGGTAGTGGTATCACTAGACTCCTTTGTAACTCCTTGGTGCGGCAAATAGTATCCCTTTGCCTTTAGTTCTTCTCTCGGTATTGGTCTCATGTGCCCCAATGACAAATATTCGTTCATGAACTCCTTGTACCGCATAGCAAACGTGGCATTTCTGGTGAACTTCTTTTTCATCGCACGCATTCGTTGGATTGCAATATCTAATGTTTCGCCTAATCACGGTTGGTGATATTTTAAAAGGCAAATGAACGACAAACCTGCCTGTATCATCAATCTGGTTGGTTTCCCTAAAATGCGTTTCACAGAAAATTTCTTCTTCTGAAAATTTGGCCATTGGTGAATTGACATTTTTTAGCTCCCAGAACTTTCGTAAGAGCCCATCCAAATTTTCATCATTACTGCTAGTGCTGATTGTAAGCGATTGAACGACTTGATTATTAGGTGATTGTCCTGCTATTATCCAACCGAATACAGTATTCTGCATAATCAGATTATTTGTTGTGGTTATCTTGCCGTCTACTAGCAACTCGAATAATTTGTCGGAACCAATTAATATATCTATATCTGCGCTTTTATTAAAACAACGATTCTGAGTTTTTACTAAATCTTTTCTCTGTTCCACAGACATTTTTTCATCTTGTCAAACTCGTTCCAATTATGATAATGATCAGGACATAACTGCATGATGCGGTAGTGGCAGTGATGTGGCTTTTCACATTATAAAGCTTTGATTGTTGTTGTTGTTGTGGTGGTGGTTGTATTCATCGATTTTAACTGCGTACCGATTCTGATGCATCTATTTGTCGACTCAAGAATTCGAGGAATTCCTTCTTGCGGTTAAGATGTGTATCAACAAATGATCTCTGGATTCTACACTTTCTCCCAGCGCTTTTAGGCCACGGATTATTTCGTATGATGTATCTAGCAATATTCTTACGTGGGCGCCGCTCGCTGTTGAAATGTCATAAACTTCTTTATAAACATGTACATATACATATGGTATGCTTTTTTCGGTCGTACCTCTCTCTGAGCTTCTTAAACGTCTCAAGGTAATTGGCGTCCGTGATGCTTAAGTGCTTTAGCAATCCTGCTGCTTCATCACTTAGTGTGCCTTTTAGATACTATAATTTTTGAGAAGGTGGTTTGATTGTCGTGTATCGTAGAGCAAAATAGATCGTAGAATAATTGTTACTCTGGGTAATCACCGGTAATGGTTGGTATTGATATTTTCGGCAACTTAACTTCGGTATGACTACCGGATAAACTGATTTCGACACACCAATTTTTTATTTTTCATGAACGTTCTAGATTTTATTATTAAGTAACGTATGTTTTAATTATAAATTATTAAATTATTATGATTTTGTAACTATTCTCCTCAGAATTTGCGTTAGGTTTTTCTTAGCTAAGCGATTTTAATTTTTTTTTATGTTTTTCGTCTTTTTTTCCACTAGAGATGTTGACCACTTCAAATTTTATTTCAAATTCCCCTTGTTTTCCAGTTTACCAACCTCCCATCATCAAAATTTCATTTTTTTTCTTTTTATTTTGGGAAGACAGTATAGATCAAGATATAATAATGTCGATTTGTACAGTATAACCGAAGAAACGCAATGAGAGTTAAATTATTGATAAGGATACTATATGATTACTATCCATATACCATCTGATATTGTTATATAAAATTTAAATATGTATCCAAAACAAACTTAGAACGACTAATAGCCGTAACAAACTTTATTTGCCGTTACATTTAGAATAAACTAACAATAAAGAACACCAAATAGCAAATCCCAGCATTTTAAAACACTCGCTTTGTTTTCAATTTTTAATTTAACCGGAACGATAGGTTGTTGTTGTCAAATCAAATCAAATTTAAAATATTTATGATTTTGCATTATGTGCCAAGTATATGGTCAAAATTTGTTTAACTATAATTTAGGCCTATAAACTCAAACCTTTTTCTTATTACGAAAATTTCTTAACAATCTTCAAATTTTAGATTAGCATAAGCTATAGAAAGTTCAAAATGTGATAACTACAGTACTCTATAAGTAGCTCAGTTTTGTATTTCCCATTAAATTTGTAATAGAAATTTCTAAAGTTTTAGTATGACAAATTGACCAAATACGCTTTCAAAGTATTTTGCTATTTTTATAACCTTTCAAGTGGTTTTATTGCGACCAAAAACCGATTGTTAAACCATCCAAGGGAGTTTCTTTATTAACCGTATAAGAGATCAATAAGTCTAAATGTGACCTTCACCATTCAAATATACTCGTATACGAATGTAATGTGTATAATAGCTTGAAAAAAGATTTCATTTCTCAAATTTCCCTTATCAACATTGAAATGGTATGTAATTTCCTTTTTTTTTTTATTTTTTTGTTGTGCCCATAAATTTTCCTATAAAAACGTAAAAATCGGAATTTATACCCAAATTACAAAATTGATTGGTTTGTCAATGTTCTATACAGAATTTATATTTGTAGAAAATATTTTCACTTTACAATTTCATAAATCAAAGAATTTTCATTTTCTTCTTGAGATATGTCTTTATATCTAGCATATATATGTATGTATATATGGTTTCTAAATAACACATATCTATTCTAATATCTAAATATTTTTTATTTATTTGTTTTCGATAAACATAAATATGTCAATATCGGATAGATTTTCTATTCATTTCAATCTATCTGTACGATAGAACATAAAATTTACGATTTAACCCAAAAATTAAAAATGGGTGCGAGTCTTGCGGCAACTATATATATACCTTAACAAATTGGGATTAAAATTCTTTAAAAATTTTATGCTATAGGCTAAGCCTATCAGGTCCTAATACAAATTCAAAATAATTAAGAAAAGTTAATTTTTCACACAATGCAGTAGACAGCGAGATTTGCGGTTTTTATCTGGTGTCGTAAAGTACAAATTCAATGTCGTAAACAAAAAAATTATCGAATCCTCGTATGTATTTATATGCTGACCAATGAAGTTTGCGTGGGAGTCGGGGGGTGACACAAAATTAAATATAAAACAATACAATACAACAACAAAAAGGGGATAATAGGGATATGCTTTATAGGTATACAGGATAGTAATAAAAAAATCGTTTTGTTTTTGCTACAGCTTTATGCACAGATTATACGTATCGATTACCCAAAATAAAAAATTGGAAAATATAAATAAAACGAGAATTTATAATCGGCTTACCACACACGCTCTAAAAGTGTTTAATACTTTTGTGAAAGGTTTGGATTTAAGTTTATTGAAAATTCAGGATTTTATTTTAAATGCTCTTTTTCATTTTTGTTTACAACTTTTTTATCGTCTTGCAGAGTTAACAACAACAATGTGTGCACATTTACTTCATTACAACCAAATTACAGCCAAAGATATTATTGTAACATTTTTAGCAAGGCACATTCCTGCAGCATTATTCGATTCACTTTTGTTTCTTTATAAATCGCTGAGCTCAGGGATGATATTTTTGATAGCCAAAGGTAATTTTTAATTTTTTTCAATGTTAATTAATTCATGTAATTTGTAATATGCTACCGGTGGTTAAACCATTTTTAAATGGGTTCTTATTAACACGTAGAAGTATATTAGTATTTACGAAAAATCATTCAACGAAACCGACTAATAGACAGAATTCTATTTATTTAATTTTTAGTTTATATGATTTTAATACGTTCAGAAGATTGTAAAAGAATTCAATCCAGTTTCGAACTGATGAGCTTATGATTATGAAAAATCAATCTTCTCATGAAGCCGCGGCGACTGGACTGATTATACCACAATTTACGTTCGAAATATACAAAATGTACTGTGCGTTATGTACTAGCGAATCATACTAATACAGATAAATTCTCTTACAGTTTTTTCTTCTTCACGACATTCACACAGATATATTTGTGTGTAACCTAATTTTACATTTTTAATTGATTTTTTCATAATCATAAGCTCATCAGTTCGAAACTGGATTGAATACTCTTACAATCTTCGGAACATATTAAAATCATATAAATTAAAAATTATTAATTATTAATTTTTTATTTTGAAATATTCGTCAAAATATTAACAATTTCAAGGCATTTGTTCACACAGAGTGAACATACCCCGTCTAAGCTAACCAATCATACCTCAAAGAAATTTATATGGGAGAAAAGAAGATAGAAAATGTTATCAACAAGCTTATTTTGAATTTTGATTATCTAAAACAAACAGGCAGAGCAACATCCACGTGCGATTTGCGACTACCGAGGAAAGATGATCCCCATTTCAGTGGAGAGTATTCCGAATTCACGTCGTTCAAAGATTTACTGCAAGTAAGCATTCATAATAATCATTCACTAATCCATTCAAACAAGGTTTAATATTAACGGGTGAGTTCTTAGAAGCAAAGCATATGATCACATTAAGCACATTCCAGTTACGTATGCCAATTATAAAAATGCCTTGATTAAAGTATAAAGAACGATATAATCGTATGAGGCACACCGTCTCGTCCTTAATGTTTAAGTTTTCAGAAATACTATGGGCTCTACGATTGTGATTTCCGAACTCCAATGAATTGTATTACCTCTGGCCTTTAAAGCTGTTTTGAGCTGTCGGTGAAAACGTTCGACCATAACATTAGTTTGGGGATGATAAGAAGTTGTACGAATTCGGTGTGAGCCCAAAAGTTTAGTTAACTCTAAAAAGAGCTTGGACTCGAATTGACTTCATTGATTGGTCATAATATTGACCGGAACTCCGAATCTAGATATGTAGTTTTGTACAAAAGTAGTGGCAATGGTTGCTGCAGTTATGTTTTTAATACAGTGTAGTGAGATTTCTTGGGATTGGATTTCTTTCTTTAAAAAGACAAAATTATCACTTTAATTTATATCTTACATTATTTTTATTTATTATTAACGTTTTAATTTATAATTTCAATTATGTACAGCTAGCTCAATGTCCAAATTTATTCTGTCTTCTTTTTGTTTTTTTATAATTACCGTAGTAGCAATACCAACATAAAAATTATTTTATTAATTAATGTAGGGCATGAACTCAGTGACAATTTATGAGTTGGGTTGAGTTATGATACATAATTTAATATAGAGGTTGAGTTATACTACAGCAGTACGCTTCAGCAGAGGAAGTGGTCCTACGATATCTAAATGGATGAGTTCGAATCGACCTGGCAGCATATCGAATTGTCCATGTGGTAATTTTGTAGGTCTCTGAACTTTGCATTTTTTTTGGAGGATAAACCAGATTTCGTCCACCGGGTTACGTCCTAATTTATGCTAGGCCAAAAGTATCGAAATGTGATCAATTTACGTGTTACACGGATATTGTTGTTTCGCAGTATATTTCTAAACCTGGTAATTTGAAAAGCTCTAGTTTCATGCTGGAACTAGTGTGACATTCGGAACCAGAAAGTAAATTCTAAAATTCTAAGTCTGCTTTTTGTGACCTGATGATTGTGTTGTAGTCTAGTTAAGACTCGACAGTGACAGTTTCGTGATCTGATGTGCGAAATAGTGTATCTGCGACCACATTGTTTTTGCTTTGGATATGTTGAATATCCCTAGTAAATTGAGATATGAAATCCAGATGACGTGATTGTTTTGGATTACTTTCAGTTTTTTGACTTAATTGCTCTTGTCAGGGTTTTATAATCGGTGTAGATGGTAAAGTCCCGACCTTCGACAAAATAACGAAAATGTTTTGTATCAAGAAATATTGCTAGCAATTCCCGATCGAACGATGCGTATTTCTTTTCCGCATTCGATAACTTCTCTGAGAAAAATCCCAGCGGCTCCCAACATCCTTTATTTAACTGTTGCATTTTGACATCATCAGGCCAAGAGAAATTCTTAGGTGTCCTGGGCATCTTAAGTAGTGCGGCCAAGTATCTCATTGATAAATCGCTGAAACGTTTAAAGCGGCATTCCTGAGACCAAATGGCATCCGGTTGAATTCGAAAAGACAAAATGAGATAATGATTGCCGTTTTATGAACATCTTCTGGTGCGACGGGATTTAGACGATAGGCTCTGACAAGATCAATTTTGGAGAAAATTTTGCATTCATGCAAGTGCATGGAGAAATTTTGTTTATGAGGTATCGAGTAACGATCAGGTTTAGCGACCGTATTTAATCTCCTAAAGTCCCCACAAGGTCTCCAATCTAAATCTTTTTTCTTTACCTTGTGTAAAGGACAAGTCTGCGTGATTTTGTCACTGGAAAATGGCTAGTAGTGACAATGTGGTGTACCACAGAATGTTTCACAGGCAGATTATAATTTGGTGGCGCTGTTAATGAAGGGAATTTCTTCAAGAGCTTGCCTTAACCATTGTCGATAATAAGATGTCTCGGAGTTGGTGTGTTTACTCGAACAATACCGTCGGAGTTGGTGTGTTTACCTCGAACCATTTAGTTGCGTTTTAAGTCGACAAGCATACCAAATCTGCTGAATGTACGCTTGAGTCCAATATTTACCTAAGCAATTTGCTGCGGTAGATATCGATTTTTGTTCCATTGGCGGCCGTTAAGACTAGATCTAAATTTTTAGATTTATATGTGATGAATTGGCGAAACGGTACAACGGAGAGTTCTGCGCCAGTATCAGTTAAGAACATTAGGTTGTTTGTGGCGTCATGAATAAATAAGCATGCTTGGACACCGAATTTACGGTGGTATCAGCAAACGCCTTGCTTGCCACTACGGTTTCTCGAATTTAATCTGTATCAAGAAGTAAATCTACGGCTGCGGAATCGGCCACAAACCTCGTTTGTAAGTTTTGTGAGCATGACTTCCCATTATGGAAGGTTATCCTGTTGTGCAGCTGATAATGCCTTGTTCAGCTTATCTGCAGTTTTAACCAATTAATCGATTGTTTTTTCATCGCCTTGTGGGATTAGTGCTAGACGTATGTACTCCGGCATTTTACACATCTACAATGATTTTATCATTATCGGGTTCAATTGAGGTCCGGATAAAGATCGAATTTGCCTGAGTATATCAGACGGTCGTTTGTCGCCTATATCCGATCTGTCTAATTAACTTTCTAACTTTCGTTTCTCTGAGAGCGAGTTTTAATCAACAATACCATCTGATAAAGATACCTAGTAGGATTAAGATATTAATGGACAAAGGACATTTAAACAAAGAATTCGTGGTTAATATACATTAGAGGCACAGCCTTTCCTACTTTCGATAAGTTTCTCACATTCTTAATAGCAGGATATGACGCCACTGAAGCAAGTGTTCAAAGTTTAAAGAGAAGTACTTGCAATAAACCAAGGTCCACACGGTCGTATGTCATAACATCAACACAAGCCCAACCATAAATGGCTACACGTAAACCTACTTTCCCAATATTCGTAATTTACCATCTAAACCATAGAACATTAGAGTGTGTAGAATTGAAGGAAATGTGATCATAGCTGTTCTGTGAAGTAGTGCTTGTTCGGAGGATATTTCCATATCACTACCTGAGGAAAATGTCAATTTTAACGGATTACCTTAAGTGATATTTGATATCGAATCACAAAGATCACTTAAGGGCAGTCAATTCTTCCAACTGCAATGGTTTATTTATACTAGAGCATACTCTAGTAATCGACGATAAGTTTAGGGCACTACTGGACTCAGGATTTTAAAGTTGTTTTATATTGGAATTTTACGTCAGGTACACGGCAGAATATTTGTTAATGGATTGGCAACTAAGGGACGATTAGAACTTACCGTATCAAATATTCATAATCCGATTAATTCAATTAAAATCCAAACATTATTTCTCGGCAGATTAACATAATTGCTGCCGTCAACACCAGTAGTGATCAACCTCATTATAAATGGAGAGGACCCCTTTTTCAACTATTGATGACCGATCAAATAAAACCCTTAAAGGAGTCACTCATAGTACAAAAAACGGTATTTCGATGGGTGATCGCTGGACAAATAATGCATGATAAGAACGCTACCTATAATTTGACACGCAAACTCATATAAAGCAATAGGTAGATATGTTGTACAATTTCCACTTAAAATAGAAGGAATATCTTCGGGAAACACATTAACAAAGGCATATCTAAAAATGTTAGCATTGGAACGTCGGTTCACCAAGAACAATATACTGACCATCTGTTCACTGTTCCCAAAAATCGATTGGAGGTAACTGATTAAAAATTCAAATTAGTAAATATGTTGGCGTCTGGAAGTTTCCAGAACTTTGTGATCCAACCGATAAACCTCTTTGTGCAATTTCATTTGACGATGAATTAGGTTCTATAAAAATCTTGGGACTGCAGTGGCTTCCGAATAAAGATTACTTTACGTTTAAGGTTAATTAAAGGTTAACAGCGACCGTATTGCCACAAAAAGAACTTTTCTTTTAGAAGAATCGCATTTTTTGACCCTCTAGGATGGCTTTCTCCAGCAACATTCATGCTGCAAATTTATTTCTAGCAGATGTGGCTGTTAAAATTCGAATAGGATAATGACTCTGCGTTAAAGTGAGCCGGAAGTAAAAAGTCGATAATGCAGATTACGTTATTAACATTCCAGCCAAAAATAAACAATTTGTTGGTTGACAGCCGATAGTAAATAGGATACATGGCTTGCAATAAAAACTTTTGTAAATAGTCTTACGTGGAAAACATTATTTAACCTAGCCGTGGAAAATATCGGAAAATCAAAAGGATACAACAAATTGGAATAAAATAGCCTCTAGAGTGTACATCTGAAATTTAATTGTTTTTATGTGACATGTCAATAGATATCGCTGGATAAAAATCAGTTCAAGTTTCCAGTTGGAAATCTCGGAAAATTCGATTTTCCAAAAATCATTCGAAAATTTGTTTAAAATCAACCTCTAGAGTGTTATGTCTGGAAAAGGATTGCATTGATGTGACTTGTCAATAGTTATAGCAGGAAAAATATTCAGTTCAAGTTTCCCGTGGGAAATCTCGAAAATCTGGAAATGATTTTCCAAAAATCATTAGAAAATTTGTAAAAAATCAGCCTCTAGATTATTATATCTGGAGATGGATTGAATTGATGTGTTTTGTCAATAGGTATCGCAAGAAAAAAAGTCAGTTTAAGTTTCCAGTCGGAATGCTCGGAAAATTCGATTTTCCAAAAATCATTCGAAAATTTGTATAAAATCAGCCTCGAGAGTGTTTTGTCTGGAGATAGATTGCACTGATGTGACTTGTCAATCGCTATCGCAGGAAAAAAATTCAGTTCAAGTTTCCCGTGGGAAATCTCGGAAAATTCGATTTTCCAAAAATCATTAGAAAATTTGTATAAAATCAACCTCTAGAATGTTATGTCTGGAGATGGATTGCATTGTTGTGATTTGTCAATAGGTATCACAAGAAAAAAAATTGAGGTGTGGCCAACACACGACTTTCTTTTACGAACAGAGAATTTTGAGAAATTTTATTTTTTTCTAATTTTTTTTTTTTATTTTTAAATTTTTAAATTTTTATTTTTATTTGTTTTTAATTTTTGGAAACATTTTGGGTTTAGTAGTTTTTTGTAAACCTTATACTTTTTGAGATATTTGCAAAATAAATTTTCTGGACCAAGGGAGTGGCCACTTCCGGTTAGCCGATTTGGAGTAAAATTCAGTGGGACCTCCCAATTTAGCAAAAAAGCTTAAATCTAAAGTTTCAGTTCGATTGGTTAAACCATCTGGGCTGTAGAGAGGACACAGACAGACTGACAGACTGACAGACTGACAGACTGACAGACTGACAGACTGACAGACTGACAGACTGACAGACTGACAGACTGACAGACTGACAGACTGACAGACTGACAGACTGACAGACTGACAGGCTGACAGACTGACAGACTGACAGACTGACAGACTGACAGACTGACAGACTGACAGACTGACAGACTGACAGACTGACAGACTGACAGACTGACAGACTGACAGACTGACAGACTGACAGACTGACAGACTGACAGACTGACAGACTGACAGACTGACAGACTGACAGACTGACAGACTGACAGACTGACAGACTGACAGAATGACAGACTGACAGACTGACAGACAGACTGACAGACACCATTTCGAAAACCACTTTTTCGGAATCAGGGGACCTCAAAACAAATAAATCTCTAAAAATCTCAAGGTCCAAAATTTTCATGATTACTATACTTTATTTTACTAGAGTAAAAGAAAGTAAATTCAGTTTAAGTTTCCAGTGGGAATGCTCGGAATATTCGATTTTCCAAAAATAATTCGAAAATTTTTATAAATTCAGCTTCTATAGTGTTATGTCTGGAGATTGATTGCATTGATGTGACCTGTAAATAGCTATCGCATGAAAAAAATTCAGTTCAAGTTTCCCGTTGGAAATCTCGGAAAATTCGATTTTCCAAAAATCATTAAAAAATTCGAATAAAATCAGCCTCTAGATTGTTATATCAGGAGATAGATTGCATTGATGTGATTTGTCAATAGCTATGTTTAAGTTTACCGTGGGGAATCTTGGAAAATTCGATTTTCCAAAAAACATTAGAAAATTTGTTTAAAATCAGCCTCTAGAGTGTTATATCTGGATGGATTGCATTGATGTGATTTGTCAAAGCTTTCGCATGAAATAAATTCAGTTTAAGTTTCCCGTGGGAAATCTTGGAAAATTCAAAAAAAATTCCAGCCGAAAGTAAGAAATGAGTGAATAAAATCAGGTTCTAGAGTGTTATGTCTGGAGATGGATTGCATTGATGTGACTTGTCAATTGATATCGCAGCAACAAATTCAGTTTAAGTTTCCCGTGGGAAATCTCGGAAAATTCAAAAAATTTTCCAGCCGAAGTTAATAAATGAATGAATAAAATCAGCCTCTAGATTGTTATGTCTGGAGATGGATTGCATTGATATAACTTGTCAATAGCTACCGCATGAAAAAAATTCAATTTAAGTTTCCAGTTGGAATGCTCGGAAAATTCGGTTTTCCAAAAAACATTAGAAAATTTATTTAAAATCAGCCTCTAGGGTGTTACATTTGGATAAATTGCATTGATGTGATTTGTCAATAGGTATCGCAAGAAAAAATTCAGTTTAAGTTTCCAGTGGGAATGCTCGGAAAATTCGATTTTCCAAAAATAACTCGAAAATTTTTATAAATTCAGCCTCTAGAGTGTTATGTATGGAGATGGATTGCATTGATGTGACTTGTCTATAGCTATCGCAGGAAAAAAATTCAGTTCGAATTTTCCTAGATTTCCCACGGCAAACTTGAACAGAATTTTTTCATTCGATCGCTATTGACAAATCACACATAAAAACAATTGAACTTCAGATATACACTAGAGCGGCTGATTTTGCGATATTTTCCACGACTAGGTTAAAAAAGTTTTCCACGCAAGACTATTTTCGAACAATTTTATTTAAATAAATGTATCCTATTTACTATCGGCTGATAACTACTAATTTTTTTTATTTTCGTCTGGTTTGTTAAAAACATAATCTACATTACCGACTTTTTTAAATTCTGATGAGGTTACACAAGTAAAGTAAGAAATAATCGTAAGAAGAATTAAAGTTTGAATAAATCTGCATTATTAAATTTTCTCTTTCGGCATGCAACTTTCGGCTAACTTTAACAGTATAGGATGATGCGCTACTGAAGGACGTTCTTATGGACGATTTTATACAAATTCAAAGACACATAGGTTTTCACAGATAATACACAGAAGACGATACAGGGAACTTAAAAGTTCGGTTGATTACCACTAAAACAAAGGTGTCAACCGGAAAAACCGTATCTTTACCATAGCTAGAGTTTGGTTGAGCATATCTGCTGGTAAAATTAATAAGCCAATTAAATCTGATAGATGTATAACAACCATTTCAATTGTATACAAATAGCAGCAATTTTAAATTCTCGTCCGCTGTTCCCTATCAATAACGAAGATGGGCATATCCTTATAACGGCTCCTTTAATAGCTTTACCAGAATCTGGATCAGATTATCTGTCAACCAACATATGGGCAGATGGCAATTGATTCAGCAAAGGGAAAATAATCTTTGGAAGCGTTATTCCAAGGAGTATTTGCATACTCTTCATCAGCGGTCCAAATTGAAACCTCAGTCTGAAAAAATAATAATTTATACCTTGCAACTGGCCCTTGGGTCGACTATCTAAAGTTAAAATGGGATCTGATGGATTATTATGAGTTGTCATTGTTCGTACTGACTACTGACAAATCATCATTTACACGGTCGATTAACAAAATATGTAAAATTCCAAATTGTGAAGGAACTATGTTCCTTTTATATAATACAGTTTTCATCTTAGAAAGTCCACACCAATTATTGTGTAGTTTGATCTGACAATCGAAATCCAAAAAATTAAATCGAAAACTTCGATTGAAGACAAAGGGATCAAAAAACAGTGAATGCAAATTGAGGAAGCGACCATGAAAAAAAATATTAAATGTAAGAAAGCAAAATTGTGCTAGTCCTTTGATAATTTCTTGATAAAGGATTACTTACCGCTGATTATATTTACTAAAATCCTAAAATCAAAGTTATAGGCGTAAATAATCTTTCGGTTAATCTTCCCCGTTGTACTGTTCGATTTTAAGCTCTATCTGCTTGCCTTAGGGGTGTATCATTTCTTGTCAAACCGAAGATTGAAGAAGCGTAGGAGTTTCAAATTTTTAATGCAATTGATTGTTAACGCATGTTTCCGATTATTTTGAAGACAACCAATCTACATAGTTGTGTTCGAAAGAATATTCCAATTGCGGAGATATGTTAAATTGCTTGCACAACATCATACTCGTAACTGCAATGAAATTGCAACTTTCCGACCTTTTTGAACTTTCGTTCTTCCGGTCTTCCGATCCTTTTGGGTTATTCCTCGCAGGACACATCCATTTCATTTAGTAAAGTAAAGTACGCATCGCACTTCGGTGGGTGGTTGGGGGCTAGAGTCGCATTCATCAAAAAAGTTGTTAAAAAGACGATAGATTATTAAAATCAACCTACACATAATGAAATGTCAACTACGCACGTTGAGATCGAGACCGTTACTTGTGCTTCGCCTTTCCGACAGTATCGATGATTTTGAAGCACTAACTGCGAGGCATTTTTTAAATCGGCAAAAGAATTGTAACAATAAAACGATTATCTCATTTAAAAGGCAAAATCCGTAAAATTGTAGAGATAATGGGTAAGAGGCTATTTTGACTTTAATTTTGTAACTCTATAATTAGAATTAGCTACAAACAGTAATCAATGGTATTCATTGTAGTAAGCTTTTATACGAATTCTTATACGCTGATGTTAAAGTTTCCCATGGAGAGATATAATAAAATACCTAAGACAATTAATTATCATAATAATAATAAACTTTTGTGTGTGCTAACGGATATGGGGCACAATAAAAATAAAATTATTAAAATTGTACAAAATTACATTTTTCAAGGAAATATTTGTCACGATTCTACGATGCCAAGACGACACAATCATGACAAAAACGCGATGACAACAATAACAACGTTTGAGTCTATTTTAAAAATGTAAAGAATTATAAAAGCAAAAATGTCTTCGTAATTCGTGTAATTATACACAGCTCTAATTGTGTATAATTAAATAAACGTTAATGGATTCTGTAGGATTAATTAATGTTATTAAAATAAATTTTACTGTTTCAGGATTATTGTACAATAGTTAGGGAACATACAAAAAATTATTAAGGGTATGGTACCCTTACATCGCTTAAATATGCTGTGGTAATTTCATTTTATGTGTAATTTTAAAGTGATTTGGGAAAAACCCAATTTAATTTGAAACCAAAATCCTATGGTTAGGGCTTAGATTGAGTATGTATTTGGATTTGTGCGTGTATGTTTAGTATACACATAAACATAACAAATATTCTATATTCAATTACATATTTTTCCCCTCATTACTTCCTGGAGACTGAAATATTTTTTTTTAAAAATTGATTTGAATCGAAATCGAATTACGTTTCCATTTTGTCTATTATTCTAAACACAATGCCTAAGGCTTTAGAATAAAAAATCAATTTATTCTATAAATTTGATTTAAGATGTAGTATTTTGAAATAAAGGTTTTGATTATGGTTTATGTAAAGGTAATCAAACGAGACAAATAGAATTTTGCAAAATTAGTGTAAAAAAAGACGTAATGAATTAACCCAGATAAAGCCGAAAGTATTTTTTTTTTAAAGTGTCTTTTGAAACGGATGTTTACATTGAAAATAGCAAGAGAAATCATAAACTACTAACCAAAATTTCGTAAATAGTTTGCATGTAAAACTGCCCTCTTGTATTGAACGTTTGCTTCCGGAATGATTCTAGAATTCCGAGAGTCAACTCTCGTCTAAAGTTCAGGTGATCTAATTTACCTCCGTTTACCCTAAATAACTGCCATGCAATCTATTCAGCCATGTCGATACAATGAGATATCAATGGAAAATACCACTTTTTTCCTCGTATTGATACTCTGTATAAACTAATGTTTTGGTCCGCTCGGTCGACTCCGCCCATATTTTCGTTGTACATCTTAAAAATTTTTGGTTGATCCATAGTTATCCTTTTCTTTTGTTTTTTAGAAAATCTTGTTACCGGTTGGGTTGGCAATATGGGACAACTGTTGAACGCAATTGTGACAACATTGTTGTCATGCCATTTGCATACGACTATTTTATTGCCTCGTGTCGTGGCGTAATCATAAAACCCTCTTTCAGTTTTTTTTTTGATGATTTTGGAATCCAATATATTGCAATTTCTCCCAATTCTATTTTCTCTTATTGTTCCGGTCCCTCTTAATCCATCACACCGAAGCTCTTCTGATAGTTTATTTGATGTAAAAAAGTTATCAAAATATAAGTGGTATGGCAAATTTGAATTATTTTGAAGAACATCAGCACACTGCAAAACGACACTGGCTCCTAGGCCCAAATGTTTGAATTTCTCTGGTAAAATTGTAGTAGACCCTTGGTCAGGTTCAAACCACTCAATATAACTTGATTTTGTTGTCCCGGTCCACAACTTATAATCCCAACGAATTGGCCTGACACGAATGAATTGCTTGGTACCGTGATGTTCGTAATAGGGAACTATGGACTCATCCACACTGTGGTTTTCTTCTTTAGGTGCCATTTGAATAAATTTTTGGTTCAACATATCAAATAAAGGACGTATTTTAGCAAATTTGTCCAAAGTGTTTAATTGCCTATTGTCACTGCCACGTAGATTCTGCATAATAAACCTTAACCTGTTATATGACATAGCATTACATACTAGCTCGTTGTATGTATCTTTTGAACTTTCCCAATATAAATGGCGCCTGGCCAAACGAACATATCCACTAAGAAGTAGAATGCCTATAAAGCAGCGCATTTCATTTGGTTGAACATCTGCTTTCCTATTGTGAGATACTGCATACATATTTGTATACCGTACCAGCAGCTTCAGTAGGTGACATCTGTTGATTACATCCAGCCACATCGTCCCATGTTGGTAAATTGGAAATGAGATCTTTATTATCCCATTTAAAACTGATGGAGCCTGCTTTATTAACAATGGATGACTTGCTAGGCATCTTCTTACGTTTAGCAATAATAGCTAGTGGAATATCGTCCTCACTATCATAGTCACTTTCTGCAGGTGACGAATGTCTCAGCCGGGCTTCAGTTTCATGATGACTATCCGGAAGGTTATTTAAGACGATATTATCCTCACTGACGCTGTCTTCATTCATTTCTGTTTGTTGCGTATATCGGAATTGAGTTTCTGCTCGAAGTTGACCGCTCGGAAGGTTGCTTACTACCACATTATCATCGTCGCCGGAGTCTTCATCTGTTAAATCAGCATTAGTATTATCTGGAGGAAAAATTATAATTTCCTCGGGAATTTCTTCTTCGTCCTTTTCTAATTCCTCTAAAATTTCATTTAGCGTCAAAGGTTTATATTTGTACCTAAAACCAAAATTACATTATTGATAGTACCTAGTGCCACTGGCTGTTATAAAGGACACAACATTTCAAAATGTAATTTAGTACATAAAAACTGCAACAAAAATTCACAAACTCATTTTAAAATATCAAATTAATATAGATTCTTGTGAAAATTACATTTGCAAATATTCAATTTTACCGTTATACGTTAAGTTACACTTACCACCAATTATCCATTATTTCCAAAAATAATGTGTCTAAAATATTAACTGCTAGATACACATTCATGAGCACTATTAAATTCAAACTGAATAACTTTCTAAAAAATCAATCCTTTTTATAGAAAATAGGCCTAACGGGACTTTCATAAAAAATTGTTTCGGACATGTATAAATCGTGTTTTCGACAACGGTTTTTTCTTACTTTATAAAGGACAGTGGCTTTATCTGGGTTTTAATGATTTAATTTAATGCTTTTGTGTATTTAACAATTTTAATTTATTGAGAATAGGTTGAATTGAATTTTTTAATTATGACTCGAGCTTAAAAACAAAATCCGCAAAACAGCAAAATAGATGTATGTATGTTTAGGCCCACGTCCAATTTGTTGCTGTTATAGGGAATTATGTAGAGAACAAATCATAAAATTGAAAGATTACAGCGATGGTTATCAGCAAAATTCACTGGTTACGATTGACGAATTAATATCAGCTAAGAAAAACAAGGATGGATATTTCATTTCAATGTTATAGAGTGTTTAGTCATAATTTGGCGAACGGATTCTGGGAAGAGATTTTTTTTCTTTTTGATATTTTCTTTTCTGGAATCAACCTAAAAATTCAGAAAATAGCAAGGCTAAATACAATGTGGGAAATGCTTCGACACGTATGAGGCAACATGACATATCAAGTTGTGAACATCGTATAAGCAGTCAAATTCAAATTAGACATCGTCCATGCAAAGTTGACGAAAGGTGACGACATGACTAAATAAACACAACTCAGAACATCTCAAATTTCCAACTAAAATCCAAAATCAAGAACCCAATAAATCCCCAACTGAGCGGCTAAAACAATCCAAACACAATCCCAAACCCAACCACAAGTGAATTCTCAATCCGGCTCAATCCTCTCAATCATTCTACCTGTGGTCCAGGTCGATAGTGGTGCTAAAAGTAAAAGCACGATTTATAAAAAGGAAAATATTCCATGTTTCAGTCTAATTCAGAGAAGAGCGGTAAGGATCCAAATAGTTTGGTAAGGTCCAGAGAACTTAGATCTGGAGAATTTAATCAGATCGGCATTTTGTATGATTCAGAGAAATCCGTCATAACCACAATATTTAGTAAGGTACGAGGATTTACGTGGATTTTTGTAATCCAGTTAGTGAGATTAATAGAACTAAGTAACCTTCAGCGAATATTCTGGTGATTTAACCGCCAGAGAGGATTAGATGTAGATAATTTCAACAGATGATGGAAAGAATCAAGTTAGTTAGGTGCAGATTACAAATTCAAATGAAAACAGTATAGCAAAATACGAAAGCAAAGTGCTTCGTCAGATTTAGAGTATTTAGCCGGATGCAAAGAATTTTGTTATGATGCATGAACAGGTCACATACAACAAATTCAGCCAGAAGTTTAGTATTTTATTATATACAGAAAATTCCGTTTAATAGAAAGAACTTTGTCGTATGCATAGTAGTATCTAATCATATGCACAGAACTTCGTCAGATGCTGATACTTTATTCAAAAGCAAAGAATTTTGCTAGATGCACAGAACTTAGTCAGAAAGCAGATATGTTCGTCATGTAAAGATAATTTAGTCAGTTACAAAAAGCATAGAATTTAGCAGTTGCAGGAATTCAGTACAACGAAAGTATTTCGTTACACACAAAGAATTTTCTCAGATGCATATAACTTAGGTAGATGCCAAGGAATGAAGATATGTTAGTCAGATACAAAGAATTTCGTCAAATGCAAACAATTTAGCTTTATACGAACAATTTTGTCACATGCAAAGAATTTAGAGTCACATATAGACAGATGTAAAAAATTTCATCGGGTGGAGAGAAATGTGTCAAATATAATGAATTCCGTTAGATGCAGATAGTTAGAAAGACGCAAAACTTGCATCTTGATGCAGATATGTTAGTCAGGCTTGGGAAATTTCGTCAGATACAAATAATTTATTGAGATGCAGAAAATTAAGTATGATAGTCGGCATACTTAATTTTCTGCATCTCAATAAATTATTTGTATCTGACGTAGATGGCAACGAAAATTAGACAGATTTAAAGAATTTAGTTAGAATTTTAATCTAGTAAATCAAGTAATTTGGTCAGATGTAGCGATTTTAATCAATTTTGCCAGATAAAAACACGACACCAGATGCAGAGTATAAAGATAGATGGAACGAATTTAGGCATACAGAAAATTTAATCAGATTCGAATTTTATGGCGTGCAGAGAATTCAGTAAAACGGCGATAATTTAGTCAAACGCAGATAATTTAGCTAAATCCAAAGAATTTTGTCCGAAGCAGAGACTTTAGCTAATTTGAAAGAATATAGTTAGATGAACAAAGTTTCACTGGATTCAGATAAGTTAGTCAGACAACGAGAATAAAGTCAGAAAAGCAAATATTTTAGATAATTTAGTCAGACCCAAGTTAGAAAGATGCATTTAATAAACTCAGATTCAAAGAATTTCGTTAAATGCTGACAATTTAACCAGATACAAATAATTTAGTCAAATGCAAAAAATTAAGTCAAGTGCATTGAGTTTTTCAGCTGAAGAAAGTTTTAGACAGATGTAGAGAATGAAATCAGATATAAAAAACTAAGACAGATTTAAAGAATTTCATCAGATGCAGATAAGTTAGTCAGATACAAAGCATGAGTCTTAATGCTCATATGTATGACAGTCGAGCATGGAGAATTTCGTAAAAAGAGCATAAGTCGAGCATGGAGGATATCGAGAATTTAATCATAACAAGCATAAAATTAAGTCAGATGCAGAGAAATAAGTAAGATTTAAAGAATTTGGTTGTTATTTGAATTTAGTAATTAACAGAATTTTGTCAGATGTGATATGCAGCGAATTTTGCCAGATACAAAGAAAACACCAGATGCAGAGTATAAAGACAAATGCAACGAATTTAGACAAGCAGAAAATTTAATCAAAGATTTTCAAATTACGCAAATGCAAAGAATTTAGTCAGTGAATAAAGTTAAGATAAGTTAATCAGATGCAACAAATTAACCCAGAAGCTTGGAATCTTAATGCATCAATGCGTCAGATGCAAACAAAATATCCAGATGCAAAATATAAAGACATACGACGTATTAAGACATGCAGAATAATTAGTCAGAAGTAAAGAATTTCATCAGATGCAATGAATTTAGTCATTATGCAGAGATGTTAGTCAAGTAAAAACAAATTTCAGTTGCAAGAAATTTTATCAGAAGCGCAAAATTTTATTAGATGTAGATAATTCAGTCAAATGAAAAGAATTTAGTCACATGCAAAGAATTTCGCCAAATGCAGATAGCTTAATCAAACGTAAAGGATTCAGTTGGGATACAGAAATGTTAGGCAGGTACAAGAATTTTGATCAAAAACAGACAATTTTGTCAGAATTCTTAGATAGATGCACCGAATTTCACTGGAAACAGATAAGTCAGTCAGATATATTTTATAAAGTAAGGAATTCCAACAATTTAGTCAAATACAAATAATTCAGTCACATGCAAAGAATTAAGCCAACCGCATGGAACTTCGTCAGCTGGAGGAAGTATAGACAGCTGTAGAGTATGAAATTCAATATAAAAAAAATATAGACAGATGCAAAAAATTTCATCAGATGCACAGATATAAGTCAAACGCACAGTTGCCAGAAATGAGTATTGATGCCGATATATTAGTCAGGTAGAGAGAATTTCGTCAGAATCACATCAATACAATTTAGTCAGGTGCAGAGAATGATTCAGATTTAAACAGTTTAGTTATTACTTAAATTTAGTAATTCACGGAATTTAGTCAGATGTTGAGAATTTAGTTAATCGAAAAAGATTTAGTAAGATGCAGCGATTTTTGCCAGATGTAAGCAAGATAGCCAGATACAGAGTATAATGTCAACGAATTTAGATATGCAGAATAATTAGTTGGAAGTAAACAATCTCGTCAGATGAAAAACATTTTTTTCAGATGCAGAAACTTTAGTTACATGGAAAGAAGTTAGATGCACCGAATTTCACTGGATGCAGATAAGTTAGTCAGATGCTGAAAATAAAGTCAGATAAGCAAAGAATTTAGCCCGACGTAGATAATTTAGTGAGGTGCAAAGAATTTTGAAAAGTGCAGCAGATTTCGCGAGCTGCAGAAAGTTATAGTCAGATGCAAAGTATGAAGATAAGTTAATCAAATGCAAAAAAGTGAATTTTAATCGCATTTTCGTCGTATGCAGATAATTTATTCCGATGCAGAGATTTTATTCAAACCAAAAAGATTTAGTAAGACGCAGCGATTTTTGCCAGACGCAAACAAGATTGCCAGATGCAGAGTACAATGTCAAGGAATTTAGATACGCAGAATAATAAGTTGGAACAATAGAATTTCATCAAAGAATATCAGGAACAAAAACTTTCATCAGATAATTTTGTCGGATGCAAGGAATTTTGTCAGATGCAAAAACCTTAGCTATGTGGAAAGAATACAGTTACGAGTAGATGTAAGTTAGTCAGTTGCTTAGAATAAAATCAGAGAAGCAAAAAATTTAGCCTGACCCAAGTAATTTAGTCAGATGCAAAGAATTTAAATAAGTGCAGGGGAATTTCGCCAGCTGCTGAAAAATATAGTCAGATGCAGAGTATGAACTAAAGTTAATCAGACAAGGCAAAGAGGTAAATGACTGGTAAAATAATTCCAGTAATTACGGTAAGCACCTTATGTTAGAGCACTACTAGCTTGAACTTTCGGCAATATTGAAGTACGGTTGGCTACAAAAGCTATTAACATCTAGATGACTAAGCAGCTTTCTATGTATCATTATGATGTTCATAAAAATCAAGAAAAATTGTTGAAATTTTCTTCTTATTGAAATACGGAATAACCAAAATGTTAAGTACAAAAGCTAATAGTTCATGAAACGCATTTAAGCGTTAGAAATAAGTTTACGTTTTTTGGAACTTAAAAGCTTTTTAACTATTCTATATCTTCAAAACTCGCAGGAAACATAAACTTACATAGATTACAATTTGCGCTCATACATATATATCTAAATCCAATTCTCGAATCCTGTTAATATTAACCAATGCGAAACCGGGTAACAAAATTCAATAAGAACATACAGCAAATTTTTGTGCTAAAATAAATGCTTTGCTGGTTAATTACCGGTACAAGAAGTATTTTTAGGGACAAACCAAAATGTTGTGGATGCACAAAATTTTTAGTTACCATTCATATAGAAAATAACTTAAGCTAACTCTAACTGAATCCGAAATACAAACCCCAAATTAATTCCTAACTAAACTGTTCACCCAACTCTAATTCGGCCCCAACCCAACCCACAAGTTTTCTGCCAAATATAACCCTCAAAAACCACTTGGTAATTCCCACTTGGTAATAACCACGTGGTTTTGGGTCAACTCATGTGACCGGTACTAGATCATCTTGACGTACAGTTTCTAAAGGATATTTAATTCTCCTCCTTCACCTTAGAAATTGATTGGCAAAATAAATCCAAATCGAATATGCTATTTTTGAGAAACCGTGGGTGCAGGCATCCAGACCGAAGGACGAATTTTCGTTTTGTTGTAGCTTTTTGGGACTCGCAGAGACTTCCAAACATGGTGAAAGGCGTTTTGGACGAAGAATATTTGATCTGGGCTGTCATCTCGTGCTGTAGTGACATTTTGTTTACTGGAGAACAGGTTGCGACTCTTAAACATGTGGTGGTTTTGATAATGGCTATTGTATGTGAATTATTCGTGGATCCAGCGGGTTAGGTTCTAAGTACTGCCACCTGTTTAGTTTCTGTATGCAAGACCTTTGTGTTAAAGAGTTGTGACGGTTACAGTAATAATGCTACTGGATGTACACTCGCGTTCTCTATGTGAAAAATAATATCTTGACAGGCGAATATTTTCGATGGTGGCATGTCATTGACCTAGCATTCCACTTATTCATCAGATTTGCCTTAATTTTGCGATGAAGGACACTGGTCAGCCATCGGCCGGACAAAAAAAACATGCGGGTGGTGGCGATGCTGAAAAGGAGGCTGAGCAGGGCCTTCGGTAAATTGAAGGCACATATCGCCTGCCTGCAGATAAACCTGCATCATGCAAAAGCGTCTTCGGACGTCCTGTGTCGTAGGTTTATCTGCCAAAACATTGGCATGGCTCTAATCCAGGAGCCATGGGTGATTAGTAACCAGATTAGAGGTATACCATTTATCATAACGGAACTCAGAGTCCAAGAGCGGCTGTGTTGGCCAGTTCGCAAATTAATTTAATTCCCATTTTAGAGTTCATCTCCAGGGACTTGGTTGCAGTAATTGTGGAGGTTCTGGGTAAAAGATGCAAACAGGAGGCTATAATGGCCTCCGCCTACTTTCCTGGAGACTCAGAATTAATATTTCCACTTGACGTTTGGCGGCTCATAGCTCATTGCAAACGCAATGGGCTGGCCTACCTGATAGGATGCGATGCAAACGCGCACCACACGGTGTGGGGGTAGCACGGACATCAATAACAGGGGTGAGTACCTTTTTGAATTTCTGATATCAAATAATGTAGACATTGTCAATAGGGGATGGAAACCTACTTTTATAAATGCGATTAGGCAAGAGGTCCTAGATTCGACACTTGCTAGTCCGCATTTTAGCGACTTGGTCAAAAACTGGCATGTGTCTGAAGAGGCCTCATTATCGGATCACTTGCACAACAGATTCGATTTGGCGGCTGAGACCATGCAGCGGCAGGAAATCAGAATTCCAAAACTGACCGACTGGGACTCTTATAGAGTCTCACTCGAATCAGAAATGCCCTCGGTTATGGGGAACATAGAGTCTCCAGAGGGTTTGGAGATCTGTTCAAACCAGCTGCATTATTCTATACACTTGGCTTACGAGAACAGCTGCCCAGTTAAGCGAAGAAAGTCCACAAAGATGGTCCCGTTTAGGACTTCTCCAGAAGCAAGATGAGTGGTTCACTGAAAACCGGAAGGAAACCTTAGAGGTACTGTTACAGACCCACTTTCCGGATTCAGTAGTTGTAGGAGCCCAAGAGGACTCGCATGATCCCTCAATTGAGGTGGCCTATGCGCCTCACAGTAGGATCTGGAGTCTCTCTGGGAAAATTTTCACACCCAGCAAGGTGCGATGGGCTATTGGGTTTTCAAACCTTTCAAATCCGCTAGAGGGGATGGTATCTTTCCAGCTTTACTTCAAAAAGGTATTGAGTAAATACTCCCCAGCTTGATCCAGATGTTTCGGGCAAGTTATGCTTTTAACTATATTCCGAAACTGTGGAGGAAAGTAAATGTGGTCTTTATACCAAAGGTCGGGGGTCATCCAGACACCCAGGCCAGGGTATATCGGCCAATTTGCCTCACATCGTTTCTTTTGAAGACGATGGAAAAAATCCTGGACTATCAAATAAGAAGTGAGGTCCTTGGAAAGAATCCGCTGCATCGGGACCAGTTTGCGTATCAAACTGGTAAATCCACGGCTATGGCCCTTAGCGGTCTAGTCACGAGGATTGAAAACGCAGTGACATATAAAGAAATTGCCCTTTGTGCCTTTGTGAACTTTGAGGGGGCGTTTGATAATACCTCCTATGGATCTATAGAGAGGGCAGCAATGGGAAAAAGGGTTCCGCTTTCTACAATTAGGTGGATCCGTTCCATGCTGGAACACCGGGAGATTACTGCCAGACTAGGTGGCGAATCAGTAACCATCAAGGCCGTAAAGGGCTGTCCCCAAGGAGGCGTACTATCTCCTCTTTTGTGGTCATTGGTTATTGACGGACTAATGGTCCTTCTGAGTAGCCATAGGTTTGATGTCCAGGGCTATGCGGATGATATGGCTATCATAATCAGAGGCAAGTTTGATGAGGTCATTTCTGTTCGCATGCAAAATGCACTCAATATAATATGGCAGTGGTGTTACCAGGAAGGACTCAGTGTCAATCCAAGCAAAACTGTCATTGTTCCTTTTACGAGGAGGAAAAAGCTTGCGCTTACAGCTCCCTCGTTAAACGGTACTACTGTGCCTTTTTCCAGCGAGGTTAAATATCTAGGGGTTATCCTAGATCAAAGACTGAACTGGAACCAACATTTGTTGAAAGTTCAAAATAGAGCCATGAAGGCTCTCTGGGTCTGTCAAAGACTCTATGAGCGTACTTGGGGACTAAAACCAAAAATGATCTACTGGTCATTTCTTACAATCATTAGGCCTATAGTCACCTATGCATCGGTTGTATGGTGGCCTAAAACTGAGCAGAAGACAACGCAAACCTTATTGAATAAGGTTCAGCGTGTAGCCTGCATCGGTGTTACGGGCTCAATGAAGTCATGTCCAACCGCGGGGGTGGAGACACTTCTAGGACTGACACCGTTACACCGGCGTTACAGGCCCTGAAAATGCAGGAGGAAGGAAATATCAAACCAGGCAATATGGTGGGTCATCTGGAAATCCTTAAGGAATTTCAGACAGACCCTACCATAGGAATGCCTTCCAACTGTATGCCAGCTAAACTGGACTTCCACAAACCATTCTGTGTTAGGTTACCTGACCGGGATGTGTGGAGGGCAGGTGGACCATCATTTGAGCTAGGGTCCATGGTATGGTTTACAGATAGATCAAAAACGGAAGATGGGGCGGGGATAGGAATACACGGGAGTGGCACTACCCTCTCGAAGTCTTTGGGTACCAATGCTACCATTTTTCAAGCAGAAGTACATGCTATAGAACTTTGCGCTAGGATAGGCATAGCAAAAGGCCTAAACGATGCAAAGATTTATATTGTATCAGACAGCCTATCGGCCTTAAAAGCTCTTAGGTCTTGTACCGTTGAGTCAAGGGTGGTATGGGATTGTCTGAAGGTTATTAAACATCTGGCAGGCTCGAATAATGTAACACTAATGTGGGTGCCAGGTCATACTGGAATCGAACGAACCGAGGCAGCTGATGGCCTCGCCCGTAAGGGTTCTGCCTCTCCATTTATTGGACCACAACCCTTCTGCAGTGTCACTAAGGGACACCTTAGAGCAGCGGTAAAACGCTGGTAGGCGGTTCAAAAGTCCTCCTACTGGTGCAGAATTCCAGGATTACGACAGGCGAAGAAATTTATATCACCTTCGCCTGTCAGGGTTAAGGAGTGTCTTGAACTTAGGAAACCTGAGTTGAGGCTGCTTACTGGCTTCCTCACAGGTCATGTCCCCTTAAGGTATCATCTTAAGAAGATGGGCCTAAGTACGACAGATGGATGCCGCTTTTGCGATCTGGAAGCGGAATCAGCGGAACATGTTCTGTGCCATTGCCCAGCCATTTTCCAGCAAAGACTGCAACATCTAGGACGGAGAACAATGAGCCCGGAGAGTATGTATCTTGTACCGGCCAGTAGTATTGTCAGATTCATTAAGAGCCTGAATAATGACTAGACGGATAATTAAGTAGGGTCCAGCACAATAGATCTTTTAGGTCGCGGTGCGACATGGCCCTCCAGTAAATAATAATAATAATACTGTTGCCTAACCTGTTTCCGTTTTGCAAACCAGTACATCTGATGATCCCGACCAATATCATATCACACTGTAATCTGTCAATCTTCCATGTATAGGTTCTATTGATTTGTGATAATCAGTGTTGCCCACCTCCACTTTCAGGTTTCACTAGCTGTATTTCGTAGAAACAGCAACAGACAGTGATCCAGAGAAATCAAAATTGTAGCACGTTGGATATATCGCAGTACCATGTTTTTTAAATGGTTAATTTCTATCACCATTTCTTGTTCAATCATCTAAAATCATCATTAAGCACAGCTTATCCGCCGTCGTGATCTATTAGTGCCACTATTGTCATAAACATTGGAATACGGATTTGCATATTTGGCAACGAATATATTTCGCTTTTCGTAGTATTCGGTTGCATAGTCTCATCAGCTCTTCTCGGAATAAGAATTCCTGCCATCGAGGTAGATAAACTAATTATCTGCATTTCCACGCAGCCACATAAACACATCGATATTCAATCTCTTTCAAAATGCAACGAATGAAATCCTTCTTAGAGAATAATTGTGTTATTAAAAGTGATTGAACTGCTTGGCATATAAGCATATCTACATATATTCTCGCAGCGTTGTAGACGTTCCTCTTTAAGTATCTAGTTTAGTGTTATCAGGAACGCGATGGATAAAACAATCGCTTTCCTTCGGAATCGTGTATTTAAGTTCGTTTTGGTTCAAGTCAGTGAAGTTAGTGACTAAAGTATCAAAAGGGCTGATAGTGACTCAATTTCCTACCGATTAGCTGATTTATCTATCCGTTTTTCGGTACTGCCTCTTCTCTCCCTTAAGGACAATGAAGATATACTTTTACCCCCTGTCACTCGCATTGACATTCAATTTAATAAAACTGAAACATTTGTTGCTGGGTGCTACAGTACTGGAATCTTCGACCATGATACAAATGCTTGAAGGGGTGCTTCATAATGTTGAGTTCGTGTTTGTGTAAATTTATTTGTTGGACGAAAATTTAAAAACTGAGCATATAATGTGTTACCAAATATTTTTAAACAGGTTGGCTTATTTTGGCTATATCGATTATCAAAAGCTAATTTTTAGGATTTAGCGTTGACAAAGGAAACTGGCAGCGTACAGCAAAAAAAATTACCCATTCCAATGTCTTTGCAATGCTAAGACATTGCCATATTATATGGATAAATACATTTGATTTAGTCAATCGTATTAAATTAATCGATTTTCTTTTCAAATTTTATACATTCGAAGAAAAAAAATTCTTTAAGCAAGATAAGACTAAAATGACGAATTTGAACAAAAACATTTCTTTAATTTCCTTTTAAACATAAATAAGAAAATACAACTCACAATATAATCAAATTCACAGGAAACAGACACACACACATATACTTAAAACTTTTCCAATTAAAAGTTTCAACAAATAATTTAAATTGTTTGTGCTTCTTGTGTTTGCAACCATACAACATTTTGGAGACTTTAAAAAAAGGCACAAAGTTGATCAACAAAATCTTATAATTACTTTCAAAGCAACATTCTATAAATCTTGGGTTACCAAATTTGTTTTATATTTCACCAAAAAGCATCATTCAAGCTTAAAGACTTTTAGCACGGTTCTTTGGTACCTCACCGTTTCTTTTTTTTTTTTTTTGCTGGCAACAAGTAATTTGTGCAACCTCATTATATTTTTTGCTTGCTTCCTTCCAAACATGTAAACTTTCGAAAATGTTTTTTTTTTTTTGTTTCTTATACTTGAGGTTTTGTTTGGTTGTGCAGATTAAATGAACAGAATAAGTTATTGCCTTGAGATGATTACGTATATACAATGGATTTACTGTTTGTTCATATAAACTATAAAATTAGTTTAGCTTAATTTATAACTTCTGGAAACTATCTGGATAAACTGTAATTTGATTAGTAAAACTAAAATAACAAAAAAATCATTTTAATTTATAGTTTTAATTATTTCAAACTGAAAGAAAATATTTTGCCTTGGTACGTTTATTTCAATTCGGAGATATAAAATTAAGCAATTTAGTTTTTCCACAAAGCTGGGGGCCTATTATGAAATTTTTCGAATTCGTTTTTTTTCGATATCGAAAAAATTCGCCCTACTATGAAGCTAAAACAAAAAAATTCGCGGCGAATTTTTTCGAACGCACATGTTATCGAAAAAATTCGCCATATTATGAAACTAAAAAGAAAGAATGGAGTCGAATTTCTCCGAATGCACCAACAAAATTCAACTGCTATTTAGTTGACGAATTTTGTATACGACTGATCGCATTTATCAAACTGTTTAAAAATGATTGGTTTTTGTGTAAAAAAATATATTTTAAATTATTTTTAAAAATAATAACTAGATGTTCAAATAATAATTATTGAATCTAGTTTATTCAAACAATTTTTTAATTTAAATTACTATTTTTAATTTACTTTATTAATCACTTACTATAACGCAAAAACTTTTTATTATGGTTACTATGGGACTTATCGAATTTTTTCGATATCGAAAAAATTCGAAAACTAAATTTTATAATAGGACAAATCCGCATCGAATCGAATTTTTACGATTTCGAAAAAAATCGAAACCTAAAAATTACATAATAGGCCCCCTGATTATAAGGAATTCCGGTGACGCATGATTTATTTACATACCAGTTTTATTAAAAATGCGTACATTGATAAAAGGACAACTTTGTATTGTTCAAAATTAGAACACAAAAATTGTTCCTTTAATAATATTTGCTTTGGACATACAATAGAAAAAATTTGTGATTTGTTGTACAAACAGACTTTTTTTTTAACAATAGAATGAATAGATGTCCGGTAATAAAAGGTAAGGAAATTGAAAAGTTGGAATTAACTTATGTTTACAAAAAAGGATATTAGAAAAACTATGGACGGTAAATATTTGTGTAATATGTAACTTCAGCCAAAAGTAAAATGTATAGTGGTTATCATTCCAAAATTAACAGGATACGTTGATTATCAATAGTTGCACGTGGAAAACTTTATTCCACCTACTCGTAGGAAATATCGGAAAATCAGAAGAATTCAAAAATTAATTCGAATTGAAATAAAATCAACCCCTAGAGTTTAACTTCTGGACATATACTGTATCAGAAAATTGTCCGTACAGCACTGGGTTTAGAAAACATTGATAAAAGAAATAATTACAAATCAAACAAAAAATTCAGTTTTAATTTTTTAAAACTCAAATTACATTTAAAAACCTGAAATTAATAATAATCATGATATAAATTAAGTTACTTTCACGTTTGATAATATTTACTATTTAAACCGCCTAAAACGATCTCAAATAATTGTCCGTGCACAAAGAAGTTGAGGAGATTTGGTAATAAAGTTAGGTCTAATATTTTGTGTTGTAACCTATTCATGAAATGATACTTTGTAACCTTATTTTCATTGAGAAAGTCAACTTCCGAGTTATTTCGAGAAGAATTTTTGGCCCATTTCTCCACAATAACCCGTTTTAATTATTTCCTGCCACTAATTTGGTGTTCTCGGATCTTTCGCTCCAAATTATGGCATAAATTATCAATGCGGTTGAAAAGATCTTGTGGCTGGGGAGGATGAGGGAGTATTGACTTTACATTGTAAAATAACCATTGCTTTATCAGCTTTGACGAATGCTTCGGGTCATTGTCATGTACGGAGCGAAAGTTTGGCACATGTCCCATTTTCTCAGCACTTATTAACAAATTACCCTTCAAAATATCCAAATAACTAAAATGGTTCATTACGACGGTCAAATGTCCTACACCCCTTCAGCTAAAATCTCTTCAAACCATTATACTTCCGCCACCATGTTTTACTCAAGTTTAGTGTTGGGTTTCCGCCACACCATAACTTGCCCATCTGAACCAAAAACGTTAGATTTTCTTCCGTATGAGGAAATAACATTTTCCCAGAACTCTTCGGGCTCACTCACATATTTCAAGCGGTTTTAATATTTTTTTGTCGGCAAATACATTTCTTGTGTTTCGCACATCGACGATACTCTTGTTTATGCAAAATATTGCGAATTGTTAGAGAGGTTCTATCGTTCCTTTTTTTCGTTGATATGCGTTGGCAGCGATCGTTGGAGCACTAAGCTTTCGATTCTGTTTTATAGCCTTCTCGATTAGATGTAGGTATTTGAGGTGTGTTCATCAATTTTTTTAATTTTTACACTATTTTTGGTACGAGAATAACACATTTTTAATTAACTTGACAATATTAACGACGACTAATCATCTTTTACGCAAAAAAAAAATTTCGCAATTTACCGTTTGTTGAAAATAGGAGTATTACAAATAATAAATTGTTAATGTGCAGTGATATTGGTTATATTATTGTATATAATATAAGGACTATAGTTTTGAGCATTCGTTTTTTGTCAACTTATGACGTATTCTAATTTGAAATGTTAAAAATTTCTTACTGGTAGATGTCATTATGAATAAAATATGTAATCTCTGTACAAAAAACGAACATTAAAAATCTACATTTACCGTAGTAAGTGATTTAACCGAGTATTCGACCGCAGCCTCTGTCTAGGTTTTCTCCGTTTCCGGCTTTATGTATCACATTTAAATTCAAATCGTAGGTGGTATGTGTGTTGAGGGCATGTTAAACCAGAGCACTCCCTATATATAAGAGCCCAAATGCTTCCGCCATTTTTAAACGTGCTTTCTAAAAGTGGTACAGATTTTGTGATGTTCCATGGAAGCCAGTGTAAAAAAGAATTTTTTAAATTTACATTTTCTGAATGAAAACTCGTTATTTTCGGCAATTTTTTTTCACTAATTTGTAGATAATTAATTATATTTAGACATATGTGGAAATAAAACTTCTAATCTGCAATTTATCCGTAAAATATAATTTAAATTACCATAATTTTATTCACAACTACATTTTGGTTTTCTATTGGAACAACAAGGATGTCTGTTATTCTTAAGAGCCAACCAGCGAACATTTAAGAAATTTAACAGAATTTAATGAAAGTTTTATCTTACGGAAAATTTGACAGGTTGGCTAGCGAAACTGTAACACCACTTGTCAATTGCTTTGATGGTGACTGTAGCTCGTATTATTATTTTTAAAAATTTGTGTAGAATTTTGAACTGGCGATGGAATTGGATTAACTTCGAAAATTATTTCAATTATTAAAAAGCCTTAAATTCTTAAAGGACATAAACATAAATAATAAAAGACACAGATCTTGTGGCGTAAGAAAAAAAAACGAAAATAAATAAATTTGAAAATAAATAATTTGATGTTACAATTTATAAAGTCATTAATAATTCAGTTTTCAATTTACCTACATGAACATAAATAAATAATTTTGAATTTAAGCTTGAAATGTACCATGTGCTCCCACAAGGGTATTTGCACAAAGGGCAATTTGGATTTTTGACGTTTCCTTCAGTTTTGCGCGATAATTTTCGCTCTGTTAAGTTGACACTTCAATTTAACGAAACTGAACGAACATTTCTTAGACGTTCGCTGGGCAGTAACATGTAAACTACATATACCGCACTGTTACGTTAAATTTCTTAAATGTTGGCTGGTTCTCTCTTTATTTTTTTCCCTTAAAACATGTTTTTACTTTTTATTTATTGTGTTGTCGCCTTTTTGTTTGTTTCTGTTTTCTATACGATGAGACAAAGATATCTACGATTTTTTTGTTTTTAATTTACGGGTTTGGCCGTTTTTACTTTCTAAGTGTTCTTTATCACTTTTATTTGTTTTATATTGGAAGACAAGGATGATTCTATATTTTGTATACATATATGTATTTGCTATATTTTGTATAAATTTGTTTACATTTTTTTATATAAGGATTTAACCGTTTGTGGTTATAGTGCTTTGAAATGAAAATATTTTTTTTTTTTCAAATTTTAAAATGTAGAGATATTTTCTCCTACGATTTTAAAACCATATCTACGAAACATATTTAACAGGCCATTACACACACTCAATTAAAACATTGAGACATAACATATTATAAAAAAAAAACACTGTTCAACAAATCAAAAAACAGGCACCAATTCATGTCATCAGCAAACACGCTATGGAGAATAAAATCATCAATAAATTAAGAAATAAAAGTATGAACAATGAAGCAATTGTCCTCAAAGCTTAGAAAGGTAACACAACTTAAATAATGCCCAATACAGAATATAATGAACTAATCAAAGAATATATCCAAATTAATAACATAAGACAATTACAAGATGATCCAACAGATTTATGTATATAAACCTGAAAAATTAATTTCGCATAAAAACAGATAGAAATCGGTTATTCGGAACACTATCCGAAATAAGTCCAACAAACACAAAAATAATAAATATTTAAATGGTTATTTAGCCACAATTTTATATATTTAATATCTTTTTTAATCGCTTTGGGCTAAATACCTTTTTTAATATTTTTAATTTTTTAAATTAACTTCAGCTTTCGGACTCACTTCGAGTACATTTTCAAAAGCGTTTTAAAATTTTTTCAATACAAATTTTAATTTTTATGAACTAATCAAAAAACAAAACCAAAGGAAAAATTTAAACTTTTTCCGTAGAAACCAAAATCCCTGTTTCAGGACAGAAAAATGTTTTTTCAGTACTGACAAGAAAACTTGTGGTAAATTTTACGAAAGAAGCTTTTACAAAATATCAATAAAATTTGAAGCATTTTACAAAACTATATAATGAATCAGTTATTCAAAAAATATAAACTATGTGTATGAGATAAATGTACCAAATTTAGATAAATAAATCATAACTATTACCAACTCAGCATAATCTCCAACAATGTTTATTGAGTTATCACTGAATTTTATGTGTAACAAATCCAAAACCGATCTTTACGTAAAATTTTTTTGCTGTTCCAAAATTTTAACATTACCTAAAGTTATTTGATAATTTTTGTATTTTAAATGTTGAATGAGAGCACTATTTTGGTTTAAATTTCGATAAACTGCACTTTTATGTTGAAATTACTTATCAAGAATTTAATTTGTCTGTCTGTAATAAGTTGATTTTTCGGCATTCTTTATAGACAAATATATTAATTGTTCATGGGAATCCAAATATTCCGATTTGGTAAATCAGAAAAATACAGAGGTCAATCGCTCATAAAATATATACTGATAAAATGTAAGAAATATCTTCTCCCCTCCCCGTAATTTTAGCTGAGGGCCAAAAGAGTTATACCAATACTAAGAGTTATACCATTACTCTGCAAAAATGAGAACCCTCCATGAGTTCTTTATGTTGGTAGTTTGGTTTCGTACTGAAAAGTTGGTCTACTCATCAGGCAGCTACGACCAAAACTACAAAAAATTCCACTCTAGCCACTTACATTAAGTATCTGGTCAGAACGTACTGACATAGCGAATTATTATTCACTACATCAAATATCAAAAACCCATGGATAAACCTCATTTGTGTGTGTATTATGCCCACACGAATATTTATTAAGAATTTACTTAGTCGGCATTTTTCGGTATTCTTTATACACAATAATATATTAATTGTCCTTGATATTTGATGTAGTGAATAATAATTCGCTATGTCAGTACGTTCTGGCCAAATACTTAATGTAAGAGGCTAGAGTGGAATTTTTTATAGTTTAGTCGTAGCTGGCTGATGAGTAGACCAACTTTTCAGTACGAAACCAAAGAACCAACATAAAGAACTCATGGAGGGTTCTCATTTTTGCAAAGTAATACATTAGGTATAACTCTTTGGCCCTTCAGCCAAAAGTACGGGCAGGGGAGAAGATATTTCTACATTTTTTCAGTAGATATGTTATGAGCGATTGCCCAGTGTATTTTTCTGATTTACCAAATCGAAAATATTGGGATTGCCATGAACAATTAATATATTTGTCTATAAAGAATGCCAAAAAAATCAACTGTTTGGAATAACTGTTCAATAAATTGTTTCGTTTGCACAGTATAACTTACATTACATTCGCATTGGATCTGATAGACAACGTTTGATTTTTCCTTTAGAGAAACTAAACCCTTAAGTTTTTGAAAAAGCAGCTTTCCTTTAGTACGTGTTGTTGTACGTAACCTACACAAATGTATATGTGCGGGTATTTAATGAGATATAATATGGGATATTATTTGCTTACTAATAGGCAAAAATTTTATTATTAAATGAAAATTCTTAATTATTTAGTACGATATCTGTAAGGCTATTAAAAATTTAACTTTCGTTAATTTTGATTTTGGAATTTTGCTGTGTACTTCTCCAAATGTTTCTTATAATATTAGTGACCCGTTTGCAATCAACATTCGTAAATAATAACGATACGACTAACGACAACAAAAGGAAATTCTTAGGGATGGTAACATTACAAATTTTTTGTTTGATCTCTTCTGAATTGATTTCGGATGCAGACAACCTTACGTACGATTCACATCTTATGAATGAATTAAAAATTGGATTGACGAAAATCAAATCGAAATCGAAATCCAAGTTAAACCATTCCGCGGCCTAATAGGTTACTATTGGACATTTATTAGGGATTTCTCGAAAACAACAAAACCATTCACTTCATGTTTCGCTAAAGGATTAGTTATCTATCATGACAAAGAATTTAAACAATGTTTTGAACAATATTGTGCAATAACACTACAAACCGTTTCAACACCACAATGCAACTACTAAAGGATCGAGAAAGAATGTTAAGCGATTGTCTGAGGAACTAAGTATTTTCGCCCTTATCTGTACGGAAGAAAATTCTCGATTATCATACAGCAGGTGCACTTCATCCAGATAATGATGATCAAAGAAAATTTGCACAATTGTATATTCTTGACCCTGATGAATCATTTGCACAGGGAATGCAAAGTGCAATCCTGATTTGATGGCAGAATTATTCGGATGCAGAATTAAATAGTTCTAAGCCAACAACTTTAGCAATGGCAATAGTGCAAGATCGTAATTTAGATCAAAGACGTTATAATGATCCAAGAGTAAATGAAGTAGCTGTTGTTTTTCATAATGCCGATGGTGAACCTCCGCTTGAAAGAGACTTGATTATCCACTGTAAAAGCACCGATCCAAATTCACACCAAACAGAGAGAATCAACGTTTTAGATCCTAATTTGGAAACAATGGTATATCCAATATACTTTTTCCATTTGGACATCAAAGTTTTTTTTTTTTTTTTTAATCAATGCAATCTTTTCTGGGGCTCAAGGCACTTCCAACTCTTTCGCAGTTAATTTTACCGTCCTACTTTACGCATTATTAGCCAAATCGAGGACGTACGGCTATAGACCCGCTTTGTATAAACCACCTGCACATTGCATTGCTTCATGCCAACCTAAAGTGCTGATATGAAAGGTGGGTCGGCCCATGGATTCTGCACTCTCAACAGGGGGTCATAGATGTGTTCATCGTCATCACCGATCGTTTTGCATCCCGCCCCTATCGGGATTCGAACCCGGTACCTCCCGATCCAAACGCCGCAAGCTTTAACCACTGTGCCGTTTGCTCGGTACACCAAAGTTGGAGCATTGACCTTCGGCTATCCTAAGAAGGCCAATCTCTACAAAGCCTAGAACTTGTTTAACCCAAACGCAATACTATGGGTACCAATTCTCTATACGAAATGAGTTTAATCAATTTACCAACCCAACAGTAGTTTGTTAATGCGTACGTCAAGATTGATGCAAATTGCTTTAATTACTTAAAACTACGTTTTAGGCGATACCTTTCGCTTTTAAAAAAACACGGATTTCATTTGCAAAACCAAGCCTTGCAAACTGGAGTTCTTCCTGGCAAAAGCTTGATGTTGCCTTCGTCATTTCCAGGTAGTCCTAGGAATAAGCAACCAAACTATCAAGATGGAATGGTGATAGTAACAAATTATGGAAAGCCTGACATTTTTATAATTGTGACATGCAACCCTAAACCGCCAGAAATGATTGAGAATCTCGAAGAAGGTCAACCACCTGAGTTCATACCGGATTTAGTTGCTCGAATTTTCAAATTGAAACTTAAAGTGTTATTGGATGATAAAGGAAAAAACATGTTTTGGGTACACCAGTTGCGAAAATTTATGTTATTGAGTTTCAGAAGCGTGGACACGCTCATATTTTACTTATTGTTAAAATAGAGGAGAAATGAAGGAACCATGTACTAATGATGGTAAATGTTTAAAGGATCTTCCGAAACTGTTCCAAGAGGAAACCATTGAAAATTGCAATGCATATTATGAATTTCTTTTCATTCGACTATCCAGCGAATGTAGAGCCTAACATTCCGTGCTCACAATTTCGTCGAAATAAAGTTGCCCATGAAAAATTTCGCAAAAAGTTTTTAAACAATATGTTTGGTTATATGCGTGCTCCGTGTGTGATCGATTGTGGTTCCAAAAAGATTTAAAAGTACCTTGCGAAGAACATGAAGAACTTTTACGTATAATAATTGAAAATTATAACACGTATGTGGATATTTCACTGTGCAATACGTGTTACCAAGCAATCGAGAAGAAAGTAATTCCAACGATGTCCACATACATCGGTTTCAAATATCAAAAGTTGCCTGCGTCTTTACCACCACTGACTTTACCACAAGACTTGTCTCTCCACGAATTCCATTCATGCAAATCAGACGGTTGCGACACGTGCATGGACAATACGGAATTTATGGGCAAATTATTAATGTACCAGTCGACGTGGACAATATGGTGAAAAATTTACCTCACAAAATTGATGATGATCTTTGCATTAATGTGCAAAAGAACACTTCGTGCATGGCTTCAGTACTTTCTTCAAACTAAACTTTATGTTTTATACGATATAAAAATTGATGAAAGCTTTTTCAATGATGATCATAATATTGATGAAATTAATCGAGACGAAATAAGTGAACATATAGTATACCAATTGGAGACAGTCTAACAGCACAACAACAGACTCTGGAGAGCATAATCTTCCAAAAAGTATAATTTTTGATGAAAAGAACTTTCTTTCCCGTCGATTTATTTAGGCCATTTCCGAACGTTCAGACAGGGAATAAATGCGACACCATTCACAATAGCAACTAGTGAATTGCGGAGAACAGACCGGCGTGCAGTTACTCCGTATCATTTATTGTACGTTGCTTTTCTTATTGAGTATTCTTCGATCGAAGAAAAAAAGTCCATTTGGAAATTATCATGTTGTCGACTATTCTAAACGTATTGAATTCCAACATCGTGGTAGTCCTCATGCACACATTTTATTGTGGTTGCATAATGCTCTATCAGATGCGCTTGTTACAGACAACCAAAATACTATAAAGATGATCGATCAATTAATTTCGGTTTCTTTCTCTTGAACGACAGCGTTGAGAATTCAACAAATGTTTGGAAAGAAAACTGGTTTGACAAATAGGAGCAACGACCAGAAGAAATGGAAGGATTATCACTTGCACAATTCGTTGCTAATTATACAAAAAAAAAATTCACAAGGAATGTATTTTCGTCGAAAGTAACCACGCATCATTCGTTATAGAAATTATGACATGGCCTCAGATTCCAGTGAGCATAAAAGGGAAATGGTAACTTTACACATCCCATTTCGAAATGAAGAAATCGACATTTTCGAAGAGATGAAATTTATTAGGATTTACAACGAAAACGAAAATGATATTTTGGAATGTCGTGAGGAGTTCGAATCGGATTTAGACATTAACAAAACCATAGAGAATTGCCAAAAACTATGTCGTGAAGATGGACAAGCGGATAATGATGATGAGATCCATGATGTAGCCACCAGATTTCCAGAAGCGAATCCATTCCAAGCATTATATGACAAACCAAATTCGATTTTGCAACTCTTATATTACTTGCGCTTCAACTGTTAAAGCTGTTGTGGCTATTGATGGGACAACGATACACACTGCACTAAAAATAAATCTTTCAAAGTTGCTTCCTTTGTCAATTGTAGTGGCACAGCAATATAGATCACTGTTTAAATACGTTCGCGTTTTGATTATCGATGAAATCAGTATGATTGGAGCCGAGTTGTTGCCTCAAATAGATTCGAGATTAAAGCAAATCACTGGTAACTTTTAAGATAATTTTGGAGGGTTTGATTTAATTTCGATTGGCGATCTACGTCAACTACCACCGGTTCGCGCTACTTCGATTTACAAACAAATCAAGCGACAAATAGCAGGCCCAACACTATGGCGAGGATTGAAACTCTTTGAACTCAGCGAAGTGATGCGAAAAGCCAACCGAACTTTTTCAACAATATTAACAAAAATTGGTGATGGACAGCTGTTACATGAGAACGAGTTGGAATTAATTGAATCGCGATTTTACTCCGAAGAAGAGGCTGCTAGAATTTGTCTACACGGTATACGATTGTTCTTCGATAGCCATTCAGTTACTGAATACAATAATAAAGTTTTAAATTATGCAGTCTAAAAAGTCATTTCACAAGCAACGGATGTGTATATTGGTTGTCAGAGTAGTGAAAAGCACACTTTTATAAAGGTGGTGCTTTGAACAATCGATGCAGGTGGTTTGCCTTATGAAATTACATTGTTTATAAATAAAGCATAACAACTAATATCGACGTATCAGATGGATTGGCAAATGGCGCGACAGGAAAATTGATTTATATCGAACATAACGACAAAGGAGAGATAGGTCGTTTATGGCTGGAATTCCTTGGCTCTCCCAAAACCGGTGAACAAATCCAAAGAAAGGCAGCGTCATCAATACAAAGGCACAGTGTTACTCGACTAGCAGTACCAATCGATCGGAAAACATCCTCTATACCATTAGTGCCTAATAAAACAGTGATCGTAAAACACTAGTCTCATTTTCCACTAGTCTCTGCGTGTGCAATAACAATTCATAAGTCCCAGGGAGGTACATTTGATGAAATTGTATACGAATATGATAAAACACATGCTCAATAGCTCCTGTACGTCGCACTATAACGAGTAACATCAAAGGGTTACATATTGTTTCGAAAAAAAAATGATAAAAAATTGTATCATGCATATCAAGGCTGAACCTGAATCGACTTGAGACTATTGAGAAATTATTATTTGATTTCATAAATACGACGAAAGGATTGTCACTATTTACCTTCAACTGCCAAAGTGTACGTGCTCATGTAATGAGCTAATTATCTGATTTTTTCGGAGGCGTGGGTGGATAATGACCACATTGTAGAGACTCCAAATTTCAATATTTTCGTTCAATATAAAAGGCCAAATATAAGGGCAGGTGGCGTTGCAATCTACCATAATGTAAATAATGGAACCCGTGTTGTCACCCCGCAAATTGACTTCAATGCACTTCCACTAGAATCCTTGTCGGTTCAGGTTTCTTAAATGGCAGAAATATATGCTTGCGAAAGCAGATTAGACCATGACACATTTGTAATTATTGCGGCGATTTACATTTCTCCCAACCAATCGATGGAAAATATTATTCAATTTATCCACGAGAATTTGATAAAGTACACGCTAAAAATTTATGATAAATATTATGATAAAACTCCAAGGATTTTGAGTGGGGATTTCAATGTGAATTTTGCATTAGATACGGCGCCCCATATTGATTCAATTCATCAATACAGAATAAAATTTAAAAATGTGCAGCAGTCGTACTGAATTGACAACAAAAAACTGTTATAGAGCATTCGTGTCCTATTTTAGTTACCATAAGCCACTCGTGTCATTCGTCGGTGCGATGAACGCTTGATGGAGATGGACGTGTTTTGGTCTGTCTCCGTAAGTGGAATTTTTATTAAATATTAAATTTAAAATTGTGTTATTAGTTTTGTGTAATTGTGTTTATTAAATTTTAATAATTAAAATTGTGCGTGATTGTTTTTGTTTAAAGTGTGTTATAGTAGGTTTGTTTGAATCACGTAATGTAGTTCTTCCACTTAATTGATTAATTTCGCGTATGATTTTGTGTTTTTAATTAATTTCATATGTAGTGATTATATAGAAAAGGTAAATTCTGTGACAAAAGTGCAGTGTGTGTGATTCAGAATTAATTTAAATTAATATATAATAATAATTTAATTAATTTTGAGTGTTTTAGAAGTAAAATGTGAATTCATTTAAAATGAGACGGGTTTCTCGTTTGATGTTAAAAAATTTGAACAAGGTGTACAAAATAAAATATTAACGGGATCGTTATACAGGTATTTTCATGCCACATCTACGTATTGCTCTATACCTATATATATATATGTATATATATATATATATATATATATATATATATATATATATATATATATATATATATATATATATATATATATATATATATATATATATATATATATATATATATATATATATATATATATATATATATATATATATATATATATATATATATATATATATATATATATATATATATATATATATATATATATATTGTTATATATATATATATATTGTTATATATATATATATATTGTTTATATATATATATTATATTATATATATATATATATATATATATATATATATATATATATATATATATATATATATATATATATATATATATATATATATATATATATATATATATATATGTGGTATGAATTGTGTAAAAAAAAAATTTTTTTGTTTCTTTTATTTTTATTATATGATTTTGCTTCAGTAAGGGTTGTAGATATATGTATGAAGGCATATGTAGTCTTACTTTGGGAATTTTGCAACGGCAGTGCCGTGCATTTTCATTCTAGAATGAATGATTTCATTCCACTGAGAAATAGGTATAGAAAAATTCTCTTCTTACCGTAGTTTGTGGTGTTTGCCACTAGAGTAAATATATTAAATCTGTTTGGTTTTATGAGTTGGTATTAAATAACAATTCTCTTGTTATCACTATATTGTACTTGTTAAAATTTTAAATAATAATTATATTTAATAAAAATTGGCTTGGTACCAACTGTTGAAAGTAAAAAAAAAAAAATAAAAATTGTTCTTGGCTCTTACTTTGGGCAGAATTTCATTCCTGTTGGAGTAACTTTTACCAAAGTAGGACGGCAATAATATTTCAAGTTTATTTACCTCGTCCGCAAGTTTTTATTGTTTATCTTCTTATCGGCTTTTCGGACACAAATATATTATATTGGTATATATTGGCATTCACAAAATTTTGATTAGTTAATCATAATCAAAAATTAAGAGGCCACCTATTTAATATATCTACACAAAAAAGCAGAAATATCAGATTTCCCATACCCTAACCCCAAGAGTTATACAAAGTGTACCAACTCTGAACAAAATAAGAACTTTCCTTGAGCTCATTGTATTGGTAGTTTGGTTTCGTACTGAAAAGTTTGGACTACTCATCAGGTAGCTACGACCAAACTACAAAAATAAAATTCATACTTAAACCAAGAGTATCAAGTATGAACGTATAGATTTAGCGAATTAAGTTCACTAAATCCAAAAAACAAACTCAAGGAAAACCCCCATCTGTATGTGTATGATGCCTTACACAATTAAATTTCAAGTTTATTTACCTCGTCCGCAAGTTTTTATTGTTTATCTTCTTATCGGCTTTTCGGACACAAATATATTATATTGGTATATATTGGCATTCACAAAATTTTGATTAGTTAATCATAATCAAAAATTAAGAGGCCACCTATTTAATATATCTACACAAAAAAGCAGAAATATCAGATTTCCCATACCCTAACCCCAAGAGTTATACAAAGTGTACCAACTCTGAACAAAATAAGAACTTTCCTTGAGCTCATTGTATTGGTAGTTTGGTTTCGTACTGAAAAGTTTGGACTACTCATCAGGTAGCTACGACCAAACTACAAAAATAAAATTCATACTTAACACCAAGAGTATCAAGTATGAACGTATAGATTTAGCGAATTAAGTTCACTAAATCCAAAAAACAAACTCAAGGAAAACCCCCATCTGTATGTGTATGATGCCTTACACAATTAAATTTCAAGTTTATTTACCTCGTCCGCAAGTTTTTATTGTTTATCTTCTTATCGGCTTTTCGGACACAAATATATTATATTGGTATATATTGGCATTCACAAAATTTTGATTAGTATTGTGGTAGTATTTTGTTCAGAGTTGGTACACTTTGTATAACTCTTGGGGTTAGGGTATGGGAAATCTGATATTTCTGCTTTTTTGTGTAGATATATTAAATAGGTGGCCTCTTAATTTTTGATTATGATTAACTAATCAAAATTTTGTGAATGCCAATATATACCAATATAATATATTTGTGTCCGAAAAGCCGATAAGAAGATAAACAATAAAAACTTGCGGACGAGGTAAATAAACTTGAAATTTAATTGTGTAAGGCATCATACACATACAGATGGGGGTTTTCCTTGAGTTTGTTTTTTGGATTTAGTGAACTTAATTCGCTAAATCTATACGTTCATACTTGATACTCTTGGTGTTAAGTATGAATTTTATTTTTGTAGTTTGGTCGTAGCTACCTGATGAGTAGTCCAAACTTTTCAGTACGAAACCAAACTACCAATACAATGAGCTCAAGGAAAGTTCTTATTTTGTTCAGAGTTGGTACACTTTGTATAACTCTTGGGGTTAGGGTATGGGAAATCTGATATTTCTGCTTTTTTGTGTAGATATATTAAATAGGTGGCCTCTTAATTTTTGATTATGATTAACTAATCAAAATTTTGTGAATGCCAATATATACCAATATAATATATTTGTGTCCGAAAAGCCGATAAGAAGATAAACAATAAAAACTTGCGGACGAGGTAAATAAACTTGAAATTTAATTGTGTAAGGCATCATACACATACAGATGGGGGTTTTCCTTGAGTTTGTTTTTTGGATTTAGTGAACTTAATTCGCTAAATCTATACGTTCATACTTGATACTCTTGGTGTTAAGTATGAATTTTATTTTTGTAGTTTGGTCGTAGCTACCTGATGAGTAGTCCAAACTTTTCAGTACGAAACCAAACTACCAATACAATGAGCTCAAGGAAAGTTCTTATTTTGTTCAGAGTTGGTACACTTTGTATAACTCTTGGGGTTAGGGTATGGGAAATCTGATATTTCTGCTTTTTTGTGTAGATATATTAAATAGGTGGCCTCTTAATTTTTGATTATGATTAACTAATCAAAATTTTGTGAATGCCAATATATACCAATATAATATATTTGTGTCCGAAAAGCCGATAAGAAGATAAACAATAAAAACTTGCGGACGAGGTAAATAAACTTGAAATTTAATTGTGTAAGGCATCATACACATACAGATGGGGGTTTTCCTTGAGTTTGTTTTTTGGATTTAGTGAACTTAATTCGCTAAATCTATACGTTCATACTTGATACTCTTGGTGTTAAGTATGAATTTTATTTTTGTAGTTTGGTCGTAGCTACCTGATGAGTAGTCCAAACTTTTCAGTACGAAACCAAACTACCAATACAATGAGCTCAAGGAAAGTTCTTATTTTGTTCAGAGTTGGTACACTTTGTATAACTCTTGGGGTTAGGGTATGGGAAATCTGATATTTCTGCTTTTTTGTGTAGATATATTAAATAGGTGGCCTCTTAATTTTTGATTATGATTAACTAATCAAAATTTTGTGAATGCCAATATATACCAATATAATATATTTGTGTCCGAAAAGCCGATAAGAAGATAAACAATAAAAACTTGCGGACGAGGTAAATAAACTTGAAATTTAATTGTGTAAGGCATCATACACATACAGATGGGGGTTTTCCTTGAGTTTGTTTTTTGGATTTAGTGAACTTAATTCGCTAAATCTATACGTTCATACTTGATACACTTGGTGTTAAGTATGAATTTTATTTTTGTAGTTTGGTCGTAGCTACCTGATGAGTAGTCCAAACTTTTCAGTACGAAACCAAACTACCAATACAATGAGCTCAAGGAAAGTTCTTATTTTGTTCAGAGTTGGTACACTTTGTATAACTCTTGGGGTTAGGGTATGGGAAATCTGATATTTCTGCTTTTTTGTGTAGATATATTAAATAGGTGGCCTCTTAATTTTTGATTATGATTAACTAATCAAAATTTTGTGAATGCCAATATATACCAATATAATATATTTGTGTCCGAAAAGCCGATAAGAAGATAAACAATAAAAACTTGCGGACGAGGTAAATAAACTTGAAATTTAATTGTGTAAGGCATCATACACATACAGATGGGGGTTTTCCTTGAGTTTGTTTTTTGGATTTAGTGAACTTAATTCGCTAAATCTATACGTTCATACTTGATACTCTTGGTGTTAAGTATGAATTTTATTTTTGTAGTTTGGTCGTAGCTACCTGATGAGTAGTCCAAACTTTTCAGTACGAAACCAAACTACCAATACAATGAGCTCAAGGAAAGTTCTTATTTTGTTCAGAGTTGGTACACTTTGTATAACTCTTGGGGTTAGGGTATGGGAAATCTGATATTTCTGCTTTTTTGTGTAGATATATTAAATAGGTGGCCTCTTAATTTTTGATTATGATTAACTAATCAAAATTTTGTGAATGCCAATATATACCAATATAATATATTTGTGTCCGAAAAGCCGATAAGAAGATAGGCAATAATATTATTCTGTTTTGATCTTTCTTCCCTTCTTAATATGTGTTTGAATATGTAGTATAAAACTGGAAATTGTTTATTTGCCATAAGTGTATTTTTTGTATGCAGAGTAAATGTACATCTGTTCGATTCAAATGGGATTCTTATACATACATATTTCGTATGATCGAGTACATTTGAGTCGAATTCCGAACAGCAATACGCAAAACATTTATTTATTTGTGCATGCCAAATTTTAAATGTCAAATATATGGCGCATAGAAATGTGCATTAGGGGACCAGAGCACCCTTTTTTGAGCAAATAACGTCGTGGAACATAATATCACGGTTAAACGATGGATTACTCGTGCTTAAATTAAGCAATACAATTTTAGTCTTTTTACTAAGTACAAGTTTGTGAACAACAAACCATTCACTCAAAATATTAAATCTGTATTAATACGAGAGACAGCCGTTGAGTAGTTGCAGCAATCATAAGCAAATGCCATATCATCCTCATAAGCAACAACTTTGGCAAAAAAATTTGTTTAAAAATAGAATTGACATAAACAAGAAAAAGGATGGGCCCCAGAACGGAACCTTGAGGCACACCTACATTAAGTTCAACAGTGCGACCCAGGCAACCACTAATAGTAACTCGAACGCGCCAAAAACGACTTAAGCCACTCATACAAGCAACCTCTAAATCCAATGTGCCAAAGTTTATCCAAAAGTATCCGTTGGTCCACCATATCAAAGGCTTTACTTATATCGACAAATAGAGCAGCTGATGTATGAGAATTATTAAGACCTTTGTGTAGCGGATTCATTAAATTAAGAAGAAGGTGGAATGAAATGCCAATCTATACCATTTTCGCTTAAAAATTCTGAAATGAAATAATTTTGGTTAATATTTTGAATGAGTTTGTGTGCTTCATTTAAGATTCTCTTCGCGCCAATGAAGTTGGATCCATTATCAGTGTAAATCTTTTTGGGAACGCCTCGCCTTGCAGAAAAACGCCTCAATGCAGCTGAGAAAGCTTTGCTCGTAAGATCACTTACTGGTTCTATATGAAGGGCTTTTACCGATAGACAAACGAATATACAAAGATATCCTTTAACAGGATTAGTTCCGCCTCTGCCCTTCTTTGCAGCGAAGTATAACGGACCAGAAAAATCTATTCCACAGTCGATAAATGGTCTGGTCGGTGCTATTCTCTCAAGAGGTAGTTTTCCCATTAACTGTGAACTGGTGTTTCGTGCATATTTGGTACACATCACCCAATTTTTTAACATTGATCTTATTTTTGTACGCCCTTTAACTATCCAATATTTTTGCCTTATTAGATTTTATAATAAAACAACTTACGTTATTTTTAAATAATTTAAATTGAAAAAAATTTCCTTATAGTAACAATATTTTTAAAAAATTTTTTTAGAAGATCGATTTCGGATTGACTCTTTCTTCGGTTCTTTTTTAACAACTATCTTAATAGTTGTTAAAAAAGAACCGAAGAAGGAGTCAATCCGAAATCGATCTTTTAAAAAAAATTTTTAAAAATATTGTTACTATAAGGAAAAAAATTTTTCAATTAAAATTATTTAAAAATAACGTAAGTTGTTTTATTATAAATTTATAAGTGACAAAATATACACCAGCAAAATGGATATATGTACACCATTATAACTTATTAGATTGTTAGGGAGTGTGGGCCCTGCGTGTAGATTTTTAATGTGCGTCTCCTATATCAGCCTTTCGGTAAACAGATGACTCGATGGAATTATCACTGGGTGTTTATTATCGTAGTCAGAATCGGCATTAAACAGCCTACCACCAACTCTCAACAAACCAGATGCATCTATAAACGGCGCTAAAGATAATAAGTTAGATTTATTGTCCACCATTTTATGTCTACGTAAATTGTTAACATCTTCGCGAAGTTCACTAGTTTGCACCCAAATGATACAGATAATTTTAGCAGCTTCAATCTCCATTGCTGTTAGTTCACCAAAAGTTCTTTGCGCAGGGTTTCTTATTTTAGAATTTGTGATATAACGTCTTACGTATGCTACCACTCGGAATATTTTTTGGAGTTTCGATTTTCTTTCAAACAAATTATCCAGCCCTAAATTGTAGCTTGAAAAGTGTCTATCGGTAACTTGATTTTGCTGAGCTCGGCTTCAATCGCGGTTTCCTCTAAAGCTGAGTTTGAGTAAGTAGCCGGCCAAAAGTTTTCAGGTTTCTAAAGCCAACTTGTTCCATGCCACCATTGTTCCAAGTTGATCAATTTTTGTGGAGATATTCCTCGTGAGCCATGATCAGCAGGATTCTTGGCGGATTTGTCATAAGCCCAATGTTTTCGAGAAAACTTGTCAAGTATCTGGCTGGTGCGATTTGCAACAAATGTCTTCCATCTAGCAGGGTAAGTAGATAACCAAGCTAACACGATGGACGAATCGGTTCATGCATAGCACCTTGCATTAGGTGCTAGTGTTTCTTTCACCGTTAACATGAGTTTTGTTAGTAAGTGTGCCGCACAAAGCTCCAGCCTAGGCAGGGAAACCTTTTTTACAGGTGCTACCTTTGTTTTCGCTGTCAATATATTCAATAAAATTGCGCCTTGTTTATCTACAGTTCTGCTATAAACGATGGCGCAATGGGCTATCTCGCTCGCGTCTGAGAAACCATGTATTTGTGTGCTTTCGGAAATATCCGTAAATCTCTGAATTTTTATATTTTCAAAATATACAAATTCGCCTCTAACCTTTTTATAAATTTTTGAATAAGATTCGGGCAACTTATCATCCCAATCTAATCTCAAAAACCAGAGCCTTTGGAATAATATTTTTAATAGCACTATGGATGGAGCCAAAAACCCTAATGGATCAAAAACTCGGGAAGCGTCGGATATGACTTAACGTTTCGTTACTTCCGCATCTTTCTAGGTACAGACTTTAAACGTTAACACGTCTGATTTAGTATGCCAATTTAGCCCCAGGATCATCACTGCTGAAATACCGCCATCATTGCATAATTTCGTTGTAGGTGCTTCACTTCCTTCATCGGATAAAAATTCTACATTGGATCACCGTTTTCTTAATACAAAACCTCCTTGTCGCAATACGTTTATCACCATTTGTTTGAGTTGAGCCGCACTTTCTATGTCCTGTGGTCCAGATAACAAATCATCGACGTAAAAATCATTTAAGATATGATGAGTGATAGTTTCTTCTCCGACGTCACGAGCCAAATGCTAAAGTGTGCGAATAGCTAAAAATTCAGAACAAGTGAGGCCGAATGTAACCCGATTTAACTTATAATGCCATACTTTATTCACTGGAATGTTATCGCCACAAGATCCGTTGATAGTTTGTGTCGTCAGGAAAGACCAACACTTGCCTACACATTTTTTCTATGTCGGCAGTGATTGCGATGCGGTGTCATCTAAACCTCATAAGTGTAGCCCATAACGTTGGTTGAATGGTCGGTCCAAGCATCAATGTTTCGTTTAGCGAAACGCCTGTCGAAGTTTTGCTTGAACCGTCAAAGACTACTCGAACCTTTGTAGTATCACTGGTTTCTTTAATCATTGCATGATGTGGCAAATAGTATAAATGCGAATCATTCAAAGTGTCACGTTGAGGAGTTTCCACCATATGTCCCATTTCAATATATTCTCTTATTTGCTGGACGTACTGTTCCTTTAATGTTGGATCATTGGATAATTTGCGTTCCAGCGATAGGAAACGCTGCGTTGCCACAATAAATGAATTTCCTAGTGCTAGTGATCCTCTTTTAAATGGAAGTTTAACCATATACCTGCCGTCTTTCTGTATCTTTTGGGGAAGTGTTATTGTTGTTTGGCATCTCTTCAATATCCCAAAATCGTTGAAGGCCCTCATCTATATTCATATCTGTTTGAATGTTTAGTGACATATAACACGTAGGACCCTGAATCGATATTGAGTTCGGCTGGCCAGACACTATCTAGCCAAATACAGTTTCTGTAATATAATTGAATTAAACTGCCTCTTACCGTTCTCAAGAACTGCAAAGAATTGATCTGCTCCGATTAGAAAATCTATGGGGGCCGGTTTGTCAAAATCGGGATCAGTCAGTTCCACATTTCCAACTAATCGTTTATCCTGTATATTAATAGGGTATCTTGGTTGATTAGACGGTAACTGACTTATTATTAACGCGTTCATCTCCATTTGTACATTAGAATTGTATAATGATCCCATCATTATACACGCCTTTCTTCTCGAGATCACAGAACCTGGTGTTATACCAGTTATATTCACATTTAACCTTTGCCGTTGTATTTGTAGCCTTTGAATGCAATTCTCAGAAACAAAAGAACACTGAGATCTGAAATCCAGTAGAATTCGACATTTCTGCAGCTTTCCAAATCTATCTTTTACTAAAACTTTCGCCGTTGGTAGAATCGCTTGATGTTGCCCAATTAATAAAGCTTTCGTTTTTAATATTGCGTTGTAGCTTGTTGATTCTGTTTGCTTAATAGAATTATCTTCTGAATTTTTCTCTACGTTCACAGCAGTAGACTCGGGATGTAATGTCTGATGATGCCTGCGTCTGCAAATTCTGCAACTGTATCTGGATTTGCAAACTGTTGACTGGTGAGTAGATGACAAACAATTAAAACATAATTTTTTGTCCACTGCTACCTGTTTTCGCTCGGAGATTGGCAGCCCCATAAATGTTTCGCATTTACCCAGATAATGTTCTCCTCACATAAGGGACACTAACCTATTAATTTAGGCATTACACTAAAAGATTGCAGATGGCAAACTAAACAATTATAATTTTTACGCAAGCTACGTATATTTTGGTGCATGACACAAAAATTGTGACCTTTAGAATGAGAAGTCATGGAAGGATGGAAAGGTAAAGACAAGTTAGGACCTAAAGATTCGTTAAATAAATTACTCATAAATAACAATTAAAAAAAAAATAAATATACCAATTAGTGTTTGTTTAGGTCCTCCATTGAATTAACCAACTTGATTGGTTCACCATTCTCCTTCCTCATACGTATCGTAGAATTCCTAATCCAAAGGTACTTATAACTGCGATCAATTTTAGCCTTTTTAGCTGCCATTAATAACTGCCTTTTCTTGTATGTCCAACATTCGTTAATGAAAATTGGAGGTGCATCTTGAACATCAGCACTAAATGAAGTTGTGTTTAGTTTTAGTTTCTCCTTGGATTTCGTATCCATAATCAAATCCTTGGTTTTTCTTGATAAAAACTTTAGAAATACTACATCCTGCGGTGATTTAGAATTACCAATGGAAAATGATTTTCTCTTTTTTATAAAGCAATAGTCGATATCACGAGTTGTAAATGATAAAATACCGAGCCCGTTATAAAATAATTTCACAACGGTATCATCAATATTGGAAGAATCAGTTGTAGGCAAACCGGTAATTTCTAAGCATTTTTCCTTTGATAATTTTTCCAAGTATTCAATTTGCTGTTGGTTTTCGTTGATTATTATTTTCAGTGTGCGTTTTCAGTTTCTAAATTTTTCACTAGAGAACATTATGTTAATTTAATATCTGTACAATCTTTATGATGATTTACAAATGATTTATTTTTTAATTTTTTATTTTTATTTTTGTGTACTTTATATAAATTAGAAATTGTTTGAAATTTCTTCTTTCACATGTTCACTCCACAACATGAATAGAAAGAATGATAATAATGACAATAGTCTGCAATGAAATTCATGCATCGATAATAAAACAGAATCTGCATTACCGATTTATTTCCTTTCTCGTGACATTAACATGACTCTGCATTATCGACTAGTTACTATCGGCTGGAAGCTTTTGGTAACCTTCAACAGTTCTCAATTTTATAGGTATATCAAAATTACGGTAATCCGCCATTAGGAATAATTAGGTATATGGTAAGTCGAAGTTTGCTTTTTAAAATTACACTTTGAAAGAAGCCAAGGTGCAAAGAATTTCCCCAATCAATTTTAACTCGGCTCAAACGAAATTAAAAGTCACATAAACTCACAAAATAAAGTTACACTGTTTAAACTAAAATTTGACATTAAATTTTGCAGAAGCCGTGCTTAGTTGCAACACAACATTCAGCAAGCACATAAATATTATTTAAGGCCATGGGACATGTATAATTTCACACCATACCATAATTTCATCTTAACACAATCCGTCATATTATTCCAGGGTAAGTTTCCTGAAATTTTATATGAGCACTACCGTAGAAAGGGAGGAATTGATAAGGACTATAGATGAGAATATATAAAACTAATTTGGGTTTCATTTTTAAAATATCCTATTTTAATAACAATTTAATTATTATAACTTTCCGAAGTTCAAATTCTATGGGTTGATTTTGCCAAAGAGAGGAAAGCCTTATTCTCCAGTCTATACCAGTTTTCGAATTAAAGAATAGGTTGACTAAATGCTCTGTTATGAAAAATACAAGAAACCGCAAGTTTCAGCTTTTTTCAAAATGGCCGCAGAAATGACCTTGTTAAAATTAGCCGAAAGTTTCCAGCCGCAAGTGAAAAGTAGATAATGCAGATTAAGTTATTCACATTCCAGCCGAAAATAAATCAGCCCCTATGATGTTATGTCTGGAGATGGATTGCATTAATGTGACTTATCAATAGCTATCGCAGGAAAAAAACTCAGTTCCAGTTTCCGGTGGGAAATCTCGGAAAATTCGATTTTCCAAAAATTATTAGAAAATTTAAGTAAAATCACCCTCTAGAGTGTTATGTCTGAAGATGAATTACATTGATTACTCAATAGCTATGGCAGGAAAAAATTCAGTTCAAGTTTCCCGTGGGAAATCTCGGAAAATTCGATTTACCAAAATCATTAGAAAATTTGTATAAAATCAGCCTCTACAGTGTTATGTCTGGAGATGAATTGCATTGATGTGATTTATCAATAGCTTTTGCAGGAACAAAATTTAGTACAAGTTTCCCGTGGGAGATCTCGGAAAATTCAAAAAAGTTTCCAGCCGAAAGTAAGAAATGGATGAATAAAATCAGCCTCTAGATTGTTATGTCTGGAGATGGATTGCATTGATGTGACTTGTCAATAGCTATCGCAGGAAGAAAATTCCGTAAAAGTTCCCCGTGGGAAATCTCAGAAAATTCAAAAAAGTTTCCGCCCGAAAGTAAGAAATGTTTGAATAAAATCAGCCTATAGAGTGTTATGTCTGGAGATGAATTGCATTGATGTGACTTGACAGTACCTATCGCAGGAAAAAAATTCAGTACAAGTTTCTCGTGGAAAATCTCGGAAAATTCGATTTTTCAAAAATTATTAGAAAATTTGTATAAAATCAGCCTCTAGAGTGTTATGTCTGGAGATGCATTGATGTGATTTGTCGATAGCTATCGCTGGAAAACAATTCAGTACAAGTTGCACATGGGAAATTTCGGCAAATTCAAAAAAAATTCCAGCCGAAAGTAAGAAATGGATGAATAAAATCAGCCTCTAGAGTGTTATGTCTGGAGATGGATTGCATTGATGTGACTTGTCAGTAGCTATTGTAGGAATAAAATTCAGTCCAAGTTTCCCGTGGGAAATCTCGGAAAAAATAATTTTACAAAAAGTATTTCAAAATTTGTATAAAATCAGCCTCTAAAGTGTTATGTCTGGAGATGGATTGCATTGATGTGATTACTAAACAGCTATCCCAGGGTAAAAATTCAGTCCAAATTTCCCGTGGGAAATCTCGGAAAATTCAAAGATGTTTCCAGGCGAAATTCAAATTCTCCGAGATTGCCCACAGGAAACTTTTCCTGAAATTTGTTCCTGCGATAGCTATTGATAAATCACATCAATGCAAGTCATCTCCAGACATAACACTCAAGAGGCTGATTTTATACAAATTTTCTTTTCCGAGATTTCCCACGGGAAACTTGAACTAAAATTTTTTCCTGCGATAGCTATGGATAAATCACATTAACCAAATTAATCTCCAGACGTAACAATCTAGAGGCTGATTTATTACAAATATTCTAATGATTTTTGGAAAATTGAATTTTCCGCAGTTTCCCACGGGAAACTAGAACTGAATTTTTTTCCTGCGGTATGTATTGACAAGTCACATCAATCCAATCCATATCCAGATATAACACTCTAGAGGCTGATTTTATTCACCCCTTTCAAACTTTCGGCTGGAAACTTTTTTGAATTTGTCGAGATTTCCCACGGGAAGCTTGTACTGAAATTTGTCCTGCGATAGCTATTTATAAATCATATCAATGCAATTCATCTCCAGACATATCACTCTAGAGGCTGATTTTATATAAATTTTCTAATAATTTTTGGTAAATCGAATTTTCCGAGATTTCCCACTTGAAACTTGAACTGAATTTTTTTGCTGCGATAGCTATTGACAAGTCACATTAATGCAATCTATCGCCAGACATAACACTCTAGAGGCTGAATTTATTCATCCATTTCTTACTTTCGGCTAAAATTTTTTTTGAATTTTCCAAGATTCCCCACGGGAAACTTGTACTAAAATTTTTTCCTGCAATAGCTATTGATCGATAGCTATTGAAGTCATATCAATGCAACTCATCTCCAGACATAATACTCAAGTGGCTGATTTTATACAAATTTTCTAATAATTTTTAGAAAATCGAGTTTTCCGAGATTTCACACTAGAAACTTGAACTGAATTGTTTTCCTGCGATAGCTATTGATAAATTACATCAATACAATTTATCTCCAGACATAACACTGTAGAGGCTGATTTTATACAAATTTTCTAATGATTTTTGGAAAATTGAGTTTTCCGAAATTTCCCGCGGGATGTGTTGACAAGTCACATCAATCCAATGCATCTCCAGATATAACACCTTACAGGCTGATTATATTCATCCCTTTTTACTTTCGACCGGAAACTTTTTTGAATTTTCCGAGATTTCCCACGGGCAACTTGTACTGAAATTGGTTCCTGCGATAGCTATTGATAAATCACATCAATGCAATTCATCTCCAGACATAATACTCTAGAGGCTGATTTTATATAAATTTTCTAATAATTTTTGGAAAATCGAATTTTCCGATATTTCCCACGGGAAACGTGAACTTCGTTCAATTTTTTTCCTGCGATAGCTGTTGACAAATCACATCAATGCAATCCATCTCTAGACATAACAATCTAGAGGCTGATTTTATTCATCCCTTTCTTACTTTCGGCTGGAAACTTTTTTGAATTTTCTGATATTTCCCACGGGAAACTTGTACTGAATTTTTTTCCTGCAATAGGCTCGGTTTACCTTTGTTTGAAAATAAGTTTAACTTTTAAAATTCAGTTTTAAATAAATTTGCTACGTTCAATAGAATTAATCGACAGAAAGGATTAAACAACAAGTTTTGAGAAAACTGAACAACTGGCCTCCATTTTGATTAGAGGAAATTAGAATTTAAAATAAGCCCTATAAACTGGAGCCAGAACTGTGTATGGCAATAATCTAACTCTTTTAGAATGGTTTATGTTCTAGAACTGAATAAGGCAGAATATTGGGCCTTTGGTTAAATTATTTCACAACTGGGGAATTTCGATTTATACATGGTGATGATGTCCAGCTCATCTGAGAATGTAACTTCGTGTGAATACAAGCGTAGTCGACACAACCACAATCTAATTCGAATCCCGTAATCGCAACTATACCCACCCTAAAATATCCACTAAATTTTCAAAAAAAAGTGAAGAATGAGAACGCCTAGTGAACATTTTAATTTTTCCTAATCAATTTATTAGGTGAATCGTTAACGATCATATAAAAACTGATACGAATATTAGGTCCTTTTGAACAATCGAACCGAAAACACATCCTAATTGCCTGAATCGTCAATACACAATTTTGTGTTATATCCTTAAAAACGTGTTTATATTCCGATTAAATTAAATTGCAATTCGTTCAATTTCAAAATATAATCAATAAAAATATAAAATCCCTATATCGTTTATCCAATAAATTATCCAGTGATAAATATTACTCGACATTTTTCGTTTTTTTTTTTTTTTTTGTGTGTTTCATTTCGACAAAAATTCGAAAAATCGAAAAATTATCATCATGAAACTATATACACTTTGTTTTTAGCCATAGTAAAACGGAAATTACGTCGATTTACATTTTTATCCGAAAAACACAAAACACAATACGGGCCCGTGTAAATATAAATTCAATGACATTTTCTCAATGTTTTCCATATATTCAGGAAAATGTTTTTTCAATTAAATCAACATCAAAAATAAAAATATTAAATTTTATCGTCCTGAAATTGCTGTTGTGTCGTTGTTTCCACATGTAAAAGTGATGACATGTGCGGATCTTCATTAGGAAGTTCAGTTTACATTATAGAAAATGTAATTTTAATATAAATTCAAAACAACAAACCATTATTCGATTAAAAACAATTTCTCTATATACTTGGATGTACCAGGTATAGATAGATACCTATACACATAATACCAGAATATCGAAAAGAAATCAAGCCCTAATATTATACAGACGTTATCGTACCACAACCTACCTAATAATAAATCGTTGCAAATAATTTATTCCAACATCTTGATATGATATCTTTATATGTACGAACGATATACTATATGTATGTACTCGTATAGACTTTATATGTAGGAATATGAAAAATTATGTCATCATGCACGAGAGGCGGCAATAATCACAAAACAAAAACAAAAACTATGATGAAAATTGGAAAAATTTTGTTATTATTTTAAATCGAATCGACGAACATAATTTTGATTTTTCAAAACCAAAAATTGACAACATCAATCTTATATAAGTTTTATTGAATACAAAATAAAATGTAATAAAATATAACCGAGATATGAAAGCACCTGATACGTCTATCATCTTTAGATTACATGATGTCTCCTCGTTTTATAAGTATTTTATGTATGAGTATTAAAAAAAATAAATAAAAAGGCGAAGATACATTGAATTGATGATACCTAGATTTA
>OY282558.1:402764303-402884303 GCA_958295665.1 Tipula vernalis | reverse complement strand
TTTTTTTTTGTGTTTTTATAATTTATAACGTAATAATTACCTATTTTCGTACACAGCTAAAAATGGTAAAAACTTAAATTCGTAGTAAAAGAAAACATCTGTTAATAAAAGAACTACTGTCATTTTAAAATTTGAATTACTTATGAAATGTACACTTGAAATAAATACATGTTATTATGATTTATTCCTAAGTTTGTTTTACTTTTGACTTTAAAAAAAAAAAAAATTGAATTACCTATTTTAATGCACACTACTGTATATATATATATATATATATATATATATATATATATATATATATATATATATATATATATTTATGTAGGAAAATTGATTCCGTTAAAAAAAAACAGCAACCAAATTTAACTTGTTGTACTATCGAATGATTTATTAGATCTCAAAATATACATGTTATAACGATATGCACAAATACAGCAATAATTATACAAAAAATCGGCTAATCAATATTATATAAAGTAAATAGAATGAAAGGGTGATCCTCAATCATTAATAAATCCCACTCGGCCATCCTGATTTTCATTTGTCCCAGATGGTACTTCACCACCATTACCATTTGGCTGGCTCTCCGGCCCCTTCTTCTTCCGTTGTTTCACAATCATCATCTGTTATTCCACAATAATATGGCTTCATTAACTCGGCACTTGTAGTAGTAGTCTGTGGCCCTTCCGTCTGCGATACTTTCTTTACATCGTAGCGGTCTCGACCTTTAACACTAGTTACTTCGTACGGACCAAGGAACTTGGGATATATTTTGTTCCCCCCACTAAATTGCGTTTTTTTGATTACCACTCAATCACCAAGGTTGAATGGGTTTGCCTCTCGCCTTCGACGATTAAAAGTTGATCGGTTTTCAGCTTGAACCTCAACTATCTTCCGCTTTGCATTTTCTCGTAAGTCCACTCGCTCATTGTCAAACCAAAGTGCTGCTTCTTGATTTAAAACCTCCTGAATTCTTACTTCTTCAGGACACCTCATCCTCACACTCGTAAGTAATTGAAATGGGCTCACGTTCAATTTGCACATCTGTATGGAACAATCCGAGAGTCGAAATATTGTTTGAACCCGCTCCCTTGAACTTAGTTGTTTGGTTCATGAGAGGTGGCTTTCCTATCCGTAAATATTTATGCATTGACATTTAATTAAGATCACTGCCCGTATCTACTAGTGCATAAAGATCAACACCTTGCATAATTAATTTCTTAACATCTTTTGTACTGACAGTTGTTTCATTTTGGACTGTCAGCACCCTGTTTTTGGCAGCATCCATTTTTTTTGGACATTTAGGTGAAATATGTCCAAATTCATTTCAGTTGTAGCACTTAGGGCCTTTCTCCTTATCAGGACACTTGTCACCTCTATGGTTGCTGCTTCCACATCCAAAGCAATGTTGAACTCTTCTAAACTTGTGACGCTTCATGTACTTTCCATCCTCTTTCTCCGAAATTGTACTCATTACTTTTGGCGGTTTATTATTTTTAGCAGATTGTATTTCACTGTAAATACCTAATTTTTCTTGAAATTCGTGCATCGATTTTGCCCCATATAGTATTGCTTTATTTATTTCTTGGTCATCAATTCCGGCTATGCAATACTGAAAGATGGCTTCATCTTCAATGCAACCTTGTTTTGCAATTTCTCTCAAAGCAATTAAATAACGCTTGAATGATTCTTCCGGGTTCTTTTTGCGTTCAAACATTTTACGATGTACCGTTGCACTGCTATCTTTTCTCTCGACTTCAACGCGCAAATGTTCTTTTAATTTATCCCAGTTATCTATACCCACCGCTAATCTCAAACTATACTTAGCCGTTCCGTTCAAAAGCCGCTTTGCATAAATGGTTTTTCGCGTATCATCCCATCCGGTTGTTCTTGCCACCTCGTTCAAGTCTTCATAGTCGACGTCTCCGTTGTAGCTGTTCATTGATTCTTCTACATCCTTGAAAAGATATCGAGTATTTACCGAACTTTCACTTCTTCTTAATAAACTGTTCTCCCTTTCCAAAAGCTCAATCTCTTTATTTTTTAGCTGTAATAATTTTTCCGCTATTTCTTCCTTCTCTTTCTGCCCAGCACCGCCTAAATTTACTTGCGGATTATGAACAGACTCACTGCTTTTTCCGGCACCCTCAGCTGATTGTTGATTTCCATTTATTCCATGCGATGACCAACGGCTCGCGAAACTTCCCTCATTATTAATTGCCGGTTTAAATAATGACTCCATTCGTTGATAGAAATTATCATCACTTGTGTTATGGTCATTGGATTTATTTTTGTTTTTACGACCCATTCTGCAGCTACGTAACTCTGTCTTGCGATAGTATATCACCGTTACTGTTTCTATATATTAACCCACCGCAACCACGTTTTGTTTCATACAAATTTCGAAAGGTTACAAAGCTTGCGGTAGTATATCACCGTTACTGTATTTTACATATACACACTATAACCACGTTTTGTGCTTCCGCACTTTTTCTAATTCACTGAACGTTAGTTTTAAAGTTTACACCGTAAATACACTGTATAACAACTTCGAAACAATTTTCCACTTTTCTTCAACTAAGCGAATTCACCGAAAACACGTTTTTATATTAGTTAGCTATATGTAATCCACTAATATCCCGGTTGAGCCCCAATGTAGGAAAATTGACTCCGTTAAAAAAAAAACAGCAACAAAATTTAACTTGTTGTACTATTGAATGTCTAAAAAAGAATGATTTATTAGATCTCGAAATATACATGTTATCACGATATGCACAAATACAACAATAATTATACCAAAAACCGGCTAATCAATATTATATAAAGTAAATAGAATCAAAGGGTGATCCACAATCATCAATAAATCCCACTTGTATGTATATATATTACGTTATTATAACCAAGGCTGGGCAGTAACGAATTACATGTATTTGAATTACGTAATTAAAATACAAATTACAATTTGTAATTTGTATTTTAATTACTCATTCTCCAAGTAACAGTATCTTGTATTTTAATTACATAAATTCTAAGTAATTGTAATTTGTACTTTAATTACCCCAGTTTTTGAAATTTCTTATTTACATTTTTCAAGGCTTATTAAAATTTGGTTCCAGAGTCATCAGCATAAAACCTAATCTTAATAATCTTTTTCTAATGATACGTTTTTTCATTAAATGAATTTTGTCAAATCAAATTTATCAATTTACAAATGTAAAGTATTTGTAATTTGTATTTTAATTACTGAGTTTGCTGTACCTAGGTAAAGTATTTTAATTACTCAGTGTAATGTAATTTGCCCAGCATTGTAATTAGGTAATTGTCATCATTGTTGGCAATGGGCGATATTGGCCCTTAACAGTTGAGTGCGATTTCAAAAATATAATTTTATAGAACTTTTACTAAATAAACGATTCGTATAAATTAGGGTTTTTTAAGTAGGTAATTAAGGGTCCTATTCCAAGTGCTAGCCAAACCTTTGTCATCATTGTTGGCAATGGCCGATATAGGCCCTTAAGGGTTGAGTGCGATTTCAAAAATATAATTTTGTGGAACTTTTACTAAATGAACGATTCTTATAAATTAGGGATTTTTAATTAGGTAATTAAGGGTCCTATTCTGAAGCTAGTGAATCAATACAGTCATGATGACCATATGGGTCACCTGGACATTTTAAATGAACTTCCAGACCTGAATATGTTCTTTAGTGTCCCGGACGTTATGCCGAAAGAACTCTGCTTTGGCAGGAATTTCGTGGTAACAATCCCCGATAGAACAGACTGGGATACTGGGTTACCTCAGATGGAACCTAACAGCCTAGTCTGGTACACTGATGGATCAAAAATGGATAGTGGAGTCGGCATTGGTGTCTTTGGACCCAATCACAAAATATCGAAATCACTGGGTACTTACCCCAGTGTTTTTCTAGCCGAAATTCACGCCATCGAAATCTGCGCCTCTACTATTATGACCAAAGGTCTTAAAGGCGCATCCATCCACATTTTGTCTGACAGCCAAGCAGCACTGAAAGCATTGGCTTCTAACTGCCTGGATTCCAAGTCGGTTCAAAGTTGTTATAAACTGCTACAATCTCTCTCTTGTCAAAACAAAGTAAGGTTGTGGTGGGTGCCTGGTCACATGGGCATCACTGGAAATGAGATAGCCGACGAACTTGCACGGGCAGGCTCGTCGACTACACTCATTGGCCCTGAGCCTTTTTGTGGTATCCCGTGGGCTTCTGCAACCTACACAATCAGTAAATGGGAAAAAAACAGTGCTTGACTTATTGGAACTGTATTCCCGGCCTTAGACAAGCCAAATCTTTGATCAGACCATTTCACCACAAAAATTTGGCGATCAATTTCAGCAAAGAAAATATTAGGAAACTTGTGAGTTTTCTCTCAGGTCACTGTAACCTGAGATATCATTTGAACAAAATGAACCTGTCCACAGAGACGGAGTGCCGACTCTGTTTGGAAGAGACAGAAACCGCAGAACACATACTATGTGAGTGTGTTGCTCTGTGCACACGGAGGTGGATTCATTTTGAAGAGAGGTATCTGACCCCGGAGAAATGTAAATTGGCCTCTATAAACAGCATTCTCGCCTTTATTAGAGAAATGGAGAAGCTCCTGGAGTAGCAGTACCCAACAGCACAAAAGATCTTTTAGGTCGTAGTGCTAGCCGCTTTTGGGCAGGGTCAAAAAAAAAAAGGGTCCTATTCCAAGTGCTAGCCAAACCTTTATCATCATTGTTGGCAATGGCCGAAATTGGCCCTTAAGGGTTGAGTGCGATTTCAAAAATATAATTTTGTATAACATTTACTAAACGAACGATTCGTATGGATTAGGATTTTTTGATTAGGTAATTAAGGGTCCTATTTCATGTGCTAGCCAAACCTTTGTCATTATTGCTGGCAATGGCCGATATTGGCCCTTAAGAGTTGAGTGCGGTTTCATAAATATAATTTTGTAGAACTTTTACTAAACGAACGATTCGTATGGATTAGGATTTTTTTATTAGGTAATTAAGGGTCCTATTCCATGTGCTAGCCAAACCTTTGTCATCATTGTTGGCAATGGCCGATATTGGCCCTTAAGGGTTGAGTGCGATTTCAAAAATAAAATTTTGTAGAAGTTTTATTAAACGAACGATTCGTATGGATTAGGGTTTTTGACTGGGTAATTAAAGGGCCCGTTCCATGTGCTAGCCAAACCTTTATCATCATTGTTGGCAATGGCCGATATTGGCCCTTAAGAGTTGAGTGCGATTTCATAAATATAATTTTGTAGAACTTTTACTAAACGAACGATTCGTATGGATTAGGATTTTTTAATTAGGCAAGGCTGGGCAGTAACGAATTACATGTATTTGAATTACGTAATTAAAATAGAAATTACAATTTGTAATTTGTATTTCAATTACTCATCCTCCAAGTAACAGTATCTTGTATTTTAATTACTTAAATTCCCCAGTTTTTGAAATTTTTTATTTAAATTTTTACAAGGCTTATTAAAATTTGGTTCCAGAGTCATCAGCATAAAACTTATCATAATAATCTTTTTCTAATGATACGTTTTTTCACTAAATGAATTTTGTCAAATCAAATTTATCAATTTACAAATGTAAAGTAATTGTAACTTGTATTTTAATTACCATACTCGAAAGTAATTGTAATTTGTATTTTAATTACTGAGCTTGCTGTAACTCGGAAAAGTATTTTAATTACTCAGTGCAATGTAATTTGCCCAGCCTTGATTATAACCTAGTATATATGTATATATATATATTTCGAACCTATTGTGCAATTTTGTGCCTGTAATTAGGAAGTTTCTGCATACCACGCTTTAGGAAATAGGATAGGACTTTTCACGTGATTATCACACCAGAAATGCCATATATTCCGTTTACGTTATGAAACGTATTTTTCGGTTTTGAAGATTGTGCATAACTAAATTTAAAATAAATAAAAAACTCAATAAAACCCAAACCCAAATAGCCCAAATTGGCCTAAATTTACCATAGAACCTCTACAATTTATCGAAACCGTGTTTTTTCGAAGAGGTTTTATGGCCGATTCTGGCTAAAGCATATTATGCATAAACATCAGCTACACAATATTTTATTTCGCATCGTAGTAAAAGGTGGGACTTCTGGAAATCGTTATTATAACCTCTTCAAAAAACCGCAATTTTGGTAAATTGTGGAGGCGATTTCGGTAAATTGTGGATGCTCTATGGCCGATTTTTGCCAATATTTAACTATTTTTGAGATCAAATTAGTTATAGACAATGTTGCATAACCATCATAAACCGAATGGAAATCCGGTATGGAATTTTTGGTGTGATAATCACGTGGGAAATCTTATCATGTTTCCTAAAGTTCATTATGCACCAATTTTTTAATTACAGGGACAAAATTGTACAATTACGCAGGTGTGAAAACCGTTCGATGTTGAAAGGCCGAATGTCGGAAGACCGAATATCGAAAGGCCGAATGTCGTATGGTCGAATGTCTTGAGAGGTCTAATGTCTAACGGCCGGTTGGGTCGAAAGGCCGAAAGTGTTTGAAGGGCCAAATGTCTAAAGGCGGAATGGGTCGAAAGGCCGAATGTTGAAAGGCCGAATGGGTCGAATGGCCGAACGTAAATTTTCAATAAATTTTCCTTCACTTAATTGATTAAAATCAATATTTGAAACCATTGAATTTATTTCTTAATGTAAAATGATTTAAACAAATTGAAAATACGTGCTGATAAATCTTGTGTATATATCATATTAATGTGATCAAATTTGGTCGGAAAAAAAATTTGTTTATTTTTATTTTTTTATTATAATTAATTAATTTTTAATTATATGACAAAAAAAACGTAAGAAGATTTTAATATTTAAGGCGATTTACTATTAAACATTTTTATACAAAAATTTTGACCAACAAATATATATTTTGGTTTTCATAGAAATATAAATGTTGTAAATTATCATTCATAAAAAGATGAAAAATTAAAACCAATTTCGACACAAACGCCCTTTCGACATTCGGCCTTTCGACACAATCGGCTTATCGACATTCGGTCTTTCGACCATTTCGTCCTTTCAGCCTTTCGAAACATTCGGCCAATCTACACATTCAGCTTTTCGACATTCGGCCTTTCGGCGTTCGGCCTTTCGACACTCGGCTTTTCGGCCATATTTCTTGAAAACTTATATTATACAGGGTGTCCCATTTTAAAAGCCCTGTCAATAAAAAAAACCTATTTAAAAGTAATTGGATTTCAAAAGGGGCAACCGATTGAAGACCTTTACTTTGACCTTGAAATCTATTTTCTTATTTTTTATAAGACGTCATTTTTGACCAAAAAATATCATTGAAAAAAAAAATACTTTAAATACCTATCTGAATATAAGGTGTCACACTTCTTTAGAATTCGCGGTCTAAAATGAGTGTTGTTATAAAAAATTAAGAGTCGACCTTCAAATAATCTTGTAAACGATTTCAAGGGGAAACTTAAGGAGACTTCTGATTGGCAGCTTCCCTGACAAAATATTTGAGTGGGTCTTCTAAAATGGGACACCCTTTATATAGAAAAATGGGTTTTCTAAAATGCCATTAATTAGAGTTTTACAACTTATTCAAAAATTAGTTGACAGTTAGTAAATAATTCCTTATGCAAATTAAGCAGTGCCAGTAATAACTTTTTATAAGCAAGTTTCTTAAGATAAAAAATAGTTATTAAAATATAGCAATAAAAAGGCCAGCAGAATGTAACGGGCGACGTTCCAACGACAAGAATCAAGTCTTATCCATAATCCTCATCAGTCAACAGATCATAGGCCAGTTGTCTGACGCAGTCGTAGTAGCGGGCTAGGCTTGAGTGTAAATAGTGGTAGAGGAATAGGGTCAGACTTAGCCAATGCTGGAATAGACCGCAAAAATTAGGATCTAGGCCCATACATACCTAACAGAAATTAGGCCCAATGAAAGAGGGGCAGAAGGAAAACAAGTGAATCATGGAGGCGGCCGCCAACTGTTGGGTCGATACCTGTACCATCCACTTCATAAAACGCTAGCTCCTTGAGAGGTAGGGCTCTTATTCGGGTGAGCCTCCGGTGAATCACAAGGTATCAGGCACTGATACAAACGATTTTCGCCATACGTAGTTCTTGGAAAATGGTGTTTATGAAGCGTTGGAACACTGCTAGTTAATTACACAAGCCAAATGGCACTTTCAAAAATTCGTAATGGCCGAACAGCGTCACAAAAGCCGTATATTTTATCGATTCCTCAGAGATTGGTACGTGGAAAAATCCATTACGTAGATCTAACGTCGTGAAATATCTCGCACCTCATAGTTGTTTGGTCGTCAATGAGCGGGAGTGGGTACCTATCCCTAATCACTACCTTGTTGAATTTCCGAAAGTCGACACAAAGTCTTTTCGGCCCATCTTTTTTGTTCGATACCACAATAGGACTTGCAAAATTTGACGCGCTCGGACGAATAATTCCCTCATTTATCCATTCATCTGTTTGCTGCCGGACACTCGTGGATTCTAGCGGTGATAACCGTCTCGGCCTTTGACAAATTGATCTGTCATCACTGAGAACTGTGGTCATCTTTATAATGCTCGCTGATTCTGATTTTTGCGGTGAATAACCAACTACCAGCTTCTTGGTCTCCTCGGCAATATCTACATCGTTTACATGACTTAAATCTAGCGTATCATCTCTTTCGATGACAAAAATGTTATTTTCCGGAATCCATTTACGAATAATAATAGCCTGAGGCGTAAGGATCGTGACTGTTTGGTTGATTAACTCCTTCCCAAAGAGTATCTGTACGGGAAGCAGTCCTTCATCTACAACGTGAAAAACAGTGTTATAATAGTCTCCATCTATACTCACATTTGCCTGGAATCTTCCTTTAGTCATCAACCCGTTCGAACCAACTCCATTAAATACGGTAACCTGATTTTCAAAATTGTCTACTTCTAATTCTTTAAATTTCAACTTAGATATTAGATTCAGATCTCTTCCACTGTCTACCATGGCCACCCAATTTTTACCATTAATTGTAATCGCCTTCAAATCGATGCCAAAACGAGATATTTTATTTTGAACTGCGGCGACATCTTACCTCTTCTTTTGTGGACATGATGGCAAAATGTGTCCGAATTCTCCGCAACTATAACACTTTCTTCCTTTTCCCTTATTCGTGCAGCTACTTGCGGTGTGTCCACTATCTCCCCATTCGTAACGTACGGTGAACTTCGACCTTCGATTATTTCTACTACCAGATTGAGAATTATCAACTGGTTTTAAACAGGGCTACTCTTGTATAAATCCTTTCATAGTCATTAAGCTTCAACTTAAATTCTTCCATACTTGAAGCACCATATAGAATTGGTTTGTTAACTTGTTGATCCGATTTCCCATCAATGCAATACGATCACAAACTTTAAAATCAATGTTTTATTTATCGAACAAAAATTAAAATATAATTAGCACACAAAATGTTTTTGACTCGTCTTCTCGAGATATTTTATCAGTCTGCCCATACCACTGTGCATTTTTTGTACAGGTAATTATAAACCAGATTTTTTACAACTACATTTGCATCTTCTGTGTATCAATAGGGTGACACACAAATCATTCTACATATATTTATATATATATATATATATATATATATATATATATATATATATATATATATATATATATATATATATATATATATATACAGTGACTCAACTTTTTGATCACTTCATCAAGGATCGCTCTGATATTAGCTTATAAATAATAAACGACAATGAGTTTTTTATCAGTGTTCACGTTTTTTAATATCGTTTTATTAATAACTATAAAATAAGTAAAGATTTTCCGAAGCTTAGTGAAATATAAAAAAAAAAAATTAAAAAATCATTAAAATTTCTTGTGATCAATAAGTTGTGCATGCGTGTTCGGACTTAGTTTTATACTTTAGTACTTCGTGTAGCCCCCTTTAGCCTTAATAACTGCCTGGATTCTGGTAGGCATACTAGAAATTAGCCTGAAACACTGATCCCGTGTGATTGTGGACCATGCCCTCTTCACTCTGCTCCATAATTCATCGATGTTCTCTGCTTCAGTCTCATGTTCTGCCAAACTTTGTTTAAGGATTCCCCAAAGTTGCTCAATTGGATTGAGGTCCGGTGATTGTGGTGGCCAATCCAACAGATGGTAATTATTGTCCGCAAACCATTTCAATGTGGCTTTCGCAGTATGTTTGGGGTCATTATCTTGCTGAAAGATCACTTCAGTCTTAGTCTTTCCCCACTTTTCTAAGCTAAGCTCTAACTTGCGCTCCAAAATGTCAATATAACTGCGTGACGTCATTCTCCCATAAATTCTGTGACACTCCCCTACTCCCTCTTTTGACATACAGCCCCACAGCATGATGTTACCGCCACCAAATTTTAAGGTCGACTGGACATGGCGATCCTGTAGTGACTCGCCTTTCTTTTTCCACATCCACTGACGTCCATCTGACCCGAATCGGTTGATTTTCGTTTCATCAGACCAAACGACCTTTCCTCAATCCTCTAAATCGAAGTTCTGGTATTTTCTTGCAAATTGCAGCCTCAATTTTTTATGCTTATCTTTTAAAAGCGGCTTTTTCACTTTAGCCCGTCCCATGAAGCCAGCTTTTCGCAAGTGTTTGCGGACTGCTTCATCCGAAACTTCGATTTGATAATTTTGACGAAGTTTTTTGTTTAATTGGACGGCGGTATCACATACACCATGTTTAATTTGGCGTAACATTAGGCGTTTGTGGTATTCCGTGATTATTTTTTTTCGGCCAGGCGGATTTTTTTGTGATATTCCGTCATATTTTTTTCGGATTTTCGAAACAAGACCGACGGAACAATCCAATTTCATTGAAATTTGACGATGAGTTTGGCCTTGCTGCAATAGTCGCCGAATTTCAGCGGCTTTTGTTGCATGTACCGGCTTCATCTGCGTTTACAGTTAAGATTTGTTTTTATTTAAAAATTTTGCAAAAAACAAAAATTCTCTTATTAGAATTTTTTAAAAAACGACACTTAAGGGTGCAAAATAATACTTTTAATTTATCTAGCAGTATACAAATTGCGGTCTGCACAATCAAAATTCTACTACTCAACTAATTGATCACACGCCGTTTTCGCCGATTCTCTTTTGTTTATATGCACTACGCAATAAATTACCGTTGCTTTTGTTTTCACAGGCTGCTATAAAGAATTTATTTGTTTGTATTCTTGGATTATTCATGCACAAGGCGAATGAGAGTCATGAGAGAGAATATTTTCGTTCAAACATGTGATCAAAAAGTTGAGTCACTGTATATATATATATATATATATATATATATATATATATATATATATATATATATATATATATATATATATGTATATATATATATATATATATATATATATATATATATATATATATATATATATATATATATATATATATATATATATATATTTATGTCCAATGTCCACAACAATAACCGCAAGCTTGATTATGTTTAGGCGCAAGGAAGCGGACAAGTTGGTCGTCAAGGACATCTATCCTTTGACACTCATTAGTATACCACTTCCAAATAGGAAGCTAAAAGGGTCGCTTAGTATCTTATTTATCTCGGATCTTCTGCGATCAACTATCTTCATCATACCATAATTTGCAAAGTTCAACTATACTATTAGGTCTTCTATATACAAATTAAAGGCCAAATAAACTATGGTTATGTGCCCAGTTGGACATATCGACATCTACTCGCCCTTGTTTTCAGACGAAGAATATGTTAAATTAATAGATCTTATGGAGGCCTAACTATGGAGGCCTTACACATTTTGAGTGAAGATTCAATGAACATAGAACAAGATACTGATCATATTGCGCCCGTTTTTTGTGCGTTGGTTGATGACTTCAACCACACAAGTAACAGAAAAAGACGGCGTACACACACTAAAACACACAATAAACACATACACAACAAACGACTACGGATGTTTTAACTAAACAAATATATGTTTGGTAATCAGTTGGTTTTTGACACCCGATCAATTACAGGTCGGAAAATTTTTAATATTTTAAGTGTTTTTATTTACTTTTGTTTAACGGCGAAATGTGCAAAATATTTGTGGGTTTTTCGCATTTTCATTTTTTGTTTTTCCTTCTTTAATGCAACTGTAAGTACAAATAATTGTGATTAATTATTTATAAAATTTTTTTCTTATGTGTGAGTACCTTAGCTGATAAAAGAAATTTTATATATTTTTGTAGAAATAAACTACACCCCTTTTGAAAATGGCGCATTAAAGCCGAAACATATCGGGGACATAAAGATGAATTATACGTCTTTTATTTAAATAATATTAACATGACCGCAAAGCCCGTTCATAAAACAAATATAATTTATCTCGACGGTCGTAAAAACCAAATATTTTTGGAAATTAAATAGTTCTTGTTATACAATTCAAGTGTTGTTAACACAATTTAAAAATCGTTTTTTTGATACACGACCTTATCAGAATTAAAGCAGGACCTCCCGCCATTCCAAAAATTGTTTGTTTTTATGTTTTATTTGTGCTTATCAAATATACTCAAAAATCATCCCCGGTACGTGAGTTCTATATTTCTCTGCTAAATGTACATTCCTTGAAAATGACATGGTTTTGTTTTTTTCTGTTCTCGTAGTCATCACAGCATAATTCTTATAAAAATTCATAATTTTTTTCATATAACAGTTAGAATTGTTAATTTGATTTCATCAAGATGTGAAATGAACAAAAAAATAATAATTTTTTTACGTACAAATAATTATTGATTGTGTACGCAGTTGGCTGTTGCGATAAGATAAGTTAATTGAGATTCTTCTTTCTTCATTCTCGGTTGGTATGCTGTTAAAAAAAATCTTCTTAAAATTAAATTCAGCTTATTTTGAAACATTTTATTCATGCATATATTTAATAGCATAATTTTGTGTTATTTAAATAAATTAAAAATTTATATGATTTATAAAAACCACATAATAAATACTTAACTAGCAAACATCGGGCGCCTCTGGATAATTTTCATATACACATAAAATTTTTTTTTTTTTTTAGAATTCGTAAAATATACAAATTTTGTAATTTTTTAATCCGCTTAGCATTTGAAATAAAAATCTACTCGTACGTATTTAAAAACACAAAAATAAACGCAATTTGTCGTAAATGATATAATTAAATTTTTGCTTACCTAGAAAATTAAGTTTGTCGTAAAATAATTGAAAATAACCACGACTTTTGAACAGATGTAATTGGAATACTGAGATTTTATATTTTCATTTTACTGTATATCATGAAATTTAAGTGATTATTCGGGGGCGGGGTTGAAAAATTACAAATCATCATTTTGTTTTTGTTTATCGAAATATTATAGATGGAGAAATATAAAAAAACAAAATTACAAAATAATGATTTCCGCCTTAATTTAGTTCCTTCTGCGAAATTACAATTAATCAATCATGATGTTTTGTCCTCAAGGAAGATACAAGTAAAAATAAATTTAAGCTAAATTGGTTGATTACTGCTGCGTATTTTTTGTTTTATATAACCGTTAAATAACAATAAAAATTAATAATTAGGAATATACATAACCCAAAGGGGTTTGTCATTAATCATTTTGTTTAGATTAGTTACCACACCCTATCTGTATTAAAAAATAGCACAAATCTGTAAAAGAGATGATATTGATTACCATTCGACATTCCTACATAATCTCTGATAGTTTTTGTCTTAAATTAGGGGGTTCTAGTGACATTAATACTTTGTAGTAAACAACTAAATACAGGAGAAGGAGCGCAAAATAAAAAATCAAAATTATAAATTTTAAATTAGGTCACTCTTCCAGTTGACCTTCAAATAACCTAGACGGTAAGGGTCAAGATCACCAGATCGGCACCTTATATCTTGACACCAACAACTGTTAATTGAGTTAAAATTCATCATCTGCTGGTTATTTCATATCATTTCGTAATTTAACCTTGAAAATCATTCAAAAAAATGCCTTAAGCACCTCTCTAAATGTATAGTTTTACGCTTCTTTGGAATCCGAGGTCAAAAATGGGGGAATCTATAAAAAAATAAGAATTGACCTTCAAATAACATTGAAAACAGATTTCAAGGTCAAACTTAAAGTTACCAAACGATTGCCCCTATAAAATATTATAGCTTTTAAGTAGATTATTTTTTGATTAAAAGCTTTTCTGACGAAATATTTGAGTGTGTCTTTTAAAATGTGAACACCATTCATATTAACGCTCAGGTCCCATACCCTTCATTTTGTTGCACATCGACTACAGCTAATTTAGATAATAGCCTTATTATCTCCTTGATGTCTGGATTGCACATTGACGAACTCTTTTCCATATCTTACTACTTTGACCTTTCTCAACGGAAAATCATTTCTTGTATGGGCTTCACTGTATCAAACATTTTTATTCTTTGAGTTAACGTTGTGACACATTTATTTTTAATTAACCCAACGTTTCTAAAAATTCCCTCCAATCAGTTAAGAAAATCAAGAACTCTTTTTTATTATCAATGGGTTGTCACTGAAAATTATTAATGGGTTTTTAATGCTTCTGATACATTCGGTTCTCCTGAAATGTACATGGGTGGTCTTCTATAGATAATCATTTCCATTTCACACAAGTAGCTTCTTAACAATTCTGCTGTTAGAGAAGCCCTTGATGGAAGGACTTTCACAACATATTTTTTGTTTATACAGCTTGTACGACTCGCTCCCAAACATATCCCATGTGAGGTGATGCGCATGGCTTAAATGTCTAAAATATATTTGGGAACCGTGAAAATTTATTCCATTGTCGCATCGAACTTTTACCGGTGCACCTCTTCTTGCCATGAAATTACGAAATGTAAGAATGAATGAGTTGGTTGATAGTTAGCAATTTCAAGATGAATCATTCTGACTGCCATACGCAGATGAATAAAATTACATATTTTTTTTCGTGTCTACGGCCGATCACAACACTTATCGGACTGAAGAATTTCATGGAGATAATCGATCTATGGTAACGTTCCTTCTTCAGGTGGTTGTCATTTTGAAAGAATAGAACGAATAACCATTCTTAATTTTGGAATGGCGTTTTTTATCTTAGCGGGCTAACCACTGTCTCGTGGTAATAATGTGCGATGAGTGTAGTTATCCGGTACAGTTTTAGGAGTATTATCGGTCTTTTTGTGTATATTCATTGACGTCTTTCAGGCAACAAATTCTGCTTTCTCGCATAGAAGAGACTGTAGGGGTTCCTTTATGACACCGCTATAATTTCGCGGTTCTATAATTTAGATTCCGGATTCCACTAACTGACCGATTTATCTGACTCCAAAATAAATTTATCACTAACACCAAACTCACAAAACCATTTTATTATTTTTTAATTTTAATTTTGGATTAATTTTTATTAAATATAATTATAAAAAATATGTTATAAAAATTTTGTATTTTAATTAACTAAACTGAAACTTTTATTTCGTATGAAGGTCGCCGCAATAATGATCATATTCTTTTTGTCGTTTCATTCTACTAATCATTATTGCGATGATGACTGAGATAAAAATAATCATTAACCTATTTACTTCGTATTCTAATTAAAGTGGATCAAATATATACTTATACAATTAGAAAGGAATATTGAATAACAATTTACTCATTCCATCCGTGCAGCAAGCGGGATGGCATACTGGAATGCATTATATGTCAGTCCCATAACAATCTATCATTCGTTTTTGTTGCTGTTGTAAAAGATTTGAATTTTGTATATTTTATATTATAATTATGATCGATTACGTCATTCATTCATAGGGTGCAAACGGGTATGAATATTAAAATTATTGATTGCACCAAATCACTCACCCTGCAGATACAGCCTTATTGAAGTAAAAACTATATCTGTATTGGAATATCTTGTAATTTGACATGTCGTGAATTTAATGTTTGCGATGTTGATGGCATTAATTTTATTTCGTCCGTTACGTACGCCGGTTTCAGTCGGTCGATGGCGATTGATACATTTTTGCCTTTGTAATCAACTACGAAGTATTTGCGGAATCTTCGCTTAACTAAAAATGGCCCTTCATATGGTGGTGCCAATCCTGTTTTGACTTTGTCCACCCGGACGAAAACTTGGTCACAGTCCGTTAAATCTTTTGGGATGTATATGTTGTCCTGAGGGCTATTCCGCGTATCTTTGGAAACGACATTGCGCATCGACTCATGTAATAGTTCGACCAGTGAAGTTGGATCAGTCGATGGCGCGGGATTGGGATGCATTACAAGTTCTCCTGGGACCTTCAGCGGTTGTCCGTAGACAAGATCAGCAGGAGTACAACCAAGATCAGTTTTGATCGACGTTCTTATTCCAAGGAGAATGAATGGGAGCTCTTCACTCCAATTAGGGGAATTTGATCTAGCGTACAAAGAGGCTTTTAAATGGCGATGTAGACGTTCTACCATACCATTTGCCTGTGGGTGATATGTCGTTGTCCGTATTCTGTGCGAACCTAATACTTTGGTAAGTTCTTTGAAAAGATTACTTTCAAATTGACCAAGGCAGTGGTCAGTCGTGATTTCGAGTGGGACACCAAATCTCGAAATATACTGGTCTACAAAAGCTTTTACTATGGTGGAATACATGTTTTGGACCAGTACCCCGTATCTACGTTCATACCAGGCCAGAAGTATTTGGACGCAATTATTTTGCGTGTTGCTCGAATCCCTGGGTGAGATAAGCCATGAAGCATTTCAAAGACGATTCGGCGCATTTCATTTGGAATGTAAGGACGTTTAATTTTTGTTGAAGTTTCACACCAAATATTAAGACCTGAACTAAATTCAGGTACTAGTTCGAGATTGCGTTTTGATCTAGGTGAAGTTTCATTATCAATTAGTAGTTTCTTGAGCTCGTCGTCTGATAGCTGTAAAGATGCTAATTTGTCCAAATCGAGCGCAGTGTGACAAATAGCTGACATAAGTGTTTCATCCGGTCGTGACAAAGTATCCGCCTCAATGTTGCTTTCACCTTTAACATACCGTATATCTGTCGTAAATTGGGAGATATAATCGAGTTGGAGACTCTGCCGTGGATTACGCTCCGACTTAGATGCGATTGCGGTAGTTAGCGGTTTGTGATCTGCGTTGATGGAAAATATTCTGCCCTCGACAAAACACCGGAAGTGCTTGATGGCGCATTAAATAGCCAGTAGTTCTCTGTCGAAGGCTGAGTACTTTTGTTCGGAGGGGAAAGCTTTTTGGAGAAGAATGAAAGAGGTTTCCAACTTCTATCATGTATCTGCTTCAATACAGCACCCACAGCAATACCAGAAGCATCGGTGCTGATACGAATATTTCCGTTGTCAACTGGATGCGTAAGGAGAGTAGCCTGAGCGAGGGCAACTTTAGCTAAATTAAAAGCCGCTTCGCAATCAGGTGGCCAAGAAAATGAATTTGTCTTAGTGATTTTTCCTAGTTTGCTGAAATGGCTGTGTATTGGAGCTAAATGTTCCGCTAAGTGAGGAACGAAGCGATGATAATAATTAATCATGCCCACAAAACGCTGCACTTGCCTGACAAAAGTTGGTTTAGGAAATGTTTGAATTGCCACAATTCGATCCGCAGATGGTTTGACGCCCTCTTTGGTGACTTCGTGGCTAAGGAAATTAAGGGAAGCTGCACGGAATTCTCATTTAGATGGTTTGATTGTTAACCCGTATTCGTCTAAACGTGCAAATAGAATGTTTAAGTGCTCGCGGTGTTTAAATTCGTCTTGACTGGAAACTAAAATATCGTTGATATAAACATATATGAAGTCAAGGCCCTTTGTAACCTCGTCCATAAACCGCTGGAACGTTTGTGCTGTATTTCTTAAACCGTATGGTATCCTTGTAAATTCATAGAGGCCGAATGGGGTGGTAATAGCCGCCTTGTAGATGTCTTCCTTATTAACCGGGATATGATGATAGGCACGCACGAGATCGATTATTGAGAAAACGGTGCAGCCTTGTAGGTTAAGGGAAAAATTGTGGATGTATGGGGGAGAGGATACTTATCTGGTATCGTAATCGAATTCAGCCGACGGTAGTCCCCGCAAGGTCGCCAGTCGTTGCTGTCACGTTTTGGTACTAAGTGTAAAGGTGAAGCAGCGCTGGACGAACTTTGTTTGCATAATCCTAGTTGCGACATATACTCGAATTCATTTTTCGCAATCTTATGTTTTACTGAGTCTAAACGTCTTGGACGTGAAAATGGCAAATGACCGTTTGTAACTATGTGGTGCACAACATTGTGCTTTACAGGGAGATCATAGCGAGGTTGCTTAGTTAAATTAGGGAATTGACGAAGAAGTTCGCCGTATGGTACGTCAATGGTATATAGGCGAGGTATAGAACCTGTGGTTATCTTCACATCTGCTGTATTGACCGATAATTTCGTCAAGGTGTCTGTCAATCGCTTGTGTTTTAAGTCTACAACTATTCCAAACTTCACAAGGAAATCGGCACCAATTATAGGTCTAGTGACGGAAGCTACAACAAAAAGATGTCGGTAATCACGACGCAAACCCAGATCTATGTTCAAAAGTCGTGTTTCATAGGTTGTGATTGAAGAACCGTTTGCTGCCACTAAACGACTCTCTGAATCGGCAGTCAGATTATGAAAATATATTTTAGGTACGACGGAAACGTCTGCACCGGTGTCTATTAATAAACGTAATTTCGTTATTGGACATATAATTGAAAGGCGACGATTATGAAACGTCCCGTCGCTCGTCGCTTGTACTGTGGGACGACTTAGTTTCCCGAACTTTCTTGAGCTTTTGGTTTCGGTTTTTGACCAAAGGAGCATCCATTACATTTTTGAGCTCTATTTCCAAACTTCCGGTGGTACCAGCATAGCCAATATCCACTCCTCTGTCTAGATTTGCTACGAGATTCAGAGCGTTGGTATTGGTTGTTTCTGTTATTTGATCGTTGAGCTGATCGAGAGCGACTCGTAAATTCACGGTTGCATCTCGAAGTCAGTTGATCAATGTATTTTTGCAGACTTGCCAGACTTAGTTCAGTTTTATTTAATGCGGGTTTCGTTTGCTTTGATGGTCCTGGTTCTACAGTGTGGCAAGCGTAATTTGGTTTATTGATTTCGAAAATTCGATCAGCGAATTTTATTAAATCATTTATTTTATCCGCCTCGCGTATTGCTACAATAGATCTAATAGAATCAGGAAGACGACCTAACCACAAAGTTTTCAACAACTGAGCGTTTACAGCAGTTGAAGAACCTGTTTTTTCTTCAAGGTGTCTATAAAAATCCGAAGGTGTAAAATCGCCCATATCGGTAGATTTAAGAAGATTTTCAATTCTTCCTTGCTCTGATATAGATCGTCGTTTAATAACTTCATCCCGAAGGGTTTCATATTTGTTATTCTCGGGTGGGTTACGCACAATACTTGCTACCGAAGCTATGACATCCACCGGTAGGTGAGCTATCGCAAAATTAAATCGGTTCTCGTCAGTATTAATTCGCTTAACTTTCACTAATGCCTCGAGTTGTTTAAACCACAGTTCTGGAAGGTCTTTCCAAAACTGCGTTATCGGCGCGAATGTTTCGTTGACTGAATATTTTTTTTCATCATTTTCATTATCCGACATGTTTCTTTATTATTTAAAAAGATTTATACGATGTGTCATAGTAAAAAAAATTTGAATGAAGTGATCGAACGTAATTACAATGCGAAAATTTTCCGAGAAAAAAAATTGAATAAAAATAGGCGCAAAACGAATGAGAAACAGCGATAAAACAAACATATAACTCACCCCTTTTTTTTTTTTTCTAGGATTTCAGCCATTCAGTTCTAAATTCCTTTGCTTCACAATTCAACTTATGAGAAATCTAAAATAAATTAAGAAAAAAAACTAATATAATAAAAAAAATAACGAAACTATATTTAAAGAACGATACGTTAACTTAAACTAACATTGGTTAAGTTTAGTTGATGTCCTTGGCAGTTGCACACAAAGTTGTTGCTGGATTTAATTATGTCTTAGCGGATGCTGTTGATTCTGCTGTTGAGATGTGTGTCCTTGAGAGTTCGTAGATTTTTTTTTTTTTTTTTTTTGATTTGGCGGTTGCATTCAGGTTGCTGTTGTTAATTTTAATCAGCATTCTCGTTAAAATTTTGTTATCAGTTGATTTGCGGGCAGCTGATACATACGACACCGTTGTTTATTTGTGATAAATTGTTTGTTGCAGTAACAAATTTTTGTTGTTTTTTTATTTTTTTTTTAATTTCTGTATCAACTATTTTGATAACTGTTTTTTTTATTAAACTTGATTGGTTTTTGTGTGTAGCGAAAATTTCGATTGCAAAGGACGACTGATTTTGATAGCGTTATTATTTTAAGCTCTTGGTGCGTTTATATTTGCACTGTTCGCGTATAACTGTTATTGTGATTTGAGTAGCGGCGTTCAACTCGGCGTCACAAATTGTAGGGGTTCCTTTATGACACCGCTATAATTTCGCGGTTCTAATGTTAGATTCCGGATTCCACTAACTGACCGATTTATCTGACTCCAAAATAAATTTATCACTAACACCAAACTCACAAAACCATTTTATTATTTTTTAATTTTAATTTTGGATTAATTTATATTAAATATAATTATAAAAAATATGTTATAAAAATTTTGTATTTTAATTAACTAAACTGAAACTTTTATTTCGTATGATGGTCACCGCAATAATGATCATGTTCTTTTTGTCTTTTCATTCTACTAATCATTATTGCGATGATGACTGAGATAAAAATAATCATTAACCTATTTACTTCTTATTCTAATTAAAGTGGATCAAATATATACTTATACAATTAGAAAGGAATATTGAATAACAATTTACTCATTCCATCCTTGCAGCAAGCGGGATGGCATACTGGAATGCATTATATGTCAGTCCCATAACAATCTATCATTCGTTTTTGTTTCTGTTGTAAAAGATTTGAATTTTGTATATTTTATATTATAATTATGATCGATTACGTCATTCATTCATAGGGTGCAAACGGGTATGAATTTTAAAATTATTGATTGCACCATAAGACCCCTCGTTCTTAATATTTATTTCTCATTTTCTTGTGTTGAATAATAAGTTTCCACAGAAACAGTTTACCTAAGCATTTACATGGACTGGCAATTTTAAAAAACTGGGAACATCAAGCAATTTGGAAGATGATGCACATTTGCTTGACGCTTCGTTTTAGTAGCTACATATGCATGTCAAATTTTCGTTAGAGGGAATCTATCGGCATTCTTTCACTGTAATAGCTTCAACATGGTATGTTACAAATTAACGAAAGTTACGAGGATATCCATTCAACCACTTAAATACTGTGGTACGAGGGGGAGAGGGCGGGGGAGGGGGGGGAATCGACGATTATATTCAATGTCATGTGAATTTTGCTTTTTTTTATTATTTTGAACCGAAAAGTTTAACCTCCCTTCCACCCCGAATTTCTCATCTTTTCTGCCCATAGGCACAGCAATTATTTTGAAGTCCAGCTTCCAATTAGGTTAATTTAGCCCAATTTTTCAGTGGAACAAAATATTCACCTGTTGTATCTTCATCCCAATAAATATTTTATATCAATTGTTCTGAAGCAGAATTTTGAGAATTAGTTACGTTATTGCATTTTTGTTTTTTGTGAATTGTGCACGAGTTGGAAAGCACACAGCCCCAAAAGTCATTACTAGGCTTAGGATTCTTAGGTAAAAAATATTTTTTTTTGGGAAACCTAAACTAAAATTTTGTTTGATATTTTTTCGATTTAGAACAATAAAAGGCGAATGAACCCTAACTGTTACCACATATATTTAAATATTTTCGCATGGTCACATATTGGTACATATTTCAACTTATTTTATGTTTCCAAATATTATTAATTTTTTTTTTTTTCGAGAAAACCGTAATTCGACTTAATTATAGCTTAACATTTTATAAAGCAAAGACGTTTAAGCCAACAGATATTTTTAGAAGCAAAACTGTTTTACTTTTCCATAAACTACTTAAGTTCGAAGAATAATTTAAGAATAAAGCAAACGTAGAAGTAAAATAGCTCAATAGTTTACTGTACATTCTTTGACGATCCGGAGTTCTTCTAGAAAAGAAAAGTTTGCGATTGTTGTTTTTATTTGTAGAGCCGGCCGATGAACGTTTCATTCAAAGAGTTCATACCGGCTGAAAATGTATGAAAAGGTAGTTTTTGGTTAAGAGGTAGTTTTATCGATAACCTGGCTGAACTACGGGTCTGAGCCGCCCCAGCATTGTTAAAACTTCCAATAAAATATTCGGAGTTCAAAGGTTTATATATAGATTAAATTTTTGATAACATGCATTTTAGACCTGTTTAACCGATAAACATATTTACAGGCAATTTGGCTTGATTTGACCTCTCGTAAAGTGACTGTAAAGTTGCTCTTATTATTGAGTGTTATACCGCCTGTCATTTTACAGTATATTTCCAATGCTATGTTGAAACATAAAAAAAGAACCCTAATCAGCAAGGGACTGTAGCGGACTCATTTTAATTTAATTAGTTAAAAAACAACTGAAAAATAAATTTGTATAAAAATTGAGCTTTATGTATTCTATTATTTATAATTTAAGATCTAGAATCACCTACTAATAATTTTTTACTTGTACCGAATATAGGTCTGCCCAGACCATTTTAAAAATACAACCATAAAAGCATGCGATGAGTCTTTTAGACACAATAGGTATTTTGATTTTAAATCTAGGAAATAATTTCTAGGGCATGGTCGATTAAATCATTTGGTCAAATTTCGATGAACGATTAATCGTTATAGATTAAAGCAAATTTTATTTATTTCAAGAAATTGTAAGAAATATTTTTAGTTTAATTTTATTATTTTGTTCAAAAATCCAATTGCTTCCAAATAAAGTTCGTTTTGCACTAGTTTTATAATTTTCACTATAATCTTTAATAGACGAGTTAACAGAAATAATTTACAAATAATATTTCAGTTGATAATTTTAAATTTGTTTTTCAATTCAGTTCACACTTTTTTCGAGAAATTTTTTTTTAGATTAATCAAATAATGGCTACTGATTAATCGATCAATTTTAAACTGTTGATTATCTTACTTGGACGAGAAAAGTCCAGGAAATTCAATGTACAGGTGTGCTTATATCGTATGCATTTTCGATATACCAAAAACTCCATTATTGCAAATGAAAATTGTGCAAAATGAATTTATAAAATATTTGGTTACAACGGACGATTAAGAAGACTGATCAGTCAGAAGTAATTAAGAAATTCGCATTCTATTGACGATGTGCGGATGTAAAAATTTCGTGAAAGATTCCTTTGTAATACTTCATTTCATCTAAACTTAACTCATCTTCAACAACCAAGGTTAGTCCAAAAATTTGAGAAATTTTCTATTTTGGAAATAATCGGCCGGATTCACTTCCCAATCGTGAAACCCTAATGGATCAATTGATTTTGGTTCTGAAAAGTTGAACTTTACATTGAACTGTAAATCACTTGACACCTATGTAGATTTTGAAAACCACACGCAATTAAATGTTTTACTTTCTTTTACTCTAGTAAAATAAAGTATAGTATTCATGAAAATTTTGGACCTTGAGATTTTTAGAGATTTATTTGTTTTGAGGTCCCCTGAGTCCGAAAAAGTGGGTTTCGAAATGGTGTCTGTAGTCTGTCAGTCTGTCAGTCTGTCAGTCTGTCAGTCTGTCAGTCTGTCAGTCTGTCAGTCTGTCAGTCTGTCAGTCTGTCAGTCTGTCAGTCTGTCAGTCTGTCAGTCTGTCAGTCTGTCAGTCTGTCAGTCTGTCAGTCTGTCAGTCTGTCAGTCTGTCAGTCTGTCAGTCTGTCAGTCTGTCAGTCTGTCAGTCTGTCAGTCTGTCAGTCTGTCAGTCTGTCTGTGTCCTCTCTACAGCCCATATGGTTTAATCAATCGAACTGAAACTTCAGATTTAAGCTTTTTTGATAAATTGGGAGGTCCCAGTGAATTTGACTCAAAATCAGCTAACCGGAAGTGGCCACAACCTTGGTCCAGAAAATTTGTTTTGCAAATATCTTAAAAAGTATAAGGTTTACAACAAACAACTGCATACAAAATGTTTCCAAAAATTAAAAACAAATAAAAATAATAAATAAAATATTAAAAAAAACCATTTAAAAATTTAAAAATTAAAAAAAAATTAAGAAAAAAAAAAATTTCTCAAAATTCTCTGTTCGTAAAAGAAAGGTGTGTGTTGGCCACACCTCAATTTTAACTAGGTAATTAAGGGACCTATTACTTGTGCTAGCGACATCTTTATCATCATTGTTGAGTGCGATTTCCAAAAAAATAATTTCGTAGAACTTTTATTAAACGAACGATCCGTATGGATTAGGGTTTTCTAACTAGGTAATTGAGGGACCTATTCCATGTGCTAGCCAAACCTTTATCATCATTGTTGGCAATGGCCGATATTGGCCCTTGGGTGTTGAGTGCGATTTCCAAAAAATAATTTTGCAGAACTTTTACTAAACGAACGATCCGTATGGATTAGGGGTTTTTAACTATGTAATTAAGGGACCTATTCCATGTGCCAGCGAAATCTTTATCATCATTGTTGAGTGCGATTTCCAAAAAATAATTTTGCAGAACTTTTACTAAACGAACGATTCGTATGGATTGGGGTTTTCTAACTAGGTAATTAAGGGACCTATTCCATGTGCTAGCGAAGCCTTTGTCATCATTATATTGACCCTTGGGAGTTGAGTGCGATTTCCAAAAAATAATTTTGCAGAACTTTTACTAAATGAACGATTCGCATCGATTAGGGTTTTTTAACTAAGTATTTGAGGGACCTATTCCATTTGCTAGCGAAACCTTTGTCATCATAGTTAACAATGGCCGATATTAGCCATTGGGGGTTGAGTGCGATTTCCAAAAAATAATTTTGCAGAACTTTTACTAAACGAACGATCCGTATAGATCAGGGTTTTTTATTTTCTTTTACTCTCGTAAAATAAAGTATAGTAATCCTGAAAATTTTGGACCTTGAGATTTCTAGAGATTTATTTGTTTTAAGGTCCCCTGAGTCCGAAAAAGTGGGTTTCGGAATGGTGTCTATATGTCTGTCTGTCAGTCTGTCAGTCTGTCAGTCTGTCAGTCTGTCAGTCTGTCAGTCTGTCAGTCTGTCAGTTCAGTCTTTCAGTCTGTCAGTCTGTCAGTCTGTCAGTCTGTCAGTCTGTCAGTCTGTCAGTCTGCCAGTCTGTCAGCCTGTCAGTCTTTCAGTCTTTCAGTCTGTCAGTCTGTCAGTCTGTCAGTCTGTAAGTCTGTCAGTCTGTCAGTCTGTCAGTCTGTCAGTCTGTCAGTCTGTCAGTCTGTCAGTCTGTCAGTCTGTCAGTCTGTCAGTCTGTCAGTCTGTCAGTCTGTCAGTCTGTCAGTCTGTCAGTCTGTCAGTCTGTCAGTCTGTCAGTCTGTCAGTCTGTCAGTCTGTCAGTCTGTCAATCTGTCAGTCTGTCAGTCTATCAGTCTGTTAGTCTGTCAGTCTGTCAGTCTGTTACTCTACCAGTCTGTCTGTGTACTCTCTACAGCCCATATGGTTTAATTAATCGAACTGAAACTTCCAATTTAAGCTTTTTTGATAAATTGGGAGGTCCCAGTGAATTTTACTCCAAATCGGCTAACCGGAAGTGGCCCCTCCCTTGGTCCAGAAAATTTGTTTTGCAAATATCTTAAAAAGTATAAGGTTTACAAAAAACAACTGCATACAAAATGTTTCCAAAAATTAAAAACAAATAAAAATAAAAAATACAAAATTCAATTTAACCGTTCCGTTACCCCATTTTTTTTTTTTTTTTTTGTAATAAACATTAATTTAAAAGGATGATTAATACTTTTGTGACACTGGCTTTTTCCAGCTTTTCCTGCCGCTAAAAAAATCTAATGTGTATAACAAAATATTCGTAAGAGTCAGCGTATACAATATCGGAGACATTTAAAAGTCAAACTTGAGCAAAGTTCTTTTTCTAATAGTAAAGTGGGCAATCCTAGCAGAAAAGAATGAATTTTTATGATTTTTTTCGGCGTTTCCACTACTTTTAGGCTGACATTTATCTGATTAGTTCAAAATTTTAAAAATTTATGTAAGGGCATGCTTCGAATTTTAAATGAATGAAACGAACGTACATTGACCTATAAAAACATAGAAAATGCAATTCTACCCCATTTTAATAGCGTGAATCGTGGCAACCCTCGCATGATACTTAAGAAGTGAGAACCGTTTACGTGTCCAAATTTTTAAGTGTCTAGATATATGGAGCAATTTTTGGAACTTCTCCAGCCCTCTGTAATACAGTGGAATTAGTTTGTCCCACTTTACAGCCAAAATCTTGTAGATACTTTTTTTTAGTGAGTGATCCCTCCTTTATCCATCTTTACAAAATACATTTTGTTAAAATCCATCTGCTTTTATAAAAATCTACTTTTGTTCCATTTAGTATGACAATTATAAAACAAAAATATTTTTTTAAAATGTTGGCGCTCAGAACTTGTTTCAAAACTAAAATTCTCATTCATCAGAATTTACCGCACTGCATGTTCTTAGAGTTTCTGAGAAAAAGTCAAAAGTGGATTATATCCTAAAAGATGGATTTTGTCAAAATGCAGTTACCTGCATACGAGTTATCATACTTCTTACATTTGCAGCATATACCTACGTGATAAAAGTACGCATAACCTATTTATTAGGTTTAGAGTCTTCATCAGTGGCAAATGGTTTGCCCTTAAGATAGTCACGTAAATGTAATAAATTATGAGCATTAGTTAAACGAAAATCATGCGTAGATGTTTTATAGGCATTTAAAGACATTGGCACATCCTTTGGATTACCTGAAAACGTAGGGAGTTTGTTGAGAATTGCCTTTCATCGATGTACTCAGCGGGTAATGTCGCAAATTCATTTTCATTTATATGTTCTGATTTATTTTTATGTAAATCATTTGCTTTTTGTGTTGCATTTGTATTAGACTTGGGGTTTGAATTTTGTTCACTATTTTTATCATTCTACGTGTGGCTTATTTTTCTTAATTGTTATATTAAGAGCAGAGACCTGAAAATTTCCGGGAACGAAAAAACTCGGGAAACCGTAAGCGCGTAACAGTTAAATCGTTATGAAAAACAATCTGCTACCAATAAAATTTCGATTTTGCTTGGCTTATAAAAGGTTGAGTTCATATATTTTCCACCATCACGGTGATATGTTACCCGGTCTAATAATTGAGATTCTATGATACATCTCTAATTTTTCCATTTCTAAGTTCATTCTGGAAACACTAAGAAACAAAATCGAAACGAATCGAAGAGTATATGCTACATGCTGAATTCTGCGATATTACCCTTAACTGTAGTATTCTTTCCAATAAATTTTGGCATCTAGTCTATTATGTACTATTTTGTAGAGTTTGAGAAATACCACCTGTAGTCGACTCTGTAATAAAATATTGTCCTTATTGCCTGAAACTTTCAAAATTTTGAAAAGGAAAGAGAGTTTAAATCATAAAATATGATTGTATTGGTAAATATTTCCAATCTTTGTTTCCCATCCCTATTCATTGTTACTAACTTTACTTTTAATACTTGCTCATCGATTCTCAACGCTTTCAATTGCCAAATTAAGCTGCCCCTATGCGGCAAATCAGTCAAACTTTTAGGCTATTAGAATTTCGTACATATCGATATTTTTCGAGCGTTAACCCGAAATTGTCAATGCGAGTATATGTCTCCAGAATGATCGCAATATGTGAGTTGTAACCGATCGCATGGTTGCGTTATCTTTAATACTCTTCCAATACGTCTGTTTCAATGGCTCTTCAAACAATCCTCCATTTTCCCGTTACCATCATAAGATCTCCGTATCATTATCCGTTAGAATTTGGTCATGACCATCACTGTTAGCGGATTTGGTAATGTAATACACATCCTAAATACACATTAATTTATTTGTACATCACTGTAAGTGGATTAAACTACATAACAGGGACATTGGTGAGATTTTTATATTCTTGAGTTGAATTGATGATATTGCTATAATACTTGGCGCTTTCTTGAAGAGCACAGGTATAACATAACTTCAAAATCTCGAGTTGTCACTAATTAACTAAATGTTAGAATTATAAACAAAAAATTTTAATCAGTGAAACTTTGTAAATTAGTTCAGAGAGCAGGTGGCACAGTGCATCTTGATACGCTATGATGATTTTATTGTGTACAGTAATTGATATATAGCGCAGATAGAAAATTGGAAGATGGCATTGTCTTTAAAGGATTGAACAGTTTATTCCTACAAGTCACGCCAAATCCAAAAAGTCGCGCAAGCTTTGGTTCAATGATGAATGTAAAAAGGTAGGCAACAAAGAAGCCTCGCACCGTCGTGTCGGCTTTTAAACGATCCAATAGCAGAAAATTTGGCTGTGGCTAAAAAAATATCTTCTAACATGGGCGAACATTTTGGAAATTGGTTCAAAAAGTGCAGTAGAACTACTTAGGATTCAGAACACCAATAATATCACCTCTAAAGGATGTAAATTTGTTTTTACTCCTCTGGCGATTGCTGACTATCTCGCTTCTAAATTTGCCGCCCATTAAAATTTGTATGATTCTCCACAGATCGCTCCGACCATCCCCTGGGTAAGTTCATCGATGTGTTACTTTCCGGGTTCATATAGTATGATTGCTAAAATTCTCACAAAAATTAATCCAAACAAAGCCGCTGGGCCTGATGGGATTTCCCAAAGTGTCAGATCATCAGATCATCGGTCAGATCATCCATCTGGTGAAGCTCAAGTTATAGCGTTTAATATTTCGAAAGCTATGGATTGTGTTTGGTACATAGGTTTTCTGTAAAAGTTAGGAGTAATAGGACTCCACTATTCAGTGAATTCTTGGATAGGGAATTTTATTTCGGGTCGCAAAGTCCAAGTGATCGTGGACGGTGTGGCATGTTCAGTTCAGACATTAAATGTTGGTGCCCCTAGGGATCCGTCTTATCTCCAACTCTCTTTTTAATCTTAATTAATGATATTCTGTCATTAATTGACTGCTATTCATTCTTAAACCGATAACGGTACTTTCTCCTCATCTTAGTGTTTTCCGTCTTTTAATACTTCCTCGCGAAACAAAATTCTTTCTTAAAGGGTTGCAGAGCAGGATCTTATAACAGTAAACAAGTGGGGCGATTCTAACAGTTTTAGTGTTGACAACTCTAATTCAATAGAGAAACAAGGTTTCATTATCACCCGAAAGATCTCTTTGGCGAAACAAATATATAAGGCAGCGGGGGCCGCTGCTAAATGCTTGGGTTATTTACACCGTTATAAATTTTATTTCACTTTAGAGAACCCCTAAAAATATAAAAAGCGTACATTAGAACGAAACTGGGGTATATTTCACGTATTTGAGCATCCATCATTGATCCTGTTCAAACGAGAGCATGGCAACTGATTTCGGATATTAGCTTCTCTTCCTTTCTTGACTCCCACTCTCATCGGCAAAATGAAGGACACTGTATTCATTTGAGCACCTTGAACTTATACCTGGTTTAGCTAGACCTTCGAGAATTTTAAGAAGACCAGTTTATCGCTACAACCTGGAGATGCAATTTTCTCACATTAATAAGCTCAAAAATTCGTTTCTTACGAACCACCCAATTATGGAACGGACTGGACGAGAAGGCGTTTCCCTTGGCTTGTAATTTACCGAGATTTAAATAAACCATCAAAAGGAGAATATTCGGAGACTGAAATCTACTTCTAAATCGAGGTGAAATTTTTAGCAAATAGAAAAACATTTAGATGTGTGACAAAAAAACTGGTATACCTACAATTTAGGCGATTTTTGTCTCGTAGAACAAACGAAGTGGCTAAATTTGTTGAACAAAAATCGAAAATCCGAAAATCATATGATTTTATCGATTAGCAGTTGAATGCATTAGATGTAGAAATGTTCAAACGACCGGTCAATGGGATCGGTCATATAAATAACAAGCAATTCTTACATCAGGAGATGTACGAAGTTCCGCCAACGGGATTGGTTTAATATAATTCAAAAGTCCCAAAGTCAAATAAATTTTCTACAATGACCGTAGTATACACTGGATGAAGAAGTTATCAAATGGCAAAAAATCATTTAATTTCGTCTGCAGACATTCGTACAAAGTTTAATACCAAAATTACTTTTGATTTATATGACCGACCCAGGGACCGGCCTTTTGATCATTTTTACAACGAGTGAATTCTACGGACATTCAACAAAAACCATTTCGTCCAATTTCGGCAGCAGAACTTTGGATAACTTTTATTGCAAAAATTGGTTGTTGCTAATATTCGTGAAAAATCATTTGACTCTGGGACGTTCTATTTTTGTTGAACAAGTTTCTTCAGAGGGACATTAGATGCAAATATTACTTGTTATTTATCTGATCGACATATGACCAAAGGGACAGGCCCTTTTTTTCACAAGCGCTTTCTACGGATTGAGAAAGACCTTTTGACTTTGGGACTTTTCATTTGTGTTGAATAAATTTAGTCAGCGGAACCTCGAACAGCATTTGAGGCAAATATTGGTTTCTATTTATATGACTAGCCCCTGTGATCTTTATTGTCATCCAGGCATAGTATTGGTATTACCACTACATATAAATACGTCATGTATATGAGATTTTTTTTTTTTTTGCTATGTTTTCAAAGTACCTTTTAATAGTCCCTTTCATTATCTTTATTTTCCTTTTAGCACTACTGTGTGCTCGCCGCTTTCGCTCGAGGACAATAGGCAAACAATTCTTAGCGTTGCCGAAAAAGCTTTCGTGGTCCTTCGAAATAATCATAGTTCAAATGAAAGCGAGTGATATTGGATCTACGAACTTGTTTTTTTGAATTTAGAGCAAAAACTCAATAGACTTTGAACTTAGTAGTTGGAAAAAATCGAATTATACACAAAATGTCTTAAAAATCTCTAATATGTTTTTTGCCTCCGATTGTTGAAAAATCTGAGTTAGTATACGAGAGGATTTTCTTCAGCGTTTGAAACATTTTCACCTTCTGCCTTCTCTTTGGGTTCCGCTTTAACACTGGTAGTTTATATAAGAATCTTTGCATTCCTCCTACATTTCTGGGACCTGTGGCTGATTTGGCCAACTGGTTTTAGCCCTAGACGAAAATGTTGCCTATATTGCCTTGGTTGACTGGGAATTTAATCCAATTTATTATTTTTGAGTTTATCCACGTTGGTTACCGATGCTGAATCCATGGTATGCTTTAGTCCAATGGATCAGTGGACCGAAATTCATGATGCTTCTAAAAGGAACCATCATTTAGTTTGCTCATTCTTGTCTTATAAATGTACTTGAAAAATAAAATGTTCCGAGATTTCATCCCACGCTATTTCAAATAATAGGTTTCTAGGTGACCGAAAAATATATTTAAGCTGTATTAGAACAAAACCACTCAATATGTTAACTTGAGCAATCCCTCTAACAAGCTTCTAATTTTTTCTAAATTTGTTATGGAGCGATGCGGGTGTATCCAAAGAACGAGCAGAAATGCTGAAATGAAAAGAAAGTGTTGCTCAACAGGCTATTCTTTTGTGTAGGCTTTCTGAAAAATAAGGAGCACATCAATCTTCCGTAGCCTTTTGATAAACTGCAATCCAACATTCAACTCTAAATTGCCAACATTTCGACGCAAACACTGCGCCACGTCATGAACAATATAGTCAAAAACGAGCCTAAGTTTGCATCAGTACTGGAGGTGGCAAATTTTTTTGACTTATTTCCATTTCGAATATATTATCCAATCCAATATTAAATTCAGTGCTGTTGTATTATAAAGGAAGGACGTATCAAGCATTTTAACACAGAAATTTTTATTGTACGTACGTATATGGCAAGATTATCTTAGAATAACAGGAATATATTTTCTCATGTTGGTGCTGCATATCCACATATTATGTATTGTTATGTAAATAATAAGATTTTCCAAATTTCCAACAAAAAAAAAGGAAAATGAAAATGTAAAGTAAATAAGAGATAACAGATAACATTTTGTATTTATTAGGAAAATAAATCTATTTTGTTTATGTAAAAAAATTTTAGAATAAGACGTACATAAGTATGTACAATCATACACATCTATAAACTACAGTAATTTTTTGTGACGACAATGCCAAATAAATACAGAGTTATAGGATAAGTAACCATCGAGACAGTTATATCTGAGTAGGAGGATGATAATCAATAGTTTTCCCCAAAGATAAATTTAATTAGACAAGTCATCACTTACGTATGAGAAAAAAAAATTTGCTATTCATCCATAAACTAAGTGTTTTTGGAACATGGGTATATAAGGAGATAGAAAATTCAATTTTAAATTTTTGTATCTCAATTGTCAAAGAAAATTTATGTTGGGAATAAATAATTCAACCTGTTGTTATTTGGTATTATTGATTATTGTTCAGTTGAGAATAATTTCCAGAAAACTTTATAGTTGAATAGAGTTGTTGATTGTTCTGTACGGATGACCAATATACGACCCATATTTTATTCTAACTTTGATAGACGATACACTTCTGGTCTTCAGCAGTAAATTTATACTTATCTAAGCCAAGTGTGATATTTATTCTTGTATCAGTGGCTGACATCTATTTATTTATCTTGACTGAGTCTAACGAGAATTTCCAAGAACACTTAATGCTAAAATATATTTAGGACCGAAAGTGAAATATTTGAATGAAGGTTGTGTTTTGTTATTAAGACGCAAATAGGTTATATTGTATTTGATGAAGGTAGCTAAGAATTTATATGCGTAAATAATGTCTAGACGAAATAAAGTTTTACAGATCTCACTCTCTTTTAAAACGTTCTTTAATTTATGAAAAATTACAATCCAAATGGACTAAGAGGTGCTAATCAAATCATCGAATTAATCAAATTACTTGCTTATTTACAAAGTGTTATTCCTAAGGAATAAATCATTAAAATTTAGTTGGTGAAAATCGAAGGCCTTCAGTATCTACTAACATTTTCGAAGAAATTTTGGCATAACCCTATTTAAAAACTCGAATAATATCAATTAATCTAGAATCGAGTCATCTCGAAATTTTTCGAGGGAAACCTCGAAAATCTGTAGGAATAACTAAATTCACAAAAATGAAAGAAACATTGCCCGACTAGGACATCATTGCTAAAAAAAATTCTAATAATAAAAAAAATTTGGAAACAAATCTTCAATAATCTAGAAAATCAACCAAAAGTCACCATACTTTCATCGAAATTCTGCTTCAATGTTTATTCCTTTCAAAATCGCTGCAATCATCCTTATCCAAATTTGTGCGTTTTCCGTCGATTAGTCTATTTGCTGAGCACTTTTGGTCTCCGGTTCAGAGTTAAAATAAATAATAAAATAAAATTTCATTGCCGTGTTATTTTCACCACGGCTAAAAATCTCACCACGAGAAAAAACCACTTAAATTAAAGGAATTGTCTTTGGACATCCGAGTGCTTAAGAAAATAATGATCGACCAGCCCACTCAAATACTTAATCATTTGTTGGGGTAATAACTACACAACCACAGCCATTTTCAAATGAAAATTAAACGAGTTATGATACTTTTGACCGACGTGGTATATCCCCACCCAAGCTGATAACAATTTGAAGATGTCGCCATTGATTGTTGTTATTTATATTTAATTAAAGCGTTTATTAACTTTTAAATAACAAATTTGAAATAGGTTTTGAATAAGCTCCATACAAACTTTCATTTCAATAATGCGTCAAAAGAAAAATTTGTAGAAACTATAAAAATTGCAACAAATTACTCCATTTAAACCTCAAAAGTCCATTAGTCGATTAAATTATTTACAATTCATTATTATTTTATTATCATTAAGTTTTAGCTGTAGAATACAAATTTTTTGTGCTTTACAAAAATTTATGTACATTTTTATGTTCGTATAATCGTAGTTTTATCGTATATAGTATGGCTGTGAATCGTTTTAAAACTTGAGATGAACTTCTGATTATTTTTATTGCACAGAAATAAATTAAAAATTTATTATAATAAATAAAAGCTCGTTTTTTAAAGATTTTCTTCTTCTGTTGCAATCAACAATACATTGTTCAATATGGCTCATACCGAATAACAGTAGTTTTTCCTTTTCGGCAATTTCGAATATTAAAATACGTTTTGTTTTCAAGCAGAATCGGTATATACAATAGTAAACGAAAAGCTTTATTCTCCAAAAATACATTTTCCTAAGCGACAGCTAAAAGCATAATAAAAACATTTTCATAATGCAGCAATCTTTTATTGTGTTCCAAATGAAAATCAGAAAAACGTAAAGCTTTCTGTTGTAAACTGACTAGCCTGATATTTTAAATATTGATTGAAATTTTTTTTTTTTTTTAAAACATCTTTATTGATATGGCTACTACAATCTTAAACATTATTAATTCATTAGTAAGGTTGACATTAGTACTTATGAGATAAGCATAAACTTGTGTGGGTCTGCTGGACCAGTATCCAGTTCCCTTAAGATATAATATTCATACGGTTAGCTCATGTGGTTTGATTCGTTTGAGCCACCTTATTTCGTTGGTACTGTCCAGTAGTTGTACGGCCTCAACGTTGGTGTGGTTAAGAAGCCTCTTCTCATGTTTAATGGCACATTCGCGGATGACGTCGTCTATCAATTGTATTTTTAGATCATTGTGTATTTCTCTGTTAGTCACAAATCGGTAAGCGTTGGTGACCATTCGAAGAAATTTATTTTGGCTACGTTGTATAATGTCTCTATTGGATTTATGAGTACAACCCCATAGCTGCGCACCATACATCCATATTGGTTTGAAGATAGTCTGGTAGACTAGTCTTTTGCAATACAGGTTCATTTTGGAATGATGCCCAATTAACCAGTACATTTGACGTTGTTTTAATCGTATCTGTTCAGCTTTTTGTCTCACATGATGTTTCCAGTTGGCCTTGAATCTAAATGCAGACCAAGGTATTTAGCCGATTCAGCCTGCGGCACTTGCACCCCATTGAGGTATATGTGTAGACTGTTATTTTTGTGTCGGAGCGTAAATGTCACATGGGTTGATTTGAGCTCATTAAGCACTATTTTCCAGTCAATTGTCCATTTAGTAACGTCGTTCATTGCTCGTTGAAGATTTTCCACTGTCCTTGGTTGCGATTCGTCTACTGACATAATTACAGTGTCGTCAGCGAACGTGCCGATGAACGTTTTATTCGTTGTAGGTATGTCCGCAGTGTAGATAAGGTAGAGGAGGGGTCCCAATACGCTTCCCTGTGGAACTCCCGCTAGAGTTGGATAAAAGTCAGAACATGTTTCTTTATGGATGACTCTGAATTGGCGATCAGAGAGGTATGATTCAAGCAGCTGGCAATAGTTTTGTGGTAGCATTTTGCTCATCTTGAATGTCAATCCCTCGTGCCAAACCCTATTAAAGGCCTGAGATACATCCAGAAATACGGCGGGACAATATTTCTTTTCTTCTAACGCTTGCTCTATTACCGTAGTTATTCGATGGACTTGATCTATTGTGGAGTGGTTATTCCTGAATCCAAATTGAAAATCAGGAACGTTTAACATTGGCTTTAGACGTTTTAGTAGTAGTTTTTCAAACAGCTTTGATAAGGTCGGAAGCAATGAAATTGGTCTGTATGATGTTACTTCTTTATCTGGTTTACCTGGTTTCTTCAACATAATTATTTGAGCCGTTTTGAAGCATTTGGGTATATACTTCAATCTCATACAGGCATTAAATAAGTATGTGATCATGATGATTGCTTTGCGTGGAAGTTCCTTGAATAGACCCGGTGATATTTCATCAATTCCTGGTGCCTTTTTTTGACTAAGACTTTTGTCGATTTCTTCAGCAATTTCCATTGGCGTAACCCTTTTAAAATCCTGATTTGGTTGATAGACAGGTGTTACGTCAATGTTGGATTGAATGTCATGGGGTTAAAACACTGTTGCTAGGTGTTGAGCAAAGAGTTCCGCTTTTTCTTTGTCATGTCGAACCCAATTGCCTTGAGCATTTCTTATAGGTGGTACTCGAACTACAGGTCGTTTAAATTTTCTGGTTGCTTTCCATAACGAGTAGTCCTTATCCATTTCTGGACCTAGCCCGCTTAAGTAGTTGTCGAAGCAATCCTGTTTGAAGCTTTTGATTAGCCTATTGACTTTGTTACTTATTCGATTGAAGGTAGTTTTGTCAGCGGGATTTCTGGTGAGATGCCATATTCTCCTTGCCTTTCTCCTTTCCTTGATTTGTTCCCTGATTTCAGCCGGGTATTTGACTTCAATCTCCGCTTTATCCTTTAATTCTGGAGTAGCTAGACTGGCGGCCATACGAGTGTATTCAATGAAATTGTTTGTTTGTTGTTCCAATTCTTCATTACTTTTAATACTAACTTTTAATTCAACTAGCTCTTCCAGTTTTTCTCTGAAGAGGTCCCAATCCGTGAATCTATTAGTAAGGTTTTGCTTCTTTTTTTTCTTGATGACTATAGCGCTTACTGACAACAGTACAGGAATGTGATCAGATGTTAAGTCGTTAATTCCTTCGACTATAGTGTAATTGGATGAAATACCTTTTATGATGAAGAAATCAAGCAAATCTGGTATTTTTCCTGCATCCGTTGGCCAATACGTTGGCCTCCTTGGAGACAGATATTCACATTTGTTTTCATGAATGGCATTGAACAAAGCATTTCCTTTCCCAGGAGAAATTAGCCTGGAACCCCAAGCTGTATGTTTTATATTATAGTCCCCTCCAATAATAAATCTTGGACCGAGCTTATTAAAGACGTTATTAAATTGTAACTTCGTTGGTGTATGCCGTGGAGGACAGTATGCTGCCGCAATATTTAGATCTGCGCCATTATATTGGATTGAGATAACAGTTGCTTGCATGTAGCTTTCTCGAATATCCTCTTGTTGATTATGTTTGATATTATTTTTAATTAGTACAGCTGAACCACCTCTGGCTCTTTCACTAGGATGGGTTGTCCAGTAGGAATTAAATCCCTTTATTCTAAAAAAGCTTTTGTTGGAGAAGTGCGTTTCTGAAATAAGTGCAATATCTATGTTGTTTGTATGGAGAAATCTGATTTCCAGTTTTTGGGCTCATTGGTTGAGCCCATTAGAGTTCCAAGTTACAATGCGTAGGAACGAGTTAATCATTTGTGTGTATGCTGACTTTTTTTGCTAGGTGGATAGAAATTAATTTCTAGTTTTGCCACCCTTTCTGTTAAGTGACCAAGTGTCTGTTGAATTTGACTAAGCTTTTTAATAATTTCAAAGTTATTAGACTCGTTATTACCTTCTATATGTTTGTTGTTTTGGTTTGATTCATCAGCAGATAACTTGGTGATTTGCGCATAGGATAATCCAACTGTAGATGGTGTGATTGTTGTGTGTGGTTTAGCAGCTTTGATTTGTAATCGCTGTACTACTCTTGTTCTATTGTTCTGTTGACTTTTAATTTTGTTCTGATATACACAGCATCCTTTATAATTTGCAGTATGTCCTTGTTGTTGACAAAGAGCACATGAAGGCGCGATATCTGGTTGTTTTTTGCATTTTGTCGTGTGATGATCTCCAGCACATTTAACGCATTTGGTTTGACGATAGCAAAAACTCTTGGTATGTCCAAGTTGTTGACAATTCGTACATTGTGGAATGTCCCTTGTCTTGCTAGGTGGCTCAATTTTAACTATATAGTACGCAAGTTTCTTGATGTTGTATACTTCTTTATTGTTGTCTTTTTGTTTTAAGTCGATGTAAAACAATGGAAAGTGTTTCTTGTCTTTTACACCATTAGTTGTGATCATTTTGTATATGTTAGTAATACCTGCGACTTCATGACCCATTTTTTCTAAGTCTGCTTTAATTACATCGTGACTAATGGAAGATGGTAAGCCTCTGATAACTACTCTATAAGCCTTTTCGCTCTTCAGCTGATAGGTGTGATATTCTATATTTTCGGATTGGTTGCTGGGTTCTTTTTTTAATTCTTCCAGTAATTTTTTGACATTTCTGTAATCATTTTCATTTTGAAATGTAATTTTAATGTCACTATTTGAAAGCGCCTTAAAACTAGTTGATTCACTAGTGATTTTTATTACTTTTTGTCGAAAAAGTTCGAAATTTTTGATATTGCTCACGTTAATGGGTGGAGGCAGTGGTATTTTTGGGGTTTTCTGTTCAGTGTTATTGATCACAATTTGTGTAGTATTTTTTGGAGGAGTTTTCGTTTTTGTACGCCTGCGTTTCCTAGCATTTCTGTTATCAGCACCGGAAACTTCTTTTTCCAGTTCTTCCTCATCTGTGCAATAATCCTCTTGACTCAGAGCACTGAATCTATTATTCTGTTGGAAAACTGGAAATTGCCGCAGCAACCAGTTGGAATTATTTGAATGTTCATGTTGACTGGCTAATGGCTGAATATGGTTTGAAGAAAGATTGTTAACTCGTGCTGAATCCTTAGCTATGCTATTTTTAACCTTTTCTTTTAGTGTAGAGTTTTCTCTCTTAAGTTCAGCAACTTCATTGCTCAGCTGCGCGATTAGTTTCTCCATTTTTTGAAATTTATTTAAAAGCTCCTCGCTATTTATAATATTTGTTGATGCACTCACATTTGAATTATGTAGCAATGTTTGGTCCCCCTTAGAATCCATGGGACCGACCTCCGGAGATAGTGGATTTTCCTGAACATCAGGTCTGCCACCTAGGGTATTAGTTTCCTTGTTTGTTTTATCCATTGCTTTTGTTTTTATAGTGTTATTACACTCGCCTCTAGAAGTTCAGCCGTTGTGATACATTAAAAATGCAAAACAAACGTTGCCCAGGTGCTACCGCGTGGAGGTAAACTAGAGACAGTTGATGGTTTCTACATAGTTGCAACGTTGGAGTATAAACCAATTTATAATTGGCTATAAACGGTCAACGCCTACCCTATTGAATCCCACCCAGCACCCGATTGAAATGTACAAGCATTTCCTATTTAAATAATTAAATGTATGACAACTGTGACCAAAATCTCAATTTTTTTAAACTAACTTATAATGTTTTTCCAGCTCAATCATCAAAAGGTGTAGAAACATATTTTAACTCTCCTAAATCAAGGGTACCGTAACCTTCGGATATGAGTACAGCATTAATTTCATTAAACCATTTATTTTAACTCAATCCTGTGATCTGTTTTTTTTTTATTTTTTTAATCGAAATTTTAAAAAAAATTGTTGGAGGCACCTAGACCCCTTCGAAAACACTACAAAACCGTGCTAATTTTTGTATAAAACTACTATGCAAAGTTTCAATCTGTTTGGATGAATGGTGTAGGCAAACAGACATACATATTTTCATTTTTATTAGTACAGATAGACAAATAATTTAAATATGCCTCCCCAATTGCAACAATGTACTATTTCCAAAATTTCCATTGCATGATTTGATATAAAGACGTACAGTTCCAGTGCTCTAGTATAACGCGGGTAAAAAACTTAATTCACTTAAAAATGAAAAAAATTCAACGTTTCATATTAACAGTTAAAAATTTGAATTTCTCTCGAACCATCAATTTTTCACAAATACATTGCCGTAAAAGTCGGAATTGAAAGATGCATGCCACTCAATTTGCTGCACTAATCATAAAAGCAACGAGACAAAATGGAGCGCTCAAAATTTGTGATGGCATCCGTTACACATAAGACAGAAGAACTTTTTCATATAAGTTAAATTCACTTACTGCATACTTCAATGACTTCGTCATATCAGTCCTTTATTATTTACATTGTGTATCAACCACACTGTTTACTGAATTAATTCATTTCAAATTACATTTTGAGTAACGCAGAACGACGAGTAAGAATAGGTTAGTGAAAACAACCTAAGACTAAACTATTTTATGAGATAAATTACTTAACAATTTTAATTATTTCCGTCATATATCGTATCTCGAAAAATAATTTCTTAATCAAGTAAAGTCACAAATTATCTTCTACTATATCACCGTCTTCAAAACAACATCACCAGTGCCAGGCACCTTGTACAAATTTCGTATCACGATTTGTTGTACTAGAAATACGTTTAATATTATATTGCAATTTGCCGTTTTATAATGCATTAGACAATAACTTGTTTCTCTAAAAAAAGAGAATTCCCGAAATTATTAAAATTACATTTTTAAAATTCGCATTTAGCCTAGTTCATTTTTGAGTCATAACTATACGATCGCAACATCTGGCTATCTGAGTCGAACTTATTCTAAATTTTAAAAGATCCCTAAGAGATTTTACATAAGTAAATATAAAACATGAGAATTAACCTGAACATCGAAAATCTCAAGTATTTCATGTTTTAATAAATTTGACAACAACAACAATGTTTTTTTAGGATTTTTAGAACAAAAACATTTCGCACTGATCTATTTCAACATTTGACGTAAATTGTATATTTCAAATAAATGCTAGAAACTGAAACCGAATTATTTAAAGTGGTTTTAAGATAATTTTTGTCTTTATTGGTTTTGAGTTTAGTTAAGCTTTTGTACCTTAACTGAACTTTTTGTACCTAAGATAATAATATAAATAAGCTGAATTTTCTTTTTATTTATATGATTTACTAGTATTTCGAAATTTCATATAGATTTACATTTACACTAAATGCTAAGTGATTTCTATGATAATGGAAACGTGGTTGGTTTTGAGCTTATTCTAAGCTATTTAAGCTCAAATGGTTTCAACAACCTTTCACACTGATCAATTTAAAAACTTTAAGTAAATTTTATATTTACAATAAATGCTAAAATCTGAAACCGGATTAATAAAAGTGATTAATGTAATCATTGTTTGTTTTAGGTACATTCCAAACTTTAAAAACCCCTAAAAGCTCTATAATCTAAGAAATTATAATAAATAGACGCAACTTTAGCCACAAGTGATAAGAGTAGTAACCTCAATTTAGAACATCACAATTATATCAAATTTTCTTAAAGTAGACAACATCAACAACATATATCTTAGAGATGTTGATAACAAAAATATATATTACTAGTATATTTTAACAGTTGATGTAAAACCTATATTTACAATAAATGCTAAAATCTTAACCGAATTTCAAGATAATTTTAACTTTAAATGCTTAAAAAGCTGTATGACCGATACAAATTAAATAAGTAGGACAAATTTTGAACAAACGTGGCATGAGAATTAACCTGAACATCGAAAATAGTAATTATTTGACATTTAATTAAATTTGTCAAAAACAAAGTATTTCTAAGGATTTTGACAACAACAACATTGCACACTGATTTATTTCAAAATTTGATTGTAAAGCGTATATTTACAATAAGGGCCATATTTTTAAACAAGGATAAATCGGCGGATTAATCCACAGATTTCGAAAATCCACTGATTTATTCGAGGTTACTTTTGGTAGTTTTAAACTTGGATAAATCCGTAGATTTTTTGTGACTTAATTTTAAACGAAGCTAAAATCGGCGATATTCGGTATCGATTTTCGAATTAATATCTGCTTGCTGGGACATTTGTAAATTTTTTTTGTTTGTTTTTCCTATCAATATTTTTTGTTTTCTATTTGTTGGCAAAATAATATCGTGATTTGCAGCATTCCTGTGCAATAAATAAATAAAATGAAAAGCGAGCGTTTTGTTTAACATTGCGCACGCATTTAACAGATCAAAAAACTTTAATGAAAAGCATAGACTCCTTTTTTAGTGGAATTAGCGGAGAAGCAGAAATTTATAATTGAATGCAAAATGACCGATTCAATTTCTAATAAACAAAAAATTGGAAACTTGGGAGGCAGTACTTACAGCATATAACTCACGGCGTGTTGATGCAGAAAAAAATAAAGATTTAAAAATTACCTAAAAAAATTTAAAGGGAAAAGTACGCAAAGTTGTGTCAACCGCACGTTTGGAGAACAGATCAGAAAATATATCAACATTTCTTCTTGTAATTATGTAGGCTGGTATGTTTCAATTTATTATGGTAAATTCCGGCAAATTTAATCTCTAACATCAAAATTAGTTTGAGCTTTCAAACTAATCGAATTGTTGTGGAGAACTGCAGTTGCCACAATAATTGTTAAAGTGTTTTGTAGGTACAATTGTGACTCTAAGGAAAAAATTTGTTTAATTAAATACAAATTGTGAAGAAAATAAAAGCAATTTTTTACTTATTGCTAGAATTGGTAACCTTCTCTTCCACTGCCCGAAAGTCCTTTCTTTTACAGACCTAGTTGATGATAAAGCATGACTGTACCTTTCCAGACTTGCATTTCCAAGGTTTCTGTCAGGCATTATTAAGTAATGTTTGCATCCAAAACCAGAAACACTAATCAACAGCATACTGCTTAGTGTTGCTCAAATCGAGCCTTAATTTGTAAAAAATTAAATAATGTCTGGTCATGTGAAGAACCAAACCACCTAAACAAGGAAACGAAAATTATCTTAATATATAAATGAATTGAATAAACTGAAATTTAATTAACATGCAACAATATCGAGAAATTTACCATCAGCATCACATATTGGTTGTGTGTTAGTCGAAAAATATCCTTTTCGAATACGATACAATTCTGTATCGTCTCCACCAGGAGATTTTATTGGTATATGAGTATCATCAATGCACTCAATATAGCGAGGTTTTAATAATTTCCTCACCGACAGGCATCTTTATAAAATCATTATTTTTTCGAGCAAAAGATCTTGAAACTCTATGGATTATTTTCTCAGCTGCACAATGGCTTACACTTAGTAAATCACCAATTACAATTTGAAGTGATCGTGTAGCGTAATACCTCAAACATAACAAAATTTGTTAAATTGTGGTGAGAGGATAGCCACGAAAGTTCAATTGTTTCAGATCCTCTTGGAGAATGTTGGCCAAATAATGGATCCCTTGTTTAGAAAACCGGAATCGGCGCAGTGTGAAACACTTTAAGATGTTATATTATCTCGTAATCTGATTCACCAGACTCTGATGGCGAAGACGAAAATTCACTATTCTCCATTTTTAATTTGAATTATCAAATATTAATTTAAATACATATATACGAAATTTACAAAGTGAATTACAAGTTTAAATTATTTAAATTAATATTTGATAATTTAAATTAAAAATGGAAAATAGTGAAGTCTGGAGAATCAGATTGCGAGATAATATATCATCCTAAAGTGTTTCACGACAACTGTAATTCACTATGTATATTTCGTATATATGTATGTATGTATATATGTATATAAAATAAATAAATAACGTTTTCTATTTCCGAATTTTCGAAAATATTTTTACCACTGTTTTAGCCCTCGATATCGAGGTATAAATCCGTGGATACATTTTTAAGCTAGGTTTCAATCAGTGGATGTATCTTCATTTAAAAATACGAAATAGGGGATAAATTCGCCGAATTATCTCTATCCTCGTTTAAAAATACGGGTCTAAATGCTAGAATCTGAAACCGAATTAGTTAAAGTGATTTTTAAGAAAATTTATTCATAGCTTGTTTCGAACCTATTCTAACTTTAAAAGCTCTAAAAGCTATGTAACCTATAAAAATGAAATAAACAGGCTAAACTTTGATCAAACGTGGCTAAAGAATAAGCTGAATATCAAAAATCAGAAGTATTTCAAAATTTAAAAAATTTCAAAACAACACCGTCTCTCTTAGGATTTTGACAAGAACAACACATTTCACACCGATTTATTGCAATATTTGATGTAAAACGTATATTTACAAAAAAATAATAGACTCAGAAACCGAATTACTTAAATTGGGTTTGAAGATAATTTCAACGTTGGTTGTTTCGAGCATATCCTAAACTTTAAAAGGTCAATAGCTCTAGAACCTACGAAAATTAAATAAATAGAAAAGGATTTAACCAAACGTGGCATAAGGATCAATTTAAACCACAAAAATCACAAGTAATTTAAACTTTAATGAATTCGACAACAACAACATTTTTTATAGAATTTTGACAACAACAACCTCTAACAGTGATTTATTTCAAGCTTTCAGGTTTACTACTTAACTTTATGTTTACAATAAATGATTCCATTTTAAAACTAATTACTTAAGATAACTTTATTGTTATTTGTGTTTAGCTTATTCTAAATTTTTCAAGCGCAAAAAACTCTTTTACCTAAATAAAATAACTAAACATGATCAATTTTGACTCAACGTGGCATAAGAATTAACCATGGGTCCCATCACATAGACAGATCGAAGGGAATGAAAGAGCCGATATGTTAGCTAAAAAGGGTACATTGAATGACATGGTTCAGGAGTACGAAAGGAATGATGCAAGAGATGTACTTCGAATGTTTCAAATGAATCTGTGGAGAAAATGGGAGAGTGAATTTAACGAGAAAAGTCTAACGAAAGGAATGAAGTACAGCGTGCTCCGTGGTACTCCTTTGAGAATTCCGTTCTTTAAGGAGCTCAAAGGAGATACGCGAATGTTGCGAACGGTTGAGAGAATCAGGCTGAACCATGGAAACTGGAAGGAATGCTTGTGGAAACGTCATTTGAGTGAGGACAAAGATTGTGAGTTGTGTGGAAGTGTGGAGGATGTTGAACATCTCATATTGGCTTGTCCCAGATATAGCCAATATAGATCAAAGTTCAACATCCTTCGGAATGCAAGAAATCTAAGTGATTTAATGAATGAGGGTGGTTTTTTGGCTTACCAGGATATTTATGAATTTATTAGGATAAGTGGAATAACAATTTAATACGAAACAAATATTTACTAGCCGATGGAATATGTGAGGGGATAATCTGGTTCTTTTTAAGAGTGAGGAAAATATTATTAAAAATGTAAATTGAATTAAAATATGTAACAGAAAATTATAAATATGATTTTTGGCGATATGGCTCTTTTTTCATGTAGGAGCCAAGCCTAATAAAAAAAAAAAAAAAAAAAAAGATTTAACAAGATTATCGAAAATCAAAATTATTTGATATTTCATTAAATTTCACAATAACAACGTCTGTCTTATGATTTTGACAATCACAACATTTTACACTGATTTATTTCGAATTTTTATGAAATAATTTTGTTTACAATAAATGCTACAGTAAAAAAAATAAACAGGCTCATATTTGGCCAATCTTGGCAAAAGAATTAACCCAAAACCTCAAAAATTACAATTATTTCATGTTTCATTAAGTTTAACAACAACAACGTCCGTCCCTTTTAACAGTTTTGATAACAACAACAATTCACACCGATATATTTCAAAATTTCTTTTAAATGTATATTGACAATTAAAGCGAGAATCTTGAACCGAACTGCTTAAAAGGATTTTTAAGATCATTTAAAGTTATTTACTTTAAACTTAATCTAAACTACAAAAGCTCTTTAGCCTAAGTTATTAAAATATATAAAATCTCAAGTATTTCATATTCTAATAAATTTGAAAGAAGAACGCTATATTCGGAATTTTCACAACTACAATATTTTATACTGGCTAACTTCAACATTTGATGAAAAATTCATATTTACAATAATAGCTAGAATCTGAAACCTGAAATAATTAATTGTTGTTTGTTGTGAGTTTAATTAAGCTTGAAAAGCTCAAAGAAGAGTTTTCACCTACAAATATAACAAATAGGCTCAACTTTGAGCAAACCTGGCATCAAAATAAACATCAAAAATCTCAAGTATTTCATATTTTCATAAATTTGACAAGAACAACGCCTCTTTACGATTTAGACAACATTATTAGTTGACACTGATTTATTTCACAATTTCATCTAAAATGTATGTATATTTACAATAAATGCTAGAATCTGAAACGGAATTATTTATCATTGTTATTTTTAGGCTCATTCTAAATTTTAATGGCTCACCTAACAAAAAAAAATGAAAAAGCTCAACTTTGACTCTGACTATTGAAAATTTTAATATATTTTACCAAAAAACAACGTCTGTCTTAGGATTTTGACAACAAAAACATTTCACACTAACTTATTTCAAAGTTTGCTGTAAAATTAACAATAATAATAACTGCCAGAACCTAAAAATAATACCCTAAACTGATTTTCAAGTAGTTTCAAGTTATTCTAAACTGTAAAAGCTATAAAAGCGTTTTAATGATTGACTGAACTTATGACATTTAACCTAAATTTCGAAAATTTTCAAAAATTTTGAGATTATAAATGTACATTTACCATAAACGCTAGTACGTGGAACCGAATTACTTAAATTGTTTTTAAAATAATTTAATCCCTGTTTTTATCCTTGTTTCTATTTTGTACTGTTGCTTTAGGCTAGTCCTTTTCACCGAGCGGTTTTAATAAAAATTTTCAGTATATGAGAAACGGTTAAGGAGGTAGGGCACATAAGTCATCAAGAATCGCGTTATTTATCACTCAGACTTCCTTGATACTGAACTCTATTTTGAGCATCTCATACAATTTGTTGATAAGGGAAAATATTTTCTCGGAATAAGCATATTGTAGAGTACCTTAGTAAGTGAACGAAGAATAGGTTTAGGGTTCAATTGTTTGTTACAGATAAAGTTAGAATATTTCTTAATTTGTGATGCTTCTAAGATCAGTATTAAATTTCTCTTAGCTTACGCAGTAGTCAAACCAAGGACGTATATTTATCGGTCTGAATAACATCAACTGTACTTCGATAATTTTTTGTTTTCATGATTCTCTCTATCCAGATTATTAAAATCGATTTTCGATATTTTATCCCTTTCTGGAAAACGTGGTGATACCCAAGTTACCACTGTACTTGAAATCATCATGTATCTCGAAATTAAATGGAGGTACCCACACTTTCAAATTGAGAGTAGTGCTTTAGATGTTTTATGAAATAACACTGTGACTGATGTTTCTGCTTCGAATTTCTTATTTTTGTAGTCTGCTGATTCAATTACAATGTTATACGATGCTTTAGAACAATCTAATAATGATGTGATAATTAAATTACCCGTACCATTGTAATACTTCTAATTGTTTGTACAATAATATAAAGGGTATTCCAAAGATAAGGAACAATTCATTGTTTGTTAAGAACCATGTAGTACATGGCGGTATATAAAATGAATGATAATTGGCTACCCCAGTACTGTATTTACATATGTAAATCATTCCCTAACGTAAAAAGTACACCGGACGGACCACCCGTTTGCAAATAAAGACGATTTAATTATAATCGATTTGTTTTGGAATGGTAAATGGTTAGCATATGGCAGTACCAATAAAATTTAAAATTTTGTTTTTCTTGGATAATTTAATTTTTTTTTTATAATATTTCGTTTCCATTTGAAGCAACGTTATCTATATACCTTTATACCTACCATACTTTTATCAGGAAAAAAAAATAAAAGAATTTAGATATTGAAGATTATAAATATTTTGTAAATTTCATTGGTTTTAGTAAAAATTTATTCGAAATAAGCTTAAAACATGAACATGGTACATAATGTGTCATTTTAATCCGTTTATGTAACTCGTACCTAATCAAATTAGTGAAATGAGGCGGAAATCGATTATTCTTTATTCATCGACCCAAACCACGTAACATAACTTATGAATTATAAATCATTTTAACTATGTAAATCAATTGTACACCTATGTCTATCAATTATTCGCTAGAGGATATAATAGTTAACGCCAAATGAGTGTGAGAAATTTTGCGAAATTAATATTAAACAACTTTGTCTAACATACCACAAATTCGTCTTATCTGGAGAAGGAAATATTTTTGCTCAATAAACCAATTTATAAACTACCACTTTGCTGGGCAGAAATTAGATGTTTCAATTTTGCCGGAGGAACAATGACATTTAAACATTAATCAATAGCATGTATCGCTAACTAACTACTGTAGATCTTAATGAGAAGACTGATTTTGGTAAAGTGATACGCATAATCAAGACAACTTTCCGGACCTTCAAAACATTCCAATCCAAAGTTCACAATATTTGAATGAATTAAAAGGTGGCGAGAAATTATGAAGTGTCAACGGTGGTCAAAGTCATCATAAGGTTAGTGTAAGGCAGAAGATGGCTCAACTACTAGATAAAAACTTAAGATTTTTGTTATTTTGCCCAAAATATTCAGGATAACTTCTTATGACGGAGGTAGCATCCTTTCTTTGGCTTCAAAACAGCTGACTATCTTGCTGGATACATCAAATGGTTCGATATTTGTAATTGTTCTCAAAAATTGCATACAATTATTGAAACTTTCCACTTGATACTTTAATTTTGAAAATAGCTAAAGCATATCCAATGTATCTAATGAAATAACTTGGCTGGTTGTGAGATCAATTTTGTATCTGTAGCTAAAAGATTTATGTATTTTTCATTTACTTCACTCATCAATAAATAACTGAATGCTAAACAATTTAATAATAATAATGTTTCGCTTATTATTATACCATAGATACAAAAACTTCTTTATATATTTTAATTGTAGTAAAGTAGGCCAACTTCAAGCTTTCAAAAGCCACCTGATTTGGCCGTATACCTTGTCGTTTTTATTAACCACGACAACATCCATTTAAAATCTTATTTTATTATTGATGTTTGTCACTAATGGTTTTCAGCTAGAACAGCTTCTCTTAATTCCGTACATATACTTAAGTTATTGAAACAATTGTGCGTCTATCTTGTTGTTTTTTAGCAAAGACCATTACCATTTTGAAGAATACCGTATTTTATTAGCTTTTGGGCGGTATAGTGTGATGCCGTGTACCTTCTCGTTTTCTTAGAGGGCGTTTAAGATATTTTTAATGACCGAAACGTTCATATTCATTATTTACTGCCGGCCATATAGAGAATATAGTAAATGTATATGTTTATGTTACAAGATAATTTCACTAAACGAAGAATAAAACTTTGTTAGCTCACTTTGAATCTGAATACTGTTTCCTTTGATTATATAGCAGGTACAATAAGGATCCAATCAAGTTTTGAATAGTTGCTCTTATTCGGAATTAAATTTTCCAACACATGACACCATTTTACTAACAGCCAACATGTTCAAAAATTATGGAAATTCACTAGTCGGACTGCAGTTGTTGATTCGAAAAATCTACCTTTGACTATAATCAGTTTTTTAGTATCTTTGTTGCAAGTAGAGTGTCCTATTATTTTTAATTGTAGGCCAGTAGAAACCACAGGTACAATAGAAATTCACAGAAGCATGCTACAGCCTAATTAAACTAAATGATTTTGAACTAAGACAGGGACCTTAACTGAAATAAATTAATGGACCTTCTTCACATTTAAAACCTGATTGTGTGTAATTCTTTACTCACCTACAGCAAATTGTTTTATATATTTTTTAGTGTGGTTAAATGATAAGAAAGCAACTGGCCAATGAATTTGACAAAGATAAACTGTTTCAATTGAAAACAATATTTTCATTGGTAACAGCGATATTAAAAACCTCATTACTATCAAATATGTAGACTATCGACGCAGGGAAGTTTTCAAGTTAATTTTGTGATCTAAATAAATAAAATTTATGTTTGCAATAGAATGATTGACCGAAATTTGTTCATTCAATACAATCCGATTTTGAAAATTTTGAGATAACACAGGACCATTAGAATGAAGAAAACTTGATGTATTTTAATAGATAAATCCCACTAGGAAAACCTAGATTGTATATAAACGAAGGTTATCGTACGAAGTTTACAAATCTTGTTTGTGAGTAAATCTGAAGCTTTTGAGAACTTCTTTTGAAATTTAAAGAAACTATAACAACCGCTTTTAAATAAACAAACTTTGGCTTTATTCTCTACCTTCTTATATTTTCCTTTTAAACCTTCAACCTTTTTTTCTCTAAAACAGCAACTGAGTGCAATTTATCGTAAACAGATATCGTAAACAGTTATCATAAAACAATCTATCGTAAAGCAATTTATCGTAAAGCAATTTACCGTAAAGCAATTTATCGTAAAACAATTCATCGTAAAGCAATTTATCGTAAGCAATTTATCGTAGAGCAATTTATCGTAAAACATTATATCGTAAAGCAATTTATCGTAAAGAAATTTATCGTAGAGCAATTTATCATAAAGCAATTTATCGTAAAGCAATTTATCATAAAACGTTTTATGATAACGCAATTTATCGTAAAACAATTTATCTTAAAGCAATTTATCGTTGAGCAAGTTAACGTAAAACAATTTATCGTAAAACAATTTATCGAAAAGCAATTAATCGTAAAACAATATATAGTAAAGCAATTTATCGTAAAGCAATGTATCGTAAAGCAATTTATCGTAAAACTTTTTATCGTAAAGCAGTTTATCGTAAAGCAATTTATCGTAAAGCAATTTATGGTAAAGCAATTTATCGTAAACCAAATTATCGCAAAGCAATTTATCGTAAAGCAATTTATCGTCTATCAATTTATCGTAAAGCAATATATCGTAAAACAATTTATAATAAAACATTTTACCGTAAAGCAATTTATCATAAAACATTTTATCGTAAAGCAATTTATCGTAAAACAAATTATCGTAAAGCAATTTATCGTAAAGCAATTTATCTTAAAACAATTTATCGTAAAGCAATTTGTCGTTAAGCAATGTATCGTATAGCAATTTATCGTAAAACAATTTATCGTGAAGCAATTTATCGTAGAGCAGGTTAACGTAAAACAATTTATCGTAAAACAATTTATCGAAAAGCAATTGATCGTAAAATAATTTATCGTAAAGCAATTTATAGTAAAGCAATTTATCGTAAATCAAATTATAGCAAAGCAATTTATCGTAAAACAGTTTATCGTAAAACAATTTATAATAAACCATTTTACCGTAAAGCAATTTATCGTAAAACAATTTATCGTAAAGCAATTTATCGTAGAGCAACTCATCGTAAATCAATCTATCGTAAAACAATTTATCAAAAAGCAATTGTTGGTAAAACAATTTACCGTAAAGCAATTTATCGTAAAACAATTTATCATAAAACATTTTATGGTAAAGCAATTTATCGTAGAGCAAGTTATCGTAAAACAATTTAGTAAAACAATTTATCGAAAAGCAATTTATCGTAAAACAATTTATCGTAAAGCAATTTATCGCAAAGCAATTTACTGTAAAGCAATTTATGGTAAAGCAATTTATCATACAGTAATTTATCGTAAACCAGTTTATCGTAAAGCAATTTATCGTAACGCATATTATCGTTGTACAATTTATCGCAAATCAATTTATCGTAAAGCAATTTATCGTCTTTACATTTATCATAAAGTAATTTAAAATTAAACATTTTATCGTATAGCAATTTATCGTAAAACAATTTATCGTGAAGCAATTTATCGTAGAGCAGGTTAACGTAAAACAATTTATCGTAAAACAATTTATCGAAAAGCAATTTATCGTAAAACAATTTATCGTAAAGCAATTTATCGCAAAGCAATTTACTGTAAAGCAATTTATGGTGAAGTAATTTATCATACAGCAATTTATCGTAAACCAGTTTATCGTCTTTACATTTATCGTAAAGTAATTTAAAATAAAACATTTTATCGTATAGCAATTTATTGTAAAACAAATTATCGTAAAGCAAGTTATCATAAAACAATTTATTGTAAAACATTTTTTCGTTAGGCAGTTTATTTCAAAGCGATTTATCGTGAACCAATTTATCGTTAAGCAATTTATATTAAAGCAATTTATCGTAAACCAATTTATCGTAAAGCAATTGACCGTAAAGCAATTTATCGCAAAACAATTTATCGTAAAGCAATTTATCGTAGAGCAAGTCATCGTAAATCAATTTATCGTAAAGCAAGTTATCATAAAACAATTTATCGTAAAACAATTTATCGTAAAGCAATTTATCGTAAAGCAATTTATCGTTAAGCAATTTATCGTAAAAAAATTTTTCGTAAAGCAGTTTATCGCAAAGCGATTTATCGTAAAATTTTTTATCGTAAAGCAGTTTATCGCAAAGCAATTTACTGTAAACAATTTATGGTAAAGCAATTTATCGTAAACCAATTTATCGTAAACCAGTTTATCGTCAAGCAATTTATCGTAACGCATATTTTCGTTGTACAATATATCGCAAATCAATTTACCGTAAAGCAATTTGTTATAAATCAATTTATCATAAAGCAATTTAAAATAAAACATTTTATCGTTAAGCAATTTATCGTAAAATCTTTATCGTAAAGCAATTTATTGTAAAACAATTTATCTTAAAGCAATTTATCGTAAAGCAAGGTATCATAAAACAATTTATCGTAAAACAATTTATCGTAAAGCAATTTATATTAAATCAATTTATCGTAAACCAATTTATCGTAAAGCAATTGATCGTAAAGCAATTTATTCAAAACAATTTATCGTAAAACCATTTATCTTAAAGCAATTTATCGTAAAGCAATTTATCGTAGAGCAATTTATCGTAAAATATTTTATCGTAAAGCAGTTTATCGGAAAGCGATTTATCGTAAATCAATTTATGATAAAGCAATTTATAATAAAGCAATTTATCGTAAAGCAAATTATCGTCTATCAATTTACCGCAAAGCAATTTATCGGTAACACCAACAGATCTAACTATTAACACAAAACATTTTAAAACAACCTTTAAAACAAAAGCCAACCGAATCGTTGTTTTAATTCCTCTCTGGAAATATTTAAATCAAAACAATCCGCAACTGTGTTGCTACTAGCATTCGGAATATGGAGAAGTTCACGGTGGCGTAAGCAGCGTTGAGGAGCATAAATATTAAAACGTGAAAGAATGTCAGTACAGTCTATTTTACCACAAATGATGTTACATGCAAATGTGGTCCTTGCACATGTACGCCTATTCCTTAACGATTGGAGATCCAGGAAACGACATCGATCTAAATATGGTTATAGTCTGAAATTATTGTTACGTTCAAAAGACGGTAATTTTCTGAGAACAAATAATATAAACAGTTTTTGAACACTTTCAATTCTGTTTGAAGGAGACTTATATAGAACGGGGATAATATGACAGTCTCGTACTCAAGCTGCGAACGAACAAATGAAGTATACAGTGACTTGAAAGTTAATGTGTCTTGGTGGTTAAAAATTACCGGTGACTTAAGCCTGGAATAGGTGATCACGTCACTATTTTCAACGTTCAGAAACAAAAGGTTAGCAACACATTAACCGCAAAGTGTGTTCAGGTCCCGTTATAATTGATCACGATTCAATTCACATGAGATGTTTGCATATATTTTCATGTCGTCAGCAAATAAAATACAGTCTGCGAATTTGAAACAGTCCACAACATTTTTAATGCTCAATAAAAATAATAGTGGATCCAAGTGACCCCAGATGTCGCAATAAAACATTCTGAGATCGTAAGCCAATTTAAGGGAATAATGTCGCAATCAAATTCGCTGAGGTTAATCAATAAAATCCTGTGATTAAGTTTATCGAACGCCCAAGCGAAGTCGGTATAAAAAACATCGACCCGAAGTAGCGATGCACCCGAGTTAATTAAATAATTTTGAAACACTGCTAAATTAGTGACAGTTGACCGGAGTGGAAGTAGATCACATTGTTAAACATTGACTCGAATAGTTTAGGAATGCAAGATAGTATTGCAATTCCACGATAATTAGTTACATCGCTGCGTATAATACTTGATATTTTCCAAAGAGCGGTTTTGCTAACCGGACTATGATGTATGAGAGTGTGAGCTATCCTTAACAAAAACGCAGATTTTCTTTGAATTAACTGATTTTTGACCACGGAATTATATGACGGCAAGCCGTTTTAACATGGATGTGAAGTTTTCCACAAATTCCACAGATTCTATATATGTATTAGTTTCACACTGCTAAACTGAATTCCAATTGGAAAATTTACGATTCATATTGAAATATTTAGTACTAAATATGTAATTTCATTACAAAATCTTTCGAATAAAAGTGATTTCCTGGGAAAGTAAGACCATTCAGAGGCAATATTAGTGGAATTTAGTCAAAATAATATATGGACCATAAAAAAATGAATCCAAACCATTGGCAAGTGGCGTAAATGAGATTTAACAATTTTTAGTCTTAATCGCCCAAAAAAAATGTCCAGTTTAAATTAATTCTTGGTTTAAGAAATAGTTATTCGGTATAATGGACCACAATTTTAAGCAGCCACTACATGTACTATCGGATATCTTGTTCAAATATCAAGTAGTAGGTATTAACGGTCAATGAACGATTTCAGACGAAATTTCAATTGGTACTTAAAGTTTCCAGACTAATTTATTCCCCTGGATAGGGGGTAGTTTTTGGGCTCGATGGATGAAGTAGTAGGCCATCTACTACATCTACTATCAGAAAGTGAATTCAAATCTCTGGCAAATGGTGCTAAGGCCGATTTATCAGTTTCAGCTAAAATATCAACACCTAAAGTTTCCAAAATAATTTATTCCCCTGGATAGGGGTGAGTTTTTGGGCTCGGTGAATGTAGTAGTAGGCCAACTACTACATGTACTATCCGGAAGTGAATTCAAATCTCTGGCAAGGGGTGCTAAGGCCCATTTATCAGCTTCAGCTAAAATCTCAATTGTTAGAAAAAGTTTCCAGGCTAATTTATTCCCCTGGATAGGGGTGAGTTTTTGAGCTCGATGGATGTAGTAGTAGGCCGTCTACTACATGTACTATCCAGAAGTAAATTCAAATCTCTGGCAAGGGGTGCTAAGGCCCATTTATCAGGTTCAGCTAAAATCTCAATTGTTAGATAAAGTTTCCAGGATAATTTATTCCCCTGGAAAGGGGGTAGTTTTTGGGCTCGATGGATGTAGTAGTAGGCCATCTACTACATCTACTATCTGAAAAAGAATTCAAATCTCTGGCAAGGGGTGCTAAGGCCCATTTATCAGTTTCAGGTAAAATCTCAATTGTTAGAAAAAGTTTCCAGGCTAATTTATTCCCCTGGATAGGGGTGAGTTTTTGGGCTCGATGGATGAAATAGTAGGCCGTCTACTACATGTACTATCCGGAAGTGAATTCAAATCTCTGGCAAGGTGTGCTAAGGCCCATTTATCAGTTTCAGCTAAAATCTCAATTTTTAGAAAAAGTTTCCAGGCTAATTTATTCCGCTGGATAGGGGTGAGTTTTTGGGCTCGATGGATGGAGTAGTAGGCCGTCTACTATATGTACTATCCGGAAGTGAATTCAAATCTCTGGCAAGGGGTGCTAAGGCCCATTTATCAGTTTCAGCTAAAATCTCAATTTTTAGAAAAAGTTTCCAGGATAATTTATTCCCCTGGATAGGGGGTAGTTTTTGGGCTCGATGGATGTAGTAGTAGGCCATCTACTACATCTACTATCTGAAAGTGAATTCAAATCTCTGGCAAGGGGTGCTAAGGCCGATTTATCAGTTTCAGCTAAAATATCAACACCTAAAGTTTCCAAAATAATTTATTCCCCTGGATAGGGGTGAGTTTTTGGGCTCGGTGAATGTAGTAGTAGGCCAACTACTATATGTACTATCCGGAAGTGAATTCAAATCTCTGGCAAGGGGTGCTAAGGCCCATTTATCAGCTTCAGCTAAAATCTCAATTGTTAGAAAAAGTTTCCAGGCTAATTTATTCCCCTGGATAGGGGTGAGTTTTTGAGCTCGATGGATGTAGTAGTAGGCCGTCTACTACATGTACTATCCAGAAGTAAATTCAAATCTCTGGCAAGGGGTGCTAAGGCCCATTTATCAGGTTCAGCTAAAATCTCAATTGTTAGATAAAGTTTCCAGGATAATTTATTCCCCTGGATAGGGGGTAGTTTTTGGGCTCGATGGATGTAGTAGTAGGCCATCTACTACATCTACTATCTGAAAGTGAATTCAAATCTCTGGCAAGGGGTGCTAAGGCCGATTTATCAGTTTCAGCTAAAATATCAACACCTAAAGTTTCCAAAATAATTTATTCCCCTGGATAGGGGTGAGTTTTTGGGCTCGGTGAATGTAGTAGTAGGCCAACTACTATATGTACTATCCGGAAGTGAATTCAAATCTCTGGCAAGGGGTGCTAAGGCCCATTTATCAGTTTCAGCTAAAATCTCAATTTTTAGAAAAAGTTTCCAGGATAATTTATTCCCCTGGATAGGGGTGAGTTTTTGGGCTCGATGGATGGAGTAGTAGGCCGTCTACTACATGTACTATCCGGAAGTGAATTCAAATCTCTGGCAAGGGGCGCTAAGGCCCATTTATCAGGTTCAGCTAAAATCTCAATTGTTAGAAAAAGTTTCCAGGATAATTTATTCCCCTGGATAGGGGGTAGTTTTTGGGCTCGATGGATGTAGTAGTAGGCCATCTACTACATCTACTATCTGAAAGTGAATTCAAATCTCTGGCAAGGGGTGCTAAGGCCGATTTATCAGTTTCAGCTAAAATATCAACACCTAAAGTTTCCAAAATAATTTATTCCCCTGGATAGGGGTGAGTTTTTGGGCTCGGTGAATGTAGTAGTAGGCCAACTACTACATGTACTATCCGGAAGTGAATTCAAATCTCTGGCAAGGGGTGCTAAGTCCCATTTATCAGTTTCAGGTAAAATCTCAATTGTTAGAAAAAGTTTCCAGGCTAATTTATTCCCCTGGATAGGGGTGAGTTTTTGAGCTCGATGGATGAAGTAGTAGGCCGTCTACTACATGTACTATCCGGAAGTGAATTCAAATCTCTGGCAAGGTGTGCTAAGGCCCATTTATCAGTTTCAGCTAAAATCTCAATTTTTAGAAAAAGTTTCCAGGCTAATTTATTCCCCTGCATAGAAGTGAGTTTTTGGGCTCGATGGATGAAGTAGTAGGCCGTCTACTACATGTATTATCCGGAAGTGAATTCAAATCTCTGGCAAGGTGTGCTAAGGCCCATTTATCAGTTTCAGCTAAAATCTCAATTGTTAGAAAAAGTTTCCAGGATAATTTATTCCCCTGGATAGGGGTGAGTTTTTGGGCTCGATGGATGTAGTAGTAGGCTATCTACTACATGCACTATCAGAAAGTGAATTCAAATCTCTAGCAAGTGGTGCTAAGGCCGATTTATCAGTTTCAGCTAAAATATCAATACCTAAAGCTTCCAAAGTAATTTATTCCCCTGGATAGGGGTGAGTTTTTGGGCTCGATGGATGGAGTAGTAGGCCGTCTACTACATGTATTATCCGGAAGTGAATTCAAATCTCTGGCAAGGTGTGCTAAGGCCCATTTATCAGATTCAGCTAAAATCTCAATTGTTATAAAAAGTTTCCAGGCTAATTTATTCCCCTGGATAGGGGTGAGTTTTTGGGCTCGATGGATGTAGTAGTAGGTCAGCTACTACATGTACTATCGGGAAGTGAATTCAAATCTCTGGCAAGGAGCGCTAAGGCCAATTTATCAGTTTCAAATCCACATTCATCAATAAATATTTTTCTTTTCTAATTAGAATAAAATTGTATCACAGACACAATTTAAGTAATGAACTTTAGTACATGGAAAGTTGTATATACCGTGTTTTAGTACTTCAGCTTCACATACATTTTAGCAAGAGGTGGTAGTCCGTGTACAAAATTGTTTGTTTACATTTTTTTCATATGGAGTTTCGATTAAAATATGTCCATTAAAATTGCAAAATTGTGAATTAAATTTATCTTGAAAAAACGTTGAAGGTTACATTAAAAATTTAATATACTGTTTAACATATTTTATTAAAACTAAATAATCGGTTGAGCCTTTAATATCTCAGAAAACTACAAATAAAAATGTACTAACTTTTCATATTTTATGAGGTTATGTCCATTGTTTTGAAAATTTATTATCTCATATTTTAGATTTGAGCAAAATTTTGTATTTAAAACAGAAAATAAAGGAACGTTTGTAAATTGCATCGAAAAATATAAATTTAATAATGAGTTTAGTTGATAAATCAGCTAAAAATATGTCAAAATTAGCTGTTTTATTTCATGGTTTTCCTGGTTTTAAAAGGGTTATGGATTATTTCCTTTTCAAAATACATGACATCAATCTAGTGTAAATTATTATTATTACTTTAAACTTCATATCGTGGCATTTTTTATTCAATTTATCTCAGTTTTATGATAGCTGCTTTTAGCAAAGCTCCATATAAAAAAAAAATGTAAACAAACTTTTTTGTACACAGACCAGCGAAACTAACGAAAAGTTTATGAACTAGTTTCACAATTTATTAACTAGGGAAACAGCGCCATCTAATAATTATTTTGTTATATTAATAAATAAACATAGAGTTAAACAAATAGAGCTGAAATAAGCAAACGTCAGCATCGAAAATTCTGTGCGAAAAAGAGGAAGACTAAAATATATTAGGGCCATATTTAGAATTTTATTCTATGGTTTAGAATAAAGTGGGTTGCTTAAAATAAAACAATTAAAGTTTAAAAAACATTTTTATTTTAGATGTATATACACTTATAATTATTTTTAAATTCAATATTTTTAATAAAATTAATTTTATTATTAAAAATAACTTTCCTAAAATCGCGGCATTACGTTACACTTTTAGTATGGACCTGGTAAAAATAATTGTAAACAAATCATAAGAAACCAACAACAACAACATTTGTTTTTTTTTTTGATAATTGTTGATATAAATGTAATAAATTTAAATTAAAAGTGCACTTTTTTTATCCCAAATTCCAATATTTACATCACAATTTTAATTTCGTTATATATAAACCACAATAAAACTTATCGATGAAAAGAAATTCCAGGTACATAATTTGTTGGGAGTATTGTCACAGAATACAACCAGAAGAGACATAACACTGGTTTTGTATGGAAAAATTTGGACTCATTTTTTTGACCTTGATTTGCCGAAGGTAAGAGAAAGTTGGGTTATGTATTCTTTAGTTTACTGGGTTTGATTTAAAATAATAAAAATTGAGAATCGTTAACAGTGTAGTTAGTGAAATTATTTGACAAGTTTTGTTTTGACAGCATATGTAATTTGTATTAACTACAATAATATTCAAAAATAATTATACTTCAACGTCCAAAAAAGAAGGTAACATGAAAAAAAAATTTGGTCCACTCAATGTCTATTCTGGTTAATCTTTCTTCTGTGGTATAGTTACGACATTTTCCGATTTTACACTTCATTTTGATAATTTTTAATTTTCACGAAACTACGCACAACCACGTTTTAATAACAATAAAAATTAAATGGTTCGTTTACATAAAAGTAAGCGCAACCATATATTATTCGTAAGAAACTAAGAACATATATATATATATATCCGTCCTTCTCCAACTGCCAACGCTTGAAATAGAAGATATTATATAGGAAAAAACTTTGTTTCAAATCTATAGTACAAATCTATGTAAATAAATTAGAGGTTTACTAAATATTTTGCATTTTAGAATTTGAAAAGTTTATCGATTGAAATTTACCCTTTCTTATAAATAAATATAGAGAAAAAATTAAAACATTTTGTTTTAAAAATGCACCTGAAACTGCTTATGTTACTGTGTAATAATCCAAAATAAAATATTTTGTTTTTTCTTTGAACTTTTGGAAAGCTTCATCCCATGCTTCATCCTCATTAAAATTGTAATGTAAGCTGGTTTATATTTAAAACAAAACAATACATTAAGTTAAACACATAATTTAAATTTTATTCATTCCTTGATGGAATGCACCCATCGAAACTTTAAAGTATTAATTTATAAAAAAATTACATTTAAGTTAATAAATATTTTTTTTTGAAAATAATTTTATTTAAAAGATAAATTTAAAACAATTAATTTAAAATAAATAAAATAGCATTTACTGATCATTAAATGTGCTATTAGACCAAGCGCGGCGCGTCGGCGGCAAATTTAAATACACATTTTTTTGCTTATGTAGTGGGAAAAGGAAATAGGAAATAGGAAATGGGAATAGGAAATCGTAGCTTGAACAAAAATATAATTATTATTCATAAAACCATTTACAAACTTTATATTTTTAATAGAGAAATTACAATTTTAGTAAATGGTATAAAATGAAATTTTATCTGCCGCCGCGAAACCCGGCGGCAAAAAAAAATCGTCGGTCATCGCTAGTTTATATTTTTACACAAACTACGATTTCCTATCACAACATAAGCAAAAAAACGTTTATTTAAATTTGCCGCCGATGCGCCGCGCTTGGTGTGATAGAACCTTAATAATTAATTAATTTGTCGCTCCTTTTGGACGAAACAACTGCCGTGTGTTACTTTGGGAATTTTACAACAACAATGCCGTGTATTTTCATTCCGGAATGAATAGTTTCAAACCAAGTTTTTGTTGGTATAGAATTATTCTTGGGAAAATTGAATTTTTTTTTGTTTTTTTATTTAATTTTTAATGTCAATTGATAAAAGTAAAAAGAAAATTATTGCCGGTTTTTATTTTGAGCATGATTTGCACTTTTATTTTTATACCTATAACTATTCCAGTGACCAAAGTAAAGGTTCTATCATTCCAAGCGCGGTGCATTGGCTGCATATTGAAATACACGTATTTTTGCTTATGTAGTGAAAGGAAATCATAGTTTGTACAAAAATATAAACTAGCGATGGACAACGATTTTTTTTTTGCCGCTGAGTTTCGCGGCGGTGGATAAAATTTAATTTTATACCATTTACTAAAATTGTAATTTTTCTATTAAAAATATAAAGTTTGTAAATGGTTTTATGAATATTAATTTTATTTCTGTTCAAGATATGATTTCCTATCACTACATAAGCAAAAAAAAAAACGTGTATTTAAATTTGCCGCCGACGCGCCGCGCTTGGTGTCATAAAACCTTAAGCAGGCAATAATTCTAAAAGCGAAATAGAATACAATTTTGTTCATGTTACAAGAGACAAAACCCTATTTAAAACGAACCGAATGAGATGGTACATGTCACCCCATGTATTAATCGTCGAAATTTTGTTTCCAATGGAACACAGTAACTGAAAAAATAAAACGAAATCAAAATGAAGCTGTTACTAAAGATACATGTTAAACCGAAAGTGATCTGACTGAAAACTTCCGAGATAAATTCAACATGTAAACGGTGACTTGACTGAAAGTTATCTGAAAGTAGTCTGAGTTCGGTCAACTTAAATTTGGTTGGTTGAGTCACTTTGTGTGTTGAGTTAAACATTTAAACTTTAATTTAGTTGAATTGACAGATTTTTTCATACTGTTAAAAAGGCAAAAGGTTTTTATACATTTTCGAAAAGGTTTTCAAATTATTTTAATAATTTTTTAATAATTTAAATGTAATTTTAGAACAAAGTGACATTTGAACTGTCAGCTCAGATCAAATAAAAAAGTCCCATGTAAACACCAACCGAAATTTTCAGTCAGTTCACTTTCAGATAAAACTAAGTCAGATCACTTTCGGTATGACATGTATCTTTAGTGTCAAATGTACGCACATTGCGTATGCGTATCTTTTTTTAACTCAAAACACAAAAATTTAATTAAAATATTAGAATTTTATAATTAATCAGAAAATAAGAAATAATATAATAATTTTTTATTTAAATTAACCTTTTAAACAGTTTTTTATATTTTTGGTATTAAGCTTATATATTTATTTATGCAAATATAAGCTTAATACAAAAAAAATAATAAAACGTTTTATTCCATTCACATTTCAAAACTGCATTTGTGTCCAACAATTTTATTTTTTCATAACCAAATTTTCTTTCTTGAATAACTTATGTCGATTTCGATTCACCTTTTACCAAATCTTTAAAAGATCACTTATTCTAGGATGTGTGAATCGAACAGTTGCTCCGTAATATATATGTGTGTATGTTTTTGACGTTTATATAAACATAACCTATAATTTTTATAAAAGATCGATACTCTATGAAAAACAACTTAACATATTCTAATGTTAATACATAACAACATAACAACAACAAGTTAATTCTTTAATTTAAAATATTTACATAAAAATAAACAGAAACACAAAATATAACACAAAATACAAATGACGCTTTCAAAATGACAGTTCTATTTGTGTTTGTGTTAGTAAATCTGCCAAAAAATCGGGATTCGTAAACCAACAACAATTTTGCTCGACCGAGCGACTTTTCTTGACGAATCGAACAGTTTGACAGCAGAAAGAGCAAGCCGGCTTGCTCTTTTTTGGTGAATCGAAAACCACATTATTATTTGTTAATTATTTTACTGTTTTTTTGTTTTTTTATTTTATATTTGCTCAGGTCTGAATAATAAACTATTCATAAAACCAATAATCATTTAAACATACATAATTCAATAATTCATTACTGTTTTTTAAATATATTTTTCCGCATATTTATTTTGATGTTTAAATGACATTTCGATGACATTTAAATGTAATTGGGTTATATCGAATTCTTTTCGTTTTTTCAAATCAATGTGAATTTTGTGGTGCAAAAAGTACACGAAACCAATTTGATGTTGTTTTTTTGACGTTACTAACAACAACAAAAATAGAAACTTCAATTTGTATTTGTCAAAAGCAATATTTTGTTGAGAAATTTACAACAACAATTGCATATGACAGGAATAAATAATTCGAATAAAAAATTTGAGTTATTTAATTCGAGCTCGAACAAATAAAATACGTAACGGCTTGAATGAAAAACAGATAAAATACCAACATAGAATATAAAAATTAAAATGAAAAAAATATTTCGCGGCTTATTCTGTTAAGAAAAAAATAACTCCAAAATAATTCGAATTAATTTTTTCTCAATAAAATACAGCTAAAGTTGTGAATATACGAGTTTTTTGTGTCTTGATTTTAAATCATTTTAATGTTTAATTATTTTAATCGTTTAAATAAAATTTTCAATATGAACAGTTTTTTCCGTCTCGATTTCTTATCCCTTTAATTATTGTGCTTAATTATTTTAATCGAATTAAATAAAATTAAGACACAAAAACTCTAATTGACAACTTTGACAACTAAAAATTGACGTTTCTAATTTGTTGTTGTAGTTGATTTATGAAAAAAAATACATTTCGTAAAATTGATGTACATCGAAAAAACATTAGCTGTATTTTATTGAGAAATTTACAACAACAATTGCACGTGACAGGAATTAAATAATTCGAACAAAAAATTTGAGTTATTTAATTCTAGCTCGAACAAATAAATTACGTAACTGCTTGAATGAAAAACAGGAGAAATACCAACATAGAATATAAAAATTAAATCGAAAAAATATTCCGCGGCTTATTCTGTTAAGAAAAAATTAGCTCCAAAATAATTCGAATTAATTTTTTCTCAACAAAATACAGCTATTGATGTTTTTTGACGAAAAGTACATGATTTTCGATGTACATTAATTTTTTTTGATGTTTTTTGGCGAAAAGAATTTGACATTAGTAATCGCTCCGAAAAATTTTACCGAGCGACAAATAACAGCTGATGTCCCTTGGATTTCGCTCCGAATCTGTTTTTTGTTGCAACAGGAAAACGACATAAGCAGCCCGTGAGCGTGTTTATTTTTGACGTTTCTTGCTTAAGGAGAAATAATTTAAACCAATCAGAAGAGACGTCAAATTTACGAAATACGAAATATTGGGAATTTTTTTCACCAGCTTATACCCATTCGGAAATATTCCCTTAGTACCGAAAAAATTCCATTTTTATGAATTTTGACAGATGTTCACTTGTGCCCTCCCGGCGCAAAAATGTATACATCAAAAGTATTTCGTTTACGAACAGTTTACGAAAGGTTCTTATTATAACACACTACTACATTTACATTCTCTATACACAGTGCTGTCAATTATATCTTGCCCCTTTGTTTTATTTTCAATTTTTTTTTTACAAATTAAATTAAAGTTGTCGTATTGTGAAAACATAAAAACTTCTGATAATTATAACTGTTAGTTTTTCGTGGCATTCAAGAGCAGCACTACATCCATAATATCGTATAAAAATCATTATAATGAATATTTTAAAATGTATTTAAGTAATACTCGAAGTAATTTATCTATGATTGAAACATTTTATTTCAGTACAGAAAAAGATTAATTAACAAATTTGGCACGTTGTTTCTTGTGTTGCGGCTCATTTGAAGAAAAATACAAATAAAAGATAAGATTGATTTAAAAAAATTGTTTTATTCTAATTAAATGGGGCAATCGCACTAAACCGTTCGTCAATGTTACGCTTAAGCAGCTCGAAAACATTACGTTTAAACGTACACGTTTTGAACACTTTTATACATACTAATACATATACAGGTCTTCGCAAATTTGTTTCACTTCTCATGTGATAAAAGTACACATTACGTACTATATTCGTACTGTTTTAGTGTAACCACAGAAGAAAGATTAACCAGAATAGACATTGCGTGGATCATATTTTTTTTTTTCATCTTACCTTCTTTTTTGGACATTGAAGTATAATTATTTTTGAATTTTATGAATTTTTGGAATATTTAATACAAATTATGCTGTCAAAACAAAACTTGTCAAATAATTTCACTAACTACACTGTTAACGATTCTCAATTTTTATTATTTTAAATCAAACCCAGTAAACTAAAGAATACATAACCCAACTTTCTCTTACCTTCGGCAAATCAAGGTCAAAAAAATGAGTCCAAATTTTTCCATACAAAACCAGTGTTATGTCTCTTCTGGTTGTATTCTGTGACAATACTCCCAACAAATTATGTACCTGGAATTTCTTTTCATCGATAAGTTTTATTGTGGTTTATATATAACGAAATTAAAATTGTGATGTAAATATTGGAATTTGGGATAAAAAAAGTGCACTTTTAATTTAAATTTATTACATTTATATCAACAATTATCAAAAAAAAACAAATGTTGTTGTTGTTGGTTTCTTATGATTTGTTTACAATTATTTTTACCAGGTCCATACTAAAAGTGTAACGTAATGCCGCGATTTTAGGAAAGTTATTTTTAATAATAAAATTAATTTTATTAAAAATATTGAATTTAAAAATAATTATAAGTGTATATACATCTAAAATAAAAATGTTTTTTAAACTTTAATTGTTTTATTTTAAGCAACCCACTTTATTCTAAACCATAGAATAAAATTCTAAATATGGCCCTAATATATTTTAGTCTTCCTCTTTTTCGCACAGAATTTTCGATGCTGACGTTTGCTTATTTCAGCTCTATTTGTTTAACTCTATGTTTATTTATTAATATAACAAAATAATTATTAGATGGCGCTGTTTCCCTAGTTAATAAATTGTGAAACTAGTTCATAAACTTTTCGTTAGTTTCGCTGGTCTGTGTACAAAAAAGTTTGTTTACGTTTTTTTTTTATATGGAGCTTTGCTAAAAGCAGCTATCATAAAACTGAGATAAATTGAATAAAAAATGCCACGATATGAAGTTTAAAGTAATAATAATAATTTACACTAGATTGATGTCATGTATTTTGAAAAGGAAATAATCCATAACCCTTTTAAAACCAGGAAAACCATGAAATAAAACAGCTAATTTTGACATATTTTTAGCTGATTTATCAACTAAACTCATTATTAAATTTATATTTTTCGATGCAATTTACAAACGTTCCTTTATTTTCTGTTTTAAATACAAAATTTTGCTCAAATCTAAAATATGAGATAATAAATTTTCAAAACAATGGACATAACCTCATAAAATATGAAAAGTTAGTACATTTTTATTTGTAGTTTTCTTAGATATTAAAGGCTCAACCGATTATTTAGTTTTAATAAAATATGTTAAACAGTATATTAAATTTTTAATGTAACCTTCAACGTTTTTTCAAGATAAATTTAATTCACAATTTTGCAATTTTAATGGACATATTTTAATCGAAACTCCATATGAAAAAAATTTAAACAAACAATTTTGTACACGGACTACCACCTCTTGCTAAAATGTATGTGAAGCTGAAGTACTAAAACACGGTATATACAACTTTCCATGTACTAAAGTTCATTACTTAAATTGTGTCTGTGATACAATTTTATTCTAATTAGAAAAGAAAAATATTTATTGATGAATGTGGATTTGAAACTGATAAATTGGCTTTAGCACTCCTTGCCAGAGATTTGAATTCACTTTCCGATAGTACATGTAGTAGCTGACCTACTACTACATCCATCGAGCCCAAAAACTCACCCCTATCCAGGGGAATAAATTAACCTGGAAACTTTTTATAACAATTGAGATTTTAGCTGAAACTGATAAATCGGCCTTAGCGCCTCTTGCCAGAAATTTGAATTCACTTCCGGATAGTACATGTAGTAGACGGCCTACTACTTCATCCATCGAGCCCAAAAACTTACCCCTATGCAGGGGAATAAATTAGCCTGGAAACTTTTTCTAACAATTGAGATTATAGCTGAAACTGATAAATGGGCCTTAGCACCTCTTGCCAGAGATTTGAATTCACTTCCGGATAGTACATGTAGTAGTTGGCCTACTACTACATTCACCGAGCCCAAAAACTCACCCCTATACAAGGGAATAAATTATTTTGGAAACTTTAGGTGTTGATATTTTAGCTGAAACTGATAAATCGGCCTTAGCACCATTTGCCAGAGATTTGAATTCACTTTCTGATAGTATATGTAGTAGATGGCCTACTACTACATCCATCGAGCCCAAAAACTACCCTCTATCCAGGGGAATAAATTATCCTGGAAACTTTTTCTAACAATTGAGATTTTAGCTGAAACTGATAAATCGGCCTTAGCGCATCTTGCCAGAGATTTGAATTCACTTCTGGATAGTACCTGGAGTAGATGGCCTACTTCTTCATCCATTGAGCTCAAAAACTCACCCCTATCCAGGGGAATAAATTAGTCTGGAAACATTTTCTAACAATTGAGATTTTAGCTGAAACTGATAAATGGGCCTTAGCACCCCTTGCCAGAGATTTGAATTCACTTCCAGATAGTACATGTAGTAGATGGCCTACTACTTCATCCATCGAGCCCCAAAACTCACCCCTATCCAGGGGAATAAATTAGCCTGGAAACTTTTTCTAACAATTGATATTTTAGCTGAAACTGATAAATGGGCCTTAGCACCCCTTGCTAGAGATTTGAATTCACTTCCGGATAGTACATGTAGTAGATGGCCTACTACTACATCCATCGAGCCCAAAAACTCACCCCTATCCAGGGGAATAAATTAGCCTGGAAACTTTTTCTAACAATTGAGATTTTAGCTGAAACTGATAAATGGGCCTTAGCACCCCTTGCCAGAGATTTGAATTCACTTCCGGATAGTACATGTAGTAGACGGCCTACTACTTCATCCATCGAGCCCAAAAGCTCACCCCTATCCAGGGGAATAAATTAGCCTGGAAACTTTTTATAACAATTGAGATTTTAGCTGAAACTGATAAATGGGCCTTAGCACCCCTTGCCAGATATTTGAATTCACTTCCGGATAGGACATGTAGTAGATGGCCTACTACTTCATCCATCGAGCCCAAAAACTGAGCCCTATCCAGGGGAATAAATTATCCTGGAAACTTTTTCTAAAAATTGAGATTTTAGCTGAAACAGATAAATGGGCCTTAGCACCCCTTGCCAGAGATTTGAATTCACTTCCGGATAGTACATGCAGTAGACGGCCTGCTACTACATCCATCGAGCCCAAAAACTCACCCCTATCCAGGGGAATAAATTATCCTGGAAACTTTTTCTAACAATTGAGATTTTAGCTGAAACTGTTAAATGGGCCTTAGCACCCCTTGCCAGAGATTTGAATTCACTTCCGGATAGTACATGTAGTAGACGGCCTACTACTACATCCATCAAATTCTAAAGCTCACCCCTATCCAGGGGAATAAATTAGCCTGGAAACTTTTTCTAACAATTGAGATTTTAGCTGAAACTGATAAATGAGCCTTAGCACATTTGTCAGAGATTTGAATTCACTTCCGGATAATACATGTAGTAGACGGCCTACTACTTCATCCATCGAGCCCAAAAACTCACCCCTATCCAGGGGAATAAATTACTTTGGAAGCTTTAGGTATTGATATTTTAGCTGAAACTGATAAATCGGCCTTAGCACCACTTGCCAGAGATTTGAATTCACTTTCTGATAGTGCATGTAGTAGATAGCCTACTACTACATCCATCGAGCCCAAAAACTCACCCCTATCCAGGGGAATAAATTAGCCTGGAAACTTTTTCTAACAATTGAGATTTTAGCTGAAACTGATAAATGGGCCTTAGCACACCTTGCCAGAGATTTGAATTCACTTCCGGATAATACATGTAGTAGATGGCCTACTACTTCATCCATCGAGCGCAAAAACTCACCCCTATGCAGGGGAATAAATTAGCCTGGAAACTTTTTCTAACAATTGAGATTTTAGCTGAAACTGATAAATGGGCCTTAGCACCCCTTGCCAGATATTTGAATTCACTTCCGGATAGTACATGTAGTAGACGGCCTACTACTTCATTCATCGAGCCTAAAAACTCACCCCTATCCAGGGGAATAAATTAGCCTGGAAACTTTTTCTAACAATTGAGATTTTAGCTGAAACTGATAAATGGGCCTTAGCACACCTTGCCAGAGATTTGAATTCACTTCCGGATAATACATGTAGTAGACGGCCTACTACTCTATTTATCGAGCCCAAAAACTCACTACTATCCAGGGGAATAAATTATTTTGGAAACTTTAGGTGTTGATGTTTTAGCTGAAACTGATAAATGGGCCTTAGCACCCCTTGCCAGAGATTTGAATTCACTTCCGGATAGTAGATGTAGTAGACGGCCTACTACTTCATCCATCGAGCCCAAAAACTCACCCCTATGCAGGGGAATAAATTAGCCTGGAAACTTTTTCTAACAATTGAGATTTAAGCTGAAACTGATAAATGGGCCTTAGCACACCTTGCCAGAGATTTGAATTCACTTCCGGATAGTACATGTAGTAGACCGCCTACTACTTCATCCATCGAACCCAAAAACTCACCCCTATCCAGGGGAATAAATTACTTTGGAAGCTTTATTTATTGATATTTTAGCTGAAACTGATAAATCCGCCTTAGCACCACTTGCCAGAGACTTGAATTCACTTTCTGATAATGCATGTAGTAGATAGCCTACTACTACATCCATCGAGCTCAAAAACTCACCCCTATCCAGGGGAATAAATTATCCTGGAAACTTTTTCTAACAATTGAGATTTTAGCTGAAACTGATAAATGGGCCTTAACACACCTTGCCAGAGATTTGAATTCACTTCCGGATAATACATGTAGTATACGGCCTACTACTTCATCCATCGAGCCCAAAAACTCACCCCTATCCAGGGGAATAAATTAGCCTGGAAACTTTTTATAACAATTGAGATTTTAGCTGAAACTGATAAATGTGCCTTAGCACACCTTGCCAGAGATTTGAATTCACTTCCGGATAATACATGTAGTAGACGGCCTACTACTTCATCCATCGAGCCCAAAAACTCACCCCTATCCAGGGGAATAAATTACTTTGGAAGCTTTAGGTATTGATATTTTAGCTGAAACTGATAAATCGGCCTTAGCACCACTTGCCAGAGATTTGAATTGACTTTCTGATAGTACATGTAGTAGATAGCCTACTACTACATCCATCGAGCCCAAAAACTCACCCCTATCCAGGGGAATAAATTAGCCTGGAAACTTTTTCTAACAATTGAGATTTTAGCTGAAACTGTTAAATGGGCCTTAGCACCCCTTGCCAGAGATTTGAATTCACTTCCGGATAGTACATGTAGTAGATGGCCTACTACTACATCCATCGAGCTCCAAAACTCACCCCTATCCAGGGGAATAAATTAGCCTGGAAACTTTTTCTAACAATTGAGATTTTAGCTGAAACTGATTAATGGGCCTTAGCACCCCTTGCCAGAGATTTGAATTCACTTCCGGATAGTACATGTAGTAGATGGCCTACTACTACATCCATCGAGCTCCAAAACTCACCCCTATCCAGGGGAATAAATTAGCCTGGAAACTTTTTCTAACAATTGAGATTTTAGCTGAAACTGATAAATGGGCCTTAGCACCCCTTGCCAGAGATTTGAATTCACTTCCGGATAGTACATGTAGTAGACGGCCTACTACTTCATTCATCGAGCCCAAAAGCTCACCCCTATCCAGGGGAATAAATTAGCCTGGAAACTTTTTCTAACAATTGAGATTTTAGCTGAAACTGATAAATGGGCCTTAGCACCCCTTGCCAGAGATTTGAATTCACTTCCGGATAGTACATTTAGTGCTAGCTGTGTAGCTGACGTACTTTGCTGTCCATCGATTCTAAAAAGTACCCCCTACCCAGGGGAATAAATTAGCCTGGAAACTTTTCGTACCAATTGAGATTTTATCTGATATCGTTCATTGACCGTTTACACATACTTCTAGATATTTGAACTAAGGATGCGATAGTACATGTAGTAGCTGCTTAAAATTGTTGTCCATTATCTCTATTAACTATTTCTTATATCAAGAATTAATTTAAACTGGAAATTTTTTGTGGCGATTAAGACTAAAAATTGTTAAATGTCATTTACGCCACTTGCCAGTGATTTGGATTCATTTTCTTATGGTCCATATATTATTTTGACTAAATTCCACTAATATTGCCTCGGAATGATCTTATTTTCCCACGAAATCACTTTTATTCGAAAGATTTTTTAAAGAAATTACATTTTGAATGCAGTATATTTGAATTCCAATTGGAACCAAATAATAAATATGTTGAACTAAAACTATTTGATATTTTTGTGGTTTGTAACTTTGGTTTCTAGTTTTAGAACTTCGATGTTTGATTGAACAAGCTTAACTGGTAGCAGAAAACTATAGATCGTTCTTGATTACATTTTTTTTATATGAAATACCAGTCCAATAAAATTGCAAAAATGTTAATTAAAATTATCTTGAAGAAACGCTGAAGGTTATAATAAAAATCTGAAATACTATTTAACATATTTTATTTAAATTAAATAATCCGCTGACCCTTTATAATCAAAGAAAATTGCAAATAAAATGAGGTCATTTTTATTTTTTTGTGAAATTATGTCTGTTGTTTTTGAAATTTATTAGCAAACAAAATATGAGATTTGAGCAAAATTTTGTATTTAACAGAAAATAAAGAGAACGTTTGTAAGTTGCATCGAAAAATATAGATTTAATAATAAGTTTAGTTAATAAATCAGCTATAAAGGTGTTAGAGTTGGCTGTTTTATTTCATCGTTTTCCTGGATATTAAAGGGTTATGGATTATTCCCTTTTCAAAATACATGACACCAATCTATTGTAAATTATTATTATTACTTTAAACTTCATATCGTGCCATTTGTTTTTAGCAAAACTTCATATAAAACAAAATAAATAAACGTTTTTGTATACTGACTAGCGGATATAAACGAACTGGCGTTAAATAAATTCAATTAAATTAGTTTAACATTCCGTTACTACTGTGCTTAAAAACTGTTTTTATTATATAATTGAGAATAAACAATTCACCGTTGTATAGTAATATCAAATACTAAATATCGTTATCTCAAATTAAATTAGTTTTACGTATTGCATTAATAATAATTTATTTGAACAAAAATTATATTGCATTGATTTTATTCGGTTTTTTAAATCGAAATTTAGTAAAATTATATTATACGGATTCTTAACAGTGTACAATCGCACCAACACATGAAAAACTAGTTAGAATCCAATATGATTTGTTTTTTTCCAATATGATTTGTATACGTATTACTGTGGAAAAAAGTGTGGAAAACTTCACATCCATGTTTTAACGGTTCTTAAATTTGACAAATCTCCAGAAACCCATGTTTGCCAAAAAATCACAAATTAGGGCTGATGAATCTTTAGTATTAGTGGTCTAGTGGTGTAGTATTAGTGGAATATATCCAAATTAAATCTGGAAAGTTTAAATTGCCGAAAATAACGAATTTAGCGCTATCATATATAAAAGGAAATCAATTACATGAAATTTTGCCAATAAAATCTTTGACAAAATTACGAGGTTGGTTCTAACGGAAAATAAACTGCGCTAATTATTATGTAACACGTACCAATATTGGGCCGGAAGGGAAAATCTCCGCATCATTAAAATCAACTGAAAGCCATGTTTCGGTCAGAATTATTACGTCGGAAGCTATTGACGAAACTGTTAGATCTATTTATGATATTGCTAGAATTAGATATATGTATATGAATTTAGAATGTTAGGATTAGTATTCAAATTAGTTTTCAAAATATTAGAATTTAATGTATTGATTGAGGTTAAATTGATACTTCGCTGCGAGCTTCTTCCTCGTTTTTTGAACGTCGTCTTGCTTGAAAATCGCGCAATATGACCCAAGGTCGCAAAGAATTATGATTTTTTAAGGTACCATGCATGTTTTCGATGCCTCCAATCTTAAAAGATATAAACGTAAGTTCTGCTAGATCCCAGTTTTAAGGCGACAGTGAGAAGCAGAAACGTTTGATGGATTTAAAACGCTGTTTTTATATGTAATGCAATGGAATATCGACTTGGAGGTAGTAGCCTAGTTCTTTTGAACCACAGGTACTGTACGCAATCCCACGATTGGACAATCCGAACTTGGATTACCTGAATTCTCAACCCGAACGACTTCCTGATTAGACTGCAATGGCCGATTAGAACATTCCGATATAATAGATGCTGGGATATTTGTAATAAATTCATCGTGCGACAATTGCCGGAAGTGGGGCGTTTAGACCACCAGTAACTTGAACGTGGTGCTGGGGACTGATCAATCTTTTCAATTTGTCGAATTTGGTATCCGTTATAACGTTACCGTTGGTGACCAAGTTGAGTAATTCTTCGCAATTCAGCTTAATATCGTGAATCTCCTGGCAGCTGTTACAAACGAATTTCGCATAAGGGAATTCTTTGAACAATTTGGCCCAGGGTGGAATGCTTGTTTGCATTTTCCAAAGCATGACACGGTTACTGGTTTTGCGCAGCTAACTACATTGGAAATGGGATTCTAAAATGATATTTAGAAGAAGTTATGGAATATGGCAAGTTAATATGGAATTGTTTTGTAGAAAAATCTTCTCATAGCAATCCATATTAAAACACTATGTACCACGACGTATACGCTCGGTAGAATCGGCTTAGTTCCGAAACTAGACCGAATATTTATAAGCGGTTAGCAGCATATGATAGTAAATTGTTTTATTTGCTAAATACCAAAAAATTAAAATAAAGATCATTGACGCTTCTTCAGTGCATCAATACGTATATTTAAGTCTATCTTCTTTTGCATCTGCTTGGAATAAGATCCCAAAAATCAATGTTATGAATTGGTTTGGCTGACAAATCATACTTTTATTATGATACCAACTCAATACGATATTTTTATGGTTTAACACAAAAAAAAAATTCAATTTCCTTTTTAACAATTTACAAAACATTTATATGTTTGTATTTATGTTCACAATTGGTTGATTATATGTATTCGGATTACATGGATTTGAAATATAAATATGATAAAATAATTGAAAATTGCGTTAAAAGCTCATTCGTATTCCATACGGAATATATCCTTTATCTAATATTCTAATCCAAAACTACATACTAGTCCTAATCTCGCTGTATTTTCACAGTTTTACCATATTTTAATAATAATAATTTTTCACTACCATGAATACAGTTATTTTGCAGCCGCTTAAATATGATAATTATTATTTAACTGATAAAAAATATTAATTATGTACAAATATACAGTGAACGAATTAATGCAGTGTGAAAATAGTTTAGTATACTACTGTTTCGTCCACTATACAAAACTATATTCAATTATTAACAATAATACAAACCAGTTTCAATATTTATAAATTATTTCTATAATTATATCACGAACAAAACTACAATAAGGTGCAGGGGCCAAAATTGTGGCCGCCAAATCCAATGGTATGGTTGGTTTTAAGCAAAATTTTACATCAACATTTTGAATTTAATGGAGTGTTAAATTTTTAGTTAATTATTTAATTTTTAATTTTAATATGCATGTTCATAAAAAATAACAAAAAATTTATAATTTATTTAGTTTTAGGGGTTTTGTGTCAAAATTTTTTATAAATTGGATGGGCGCTCTGAATTTAAATAAAATCATAAATTTATTTTTAAACCGCATCCAATGTACATATGTATATAGAATTTGTATGCTGGTGCGGTGGGTTTTAATACTGTTTAGAGGTTTCACAATCCATATTTACATGTTGTTTTTTTGTGTATGTTCTGCCTATTGTTATTATTTTAATTTATTTAATTATTCATTTAATATTTGCTGTTTGCTTAATTATAATTTAATTATTAATTATTCAGGTACAAATACGTGTTTAATGCTCTTTGGCAGGCCCACGTAATGTGTTTCAATTATCTAATTAACAAAATGGTATTTTTAAATCGCCCGGGAACCTGAGAAGCACGCCTAAATATATTTGTCCTCAATGATTTTGCGAACTGAAAATATTCGTATACATTCTTCAATATTTTTTTAAGGACTTATAAACATATTTCCGTGGGAATTTAAAAGAGACATACGTTGAAATTCTAACCTAAAATGGAGGTTCATATAAATTCATTCAGTGTTCTGGGTTTCAGAAAATTATACAACCTATTTTAAATGGATTAAATTAAAAACTTATCAATTATCCAGAAAATGTTAATTCCTGGGTATACGAAAACTCAGAGGACATTCGAAATAAATTTAAAGAGGATTTTAAGTTTAAAATTATATGGATTAAAATGGGCATTGCGACTAGACGTGACGAACGCTAGCAATGGTTGAATTGAAAGGTTGTATTGTTGTATGACATCAAAATAGATCAGATCTGTACAATAACTACAGAAAACGGTGCAAATATACTGAGAACAATGAAATTGTTGTATTTGAACATAAAAATATTGAACGATCGAAATCATGCAAATGCTTTTAATCCGGATGATGCCGATTGTGAAACAGACTGTGACTCACCTGAAAATGAGGATGAAAATACCGCATTGCACAATAAGACAAGCTATGATACTGATAAAAGATGGTTAGCGAAATGCAGATATTTCTGTAAAAAATTACGCACAACCAACATATTATTAATTAAAGCATTCAAACTCACTGTGTACTTTAGATCCTGAGTAAACAATTTTATTTTCCAATGAACAGCTTGACATTGTGCGAAACTATACTTGATTAAAGTTTGGCATTACTATCGGAGCTTTAGGTTCTCATGGCAATCTACACGTAAAAAGAACAATACGGAATTCTCTTCTAATAAAAATGTCAATGCTGAGGCTGAGCACAAGCTATCAGATTTGGAATTATACGTTCAGGAAAAGGAAGTAGGATCTGATTTACAACGAGATATTGTCTCAAAAATAGATGATGATAGTGTCAAATTATTATTCCAAATCAATTTATTGAAACCTGAACGCGAAAATAATGAATACAGCATTTTAAATTGTTGGACCGAGAAAAATATCCATACACGACAAGCGTCGAGAGGAATTTTTCAGCGGTGAAATTAATATTGACAGAAAAGCATACTGCGCTATCTGACACTAATTTAGAAAACTTATTATTGGTGAAATTAAACAAAGAATTTTATGATACGGCGTCATAAATTTCATCAATTTCATCAAAGTGATCTCCCATCACCAAAACGACTTTTAGTAATTTAAGACGCATGTCCAGTTTTTGCACAAAATAGATATTTGCAATAAATGCTACAAAACTAAGCTGAATTATTTAAAGTGGTTTTTAAAATAATTTATTCGTTGCTTTTTCTATCTTATTTAGAACTTTAAAAGCTGATTAGGCTCTTTCACCTAAAAAAATACAATGAAGAGGCTCAATGTTGACTTTACGTAGCATGAGAAAAAACCTGAACATCGAAAATAACCAGTATTTGATATTTTAATAAATTTGACAACCATTCGATTGTCAACATCCGTCGAGTACAGACGTTCACAGTAAAAAACAAATTTAAAATAAAACAAATAAACAATAGAAAGTAAAATCAGTGCAAACCAAGAGTAATTAGCGCAATTTTGCGCATTACATAATATTTATATATACCTGTTAAAACAAGGTTGAGGAACAAGTATGGAAAGTTTGAGGCAAAATACGGCGAGGGTGCAGTTCCAGAAGACGGATCCAAAGCCAAATGATTTGGAAATGATAAAATTTGTGGTGAACGTTGGATTAACCAGTAAAGAGGTGCATACACTATACCAAGATTTGTATGATCGGTGTATTTACATTAAATTTAATAATGAACAAACTTATCAACAATTTATATTGGAAAAAAGTTCACTGACCTTCACTTATACCAGTGGGAAAACAACAGAAGTTACTGTGAAGGGTACAAGTGGTGTAATGCGATATGTGCGCGTATTTAATCTACCACCAGAGATTACCGAAAAAACGTTGTGTGAGGCCATGCAACGGTTTGGCAATATATTGTCTACGAGACGAGAAAAATTTGCTGCCAACTCGCTGTTACCAGTATTTTCGGGTGTGAGAGGTATGTACATGGAAATCGAACGTGAAATTCCGCAATTTATATATGTACAAAATATAAAAGCAAGAATTTTTTATGACGGAATGAGAGAGAGGTGTTTTAAATGCGGCGAAGATAGTCATAAAAAACAAGATTGTCCGTTATTGTGCAATAATATGAACGAAATACCACTACAACAACAAACAATAACACCACAAGAACCAGATGATCAACATTTACAAACGCAAAGACAATCACAACATGAACAACAAACAAGCACGCTTGATAAAAATACGTTACCATCTACTACCAATCAAGAAACAGTTAAATATAGCGATGTAGCAAAAATCAACATGCTACACGCAGAAGCTGAAAATAAAATTGAAAATATCAAAAAAATGATCAATCTAAAAGAACACAACAACAAAGAGAGAAAAACAGAAACCCATTCATCTTGTATGGACACGGAGACTGAAGATGTGTCGGTAAACAAAAATTTAAATAAACGAGGTCGACCGTACAAAAAAACTCGATATACAAGTACTAAAAACCGTATAGCTTTTATTGATAAGTACAACAATACAACGTTGAGCACGGACGTAAATGACAATTTTATGGCACCACCACCTCCAATAAAACAAGATTAAATAATATTCAACAATAACAAAAATAAAAAATGATTTTATACATAAACGAAAATGGACATCAACGCGCAGCATAGGGCAACAAAATGCAACATTTATTTGAAGGATGCAACAACAAATTTTTTATGCAACAAAATTTATTTATTTTTTAAATTTATTTTTGTTAAACTAATGGATTCTCCCTGCACATATTTTAATTGGTATGTACAAATTGTTATTTGTGTGAATGTGAAACATGAGTGAAAGAATTATTGTTGGCCAGATAAACATACAAAGTTTTTACGCGAAAAAAAGTATGTTGGAGAATTATCTGGCCAAGAATAAAATGAATGTGATGCTTATAAGCGAAACATGGGAGAGAATGAATAAGACGTTGTATGTGAGAGGGTACAGATTTCTTTCCAAACCAAGAAGCGATGGTTACGGTGGAGTGGCAATAATGTACGACAGGAATCTTACGCTTCAAGAGACACAGTTACCCGCTTTTGAGGTGATTGAAGCAATTGCCGCCTCAACGACGAATTTGGAAAGAAATCTGTTACTAGTGAGCGTGTATGTAACCCAGGTGCGTGATGAAGATGACAGGAAAAAAGCCTTGAGTGATTTTTAAAAATTGTTTGAGTGGGTGAGAGATAAAAGTGACCTGATTGTATGTGGAGATATGAATGCGCATGCGAGAATGTGGGGTTGTTTAGACAATTGCGTAAGAGGAAAACAGTTGGCCGACCAGATTCAAGACTCCGATATGGTGCTCTTAAATGATGGAAGGCCAACTAGAATGGCGAATGTGGGAGGCACGGCCAGCGCAATAGATTTGTCTATGACAACTATTGAACTGGCCTGCCGGGTCACTTGGAATGTTGAAGAAGAGAATTTGGGTGGGGATCATTTCATGATCAAAATGATCATGAATGATAATCGAGTGTTTAGGAAAAAACGTGAATTAATGAATAACAGGAAATGGGTGAATGAGATGAATGAGGTTCTCGGAGAAAATGAAATAAATCAAAGCCAGTTAGATAGTGAAATTGAACGGATAAATAAATTGTGTATAAAAATTGTAGACATGAAAGAGATTAATGTGAATGGTTGGTGGAATAATGAAGTCCAATTCTGGTATGAAAGAAAGCGAATAGCCTTGCGTGAATTTAATAGGAATAGGAGTAGTGAGAATAAGATTATGTATGGTAAAATGAATGGAAAATTGAAAAAGGCTATTCGCAGAGCAAAAAGGAAAAGTTGGCGGGAATATGTGTCCCAAATGACACATAGAACCACAACTAAGGATGTATGGAGTTTGTTTAATAGGGTGAATGGTAAATACTTTAATGTGAGCAATGTGGTATGTGAGAACAGAGAAAAAGGTGAAGAATTTATGAGAATGATATTGAATGTAAGCAATGATTTGAATGTAATAAATGAAGTTGATAGAATGAGTAGAAATGAAAGAATGGATTGTATGTATGAATGGGGAGAGTTCCTGAGAGTGTTAGATAGATCAAAATCTACCACTCCAGGGACGAACCGAGTAAGTTATAAGATGATTCGGTTGTTGAGTGACTCAGCAAAGCATAATTTGCTTGAGATACTCAACAAAGTGTGGATGGGTTCAAAAATACCGGACAAATGGAAAGAGAGCAGGGTGGTTCCTATCCCTAAACGGGATAGAGATCCAAATGTGGCAACAAATTATCGAGGCATAAGTATGTTGAATGTTTTTATAAAAATCTTAAATGGAATGATGAAAGAGCGCATGGAAGATTTTGTGAATGAAAATAATTTGTTGCCATCGACAACATTTGGATTTCGAAAGAACCACTCTGCAATTGAGTGTGTGGAAAAGTTTGTTTGGGAAGTAAGAAAGGATAATTTGAAAGCTGTTGCGGTATTTTTGGACATCGAAAGAGCTTATGATTATGTGGTTCCGTGGAAATTACAACAAATTCTATCGAATTTTGGATTTTCACGGAAAGTATGTATGTGGATAAAAGATTTCATGACTGATAGAAAAATGGTTCTGAATGGAAGTGGTTTTAGGTTGGAGGGAGTTGCAAATATTGGACTTCCGCGAGGAAGTAGAATGTCTCCAGCTCTGTTCAACCTATATACCAGCGAGATACACCACATCAATACAGACAATCAAATCGTTCTGCAATTTGCAGACGATTTTGTAGTAATTGGAAAAGGGAAAAGTATTGATGTGGCGGCTCAAAGAGCGCAAAAGGGGGTAGATGATTTAATTCAAAAACTTAAAATGTTGAATCTGAGAGTGAATCCTAATAAGTGTGCTTATATGAGTTTCAGAACAAACGTTGCAAATGTTAATATAAGTGTTGATAGTCAAAGTATTGAACAAGTAAATGCGTACAGGTATTTGGGTATTTGGATTGATAGACGTATGAATTTTGGGAAGCACATGAAGATTTTGGCAGATAACTGCAAGGAACGTTTAAATGTGGTTAAACGGGTGAGCAAACCTAAATGGGGCGCTCATCCGAGTGTGACTGACATGTTAAGGAAGGCCCTTATATCCTCCAAAATTGGATATGGTATTAGTGTGTATGGGAATGGTTCGAAAGGGGCTTTTAGCCAATTAATGAAAGTAGAAAATGCATGTGCAAGAGTGGTATTGGGGGCGATTAACTCAACCCCAATACACACTCTGTGGTCTGAAATGGGTGATTCACCTCTTGATTACAAGAGAGAGTGGATCACAGTGAGAGAGTCAGTGAGAATGATAACTAAGAAAAATGAGTTTTGGAACGAGATGATAGTAAGATTACAAAATAGGGCGGTGTACAAACCGACATATAGAACTAGTATTGCACTTGAAAACTTGAACATGTTTCTGAGTATAGGCAATGCTGGTCCGCAACCCGTTCCTAATAATCTTACTGTATGTTTGACTATGGAGGAATATAATAAGGGAATGAATGAAGTTATCGCCAAAATTATGTTTCAGAAAATCAGTCAGCGGTATATGCAAGATGATATCGTTTATACAGATGCTAGTGTGAATGAGAATGGAGTGGGTGTTGGTGTCTTTATGCCTGGTAAGAATGTTGAAAGGTATTTTAAAGTGGACAAAAGCATCTGTATAATGAACGCTGAACTGATTGGAGTATTTGAAGGAATTAAACTGGCTGTGAATGAAGGGGAAAGGAAAATAGTAATATTTTCCGATTCCCAGAGTGGTTTATGTTTGCTGAAATGTGGAGGTGGAAGGGAAGGCAATGTGTATGTTGATTTAATTTTTGAATGCGTTCGAGACTGTCAACGTGATGTGACTATACAATGGATCCCATCACATAGACAGATCGAAGGGAATGAAAGAGCCGATATGTTAGCTAAAAAGGGTACATTGAATGACATGGTTCAGGAGTACGAAAGGAAGGATGCAAGAGATGTACTTCGAATGTTTCAAATGAATCTGTGGAGAAAATGGGAGAGTGAATTTAACGAGAAAAGTCTTACGAAAGGAATGAAGTACAGCGTGCTCCGTGGTACTCCTTTGATAATTCCGTTCTTTAAGGAGCTCAAAGGAGATACGCGAATGTTGCGAACGGTTGAGAGAATCAGGCTGAACCATGGAAACTGGAAGGAATGCTTGTGGAAACGTCATTTGAGTGAGGACAAAGATTGTGAGTTGTGTGGAAGTGTGGAGGATGTTGAACATCTCATATTGGCTTGTCCCAGATATAGCCAATATAGATCTAAGTTCAACATCCTTCGGAATGCAAGAAATCTAAGTGATTTAATGAATGAGGGTGATTTTTTGGCTTACAAGGAAATGTATGAATATATTAGGATGAGTGGAATAACAATTTAATACGAGATAATGAATAGCCGACAGAATATGTGCAGGGAGTAAAATTCTATTTAAAATTCTATTTGTAAAATTATGAAGAAAAATATGTAACAAGAAATTTATAAATTTGGATTTTTTGGCAATATGGCTCTATTTCATATAGGAGCCAAGCCTAATAAAAAAAAAAAAAAAAAAAAAAAAAAAAATTTGACAACAACACAATATCTCGTAGAATTTTGACAACAACAACATTTCACACTAAGTAATTTGATTTAAAACGCATATTTACAATAAATGCTATAATCTGAAACCGAATTACTAGTAGCGCTATTTAAGATAATTTAATCGTTGTTTGTTTTAAGCTTATTCAGAACTTTAAAGGCTCATTAAGCTCTTTCACCTAAAAAAATAGAATAAGGGGTTGAATGTTGATGTTACGTAGCATGAGAATTAACCTGAACATCGAAAATAACCAGTATTTGATATTTTAATAAATTTGACAACAACAAAATATCTCGTAGAATTTTGACAACAACAACATTTCACACTAAGTAATTTGATTTAAAACGCATATTTACAATAAATGCTATAATCTGAAAACGAATTACTTAAAGCGATGATTAAGATAATTTAGTCGTTGTTTGTTTTAAGCTTATTCAGAACTTTAAAAGTTCATCAAGCCATTTTACCTAAGAAAATAGAATGAAGGGGTTCAATGTTAACGTCAATTAGCATGAGAATTACCCTGAACATCAAAAATCACAAGTATGTATTTGATATTTAAATAAATTTGACAACAACAAAGCATCTTTTACAATATTGACAACAACAACATTTCACACTAAGTAATTTGATTTAAAACACATATTTACAATAAATGCTATACTCTGAAAACGAATTACTTAAAGCGATTATTAAGATAATTTAGTCGTTGTTTGTTTTAAGCTTATTCAGAACATTAAAAGCTCATCATGCCCTTTTACCTAAGAAAATAGAATGAAGGGGTTCAATGTTGACGTTCCGTAGCATGAGAATTACCCTGAACATCAAAAATCACAAGTATTTGATATTTTAATAAATTTAACAACAACAAAGTATTTCGTAGAATTTTGACAACAACATTTCACACTAAGTGATTTGATTTAAAACGCATATTTACAATAAATGCGTGTAAGTAAAATGTTCTGATGCGTTATTCTAATTTAAATGCTCTGATTTCGAGATACCTGTGCGTGCTTCATATAAGTTTAGACTTAATGGTTTTACCTAGTTATTCGTCAAACCATTCTTTGACTTGATTTTATGATTACGCTAAACCTTCGTAGCCAATCAAATATCAAAAATTCAAAATTACTGAAATCCAGTTCAATGACGTTAGATACGGCTTTACTCAATATTCCAGCAGATAGTGCTTTAAGATCAACCCATCCAAAAACAACAAAAACAGTGTTTTGATAAATACGTGAAACAGAATACTTGCTTTGAATATTCCTAAGTAATTTATAGCACATTCAGCATTTTATCGAAAAGTGACAAAATTACTACGACAATAAGTTAGAGTTGATCTTTTAAATCTGTTAAAAATTTCAAAAACTAATTTAATTATTTTCTTTCTGATGATCAATTAGATCTAAACATAATCTTCGGGTTGAATCGTCTTTAGATTCAAACGCTGATCGCTTGATTATGCCGTTTTTCGTTTTGATTTCTCCTACTCGAACATTGCCATTATCACCAGGGTATAACTTTGCGATTCTCCCAATAAGCCATTGAGCAGGGGGTAAAATATTATCGTTTATGATACCTGCATCAGTTAGCTGCAAATTTGTCTACCTTGTTTGTCATTTAAACCTTAATTAAAGTGTTGTAAAGTATTCTACTTGCGAGCATTTCCAGATTTGTATGTGTTTTACAATATTTCATGTTAAATATGGATTTAAGAGAGTTGCTCGGGTGCTGCTTCTGGTATTTGATGCATTTAACGCCGGATTAGGAAATGGGCCTAGAATTCAGAATGTCTTCGAATTATACTACTAATGTTGAAAACTCATCTAAGGTGAGTATAGTAACCCGACAGTTCGTGTGATCTGCGTTTTGGTAGATTTGTCTGTACTTTTCCATAATCCACCTTGATAAGGTGCTGCTTGAGAAATTAATCTCCACTCGACTCGATCTTATCCTTCAAAAACTAGAAATAAAATTAGAAACGTTACACCCACTTTCGTCACAAAATCCATAGATTTAAATACTAGTTGATGCAGCAATACAACAAGGAATATATAGTTCAGGTACTTCGCTTAGATTGTTTCACAGTTCAATACAGGATTCTCTCGTTTCCAATCTCTCTCAATGTTTATCGTGATTGGGGATAAGAGTTCCCAGGGATCGAATATTTAGCTGACTTCCAATAAGAAACTTCATTTGTTGAGGATTTGAGTAACGCTTAGATTTACTTGAAAGATGAAGCGATCGGTTTTGGAATCCCAAGCTATTCCCAATAACTATACCGGTTCTGGATCTTCTGAAATAATTTTGAAATGATTAGAGTCAGGCAGATTTACCAAATTTCGCATGTGTTGGTCATTTGAAGACAGGTAAACTGTATACCCCAATCATCAACTCATTGCCATAAATAGCATGTTCGATGGCTCGGATTGCTTCTGGGTACTCTTGTTCGTATAGCTTGGTGGATGTCATACCATATGTGACGGTTGTTAGCGCGTATGGGCGGAATATTTAATGCTTATCTCACCACAGTATAAACTGATGTTTGCGATGTTCCTTATCTACCCAAACTTGACGAAACACCTTTTCGATATCGCCTACTAATACGTAATGATGCTGCCAAAATCGCGTAAGCACATGCAATAATACTGTTATTGCTCTTCAATACTCTATGACGTGCCAGGATATATGATTTCTGAAGTTCTGCGTAGTTCTCGTCGCAAGGTTCCATATAGCTTATGAAATTGATCATTCAAATTAAAGCACTTTTCCATTCCTAGCAATCTGGATATTGCTAGCTGATATTGATTTGTCAGTTGGCATTTGACAATCATAGAGGGTGGCCGATAACCATTTATTATGGAGCATCTAAACCACGAGTTAAAATTATTAAAACATTGCTATGAACATTGTGAATGCTGTTACTGCAGTGACCGCTATCGTAACATGTTGCAAAATTATATTGTGCTGGATTGGATCATTTAAGTTTACAGAATATGTGGTTCCATCAAGACGGTGCCACATAACACACAGCTCGTCCTAGGACACAAATTTTCCAAAAAAAAATTCCCGGACGTAAAATATCAAAAAGTTGTGATATAGACTGGCCCCCACGATCCCCGGATTTCACCCCTCCCGATTTCTTCATGTGGGCATTCTTGAAAGAAAAGGTTTATAATAAAAACCAACCACAACCTCAATGCTTTAGGACAACATTCGAAACGAATGTTGTCCTAAAGCATTGAGGTTGTGGTTGGTTTTTATTATAAACCTTTTCCTTCAAGAATGTTAATGACAAGACATTTCAAGAATGTTAATATTAAAGACCATTTAATGCAACAACTTGAGCATAAAGTTTATAAGTTTTGCTTTGTGAATTCACATAATCCAGAAAATTATTCGTACAAAACTAAAATTGGCTTTAGCGGTTATGATGGAAACGTACGAGGAATATCACTAATTATTTTTAAGAGACAATCGGTTTTTTTACAGGCACTCCTCCAATTTTCAAGTTAATTTGGTTAATTTAATACACAAAAATTTACTTATTTTCGAGCTTAGCAACAATCTCAAGACTAATTTGCAAACAGTTTCTCCAGTTTCTTCAGTACCTTGATAGAATTCGCTAGAATTGTTCATCTTTTAACGGCACCTATTTGTATCTTGGTACTTTCAATTTTAAAGGAAAGTTTAAATTCAAGCCATTGAAGATACTTAAAAATTCACGAACCTCAGAATTATTGAGGGAAATGATTCAGTGGAAAAATTCTTTCGTGACGTATTGGTAACTAAAAATGCCTTAATTACTGAAAGAATAATTTATACATATGCATAATGTTTGTGTGCATTTTTTTAAAATATTTTTTAAATTCAACTCAAAAATGTATTCAGCAGTCTTTCATACGGTAATATTGAAGGTCTTCACTGTACTTTCATCCAACCATCTCAGTCAGTGTAGCTGTTTGCTTCGTATATTTCGATTTACATTACAATTCTATGAATGTTCTAAATAATTCCTCAACTGATATCTTAAATAAACAAAATTTTCTTCGTCTCATTTATATTTACCAATCGCAATCACAACAACAACCACTAAAACAAATAAGGTATTAAGAAGAAAATTGGCAAAACAAAAAAAAACAAATAAAGCATTTAATGTAAGCAGGAACATCCTTGATAATTTTGTATGTCGAAAATTATTTCGTTATTCGCGACACGTTTCTGATCGAAAAAGTTCAATAAAAACTTAAAATAAATAACCGTACAAAAAAGCACAACACAGCAATAACTAATTTAAGAAGAGTAAAATAAAAATCAAACTCTCCATCGAAAATGATTTAAAAATACATTTATTACCTACAGACTTAGCCGTATATATCTAAATAACCAACATCTTATTACAGGTTTGCTGTACGTAAGAGTTGCTTTATCTAAAAAAATAAAATTGAGAATAATTTTTGTAGTTATGTGACGTGTCAGAAAAAAATGAAAATAAATTTTGCGGGAAGTTGTTAACAACATCTTTAAAATGACGCGGCTTCTACCTAAAGTTAATATTACTTCCGATGTTAGCTTTATTTGTACTTCAACCATTTTTAGTGTAATTTGTAGCAGTAATCATAAATTATCGGCAAACTTACAGTGTGGGTGATCAAATTATTAAAACCACTTTGAATACTGATAATTTGGTGGTCACATTAAAATATTATGTTTACAATTCTTGTTATAACTATTACGTGAATATTACCCAAATTCTCGGAAAATTCAATAACACGAATTTTCAAACACAAATGAAACAGTAACAATTTTTATTTAAATGAATTTTATTGTACAAACAATATTACATTACTTGATTCTGACTCGAGCGACAAGTGACAGTTGATACACTCAAGTTACATTCCTACAACTCGGCCCTACTGCACATTCTATGAATACCCGGTAGAATTTAATGGTTAGTTAACTCAATTTTCACTACAAAACTCTTTTCTTATTTTCGGATAAACGAATGTCGTCCTTATTCGGTCTTTATTGAAGTTGCCTGTATTGTCTTTGACTTCAAACTTACGTCTGTACGTCCTTTTAAACTTATGCTTTCCGGTTTTCATCTTACTTTTTTGAACATGGTCGTCACCTTCATCGTTAAAATATTATATACACTCATCTTCAAAAATTGTATCTACTCAACTTACCTTCCACATCTGGACGTCTTATAGATTTCGCATGTTTACGCCAAATATCAGTTGAAATGGACTATGTTTTGTATTTCGGGATGACATAGAATTTAAAAATCTCTGAAGTCTTGTTGTAAACTTAAACCAATTCTGATGTTTCTCTATGGCTAATTTCATGGGGGAGGCATAATGGTTCTATGAAGTCTCTACACAGGTCCATTACCTCTAGGAACACAGATTGTAATCTAAACAATCATAATATTATTGATTCTACTATAATCAGAGAATATGTTTGACGTGAATGTCGGCCCTCTATCAGTAATAAAGAAAAAAGGATTACCAAATATCGCTTTATGGTCTTCAAGCTTGGAAATTACCTCTTCAGATATCGTGGACTTGACGGAATAAATACAAACAAATTGGACCTAAATGGTATATATGAAGTGTTGTTAGTGGTTCTTCTTGAGCAATGTAGTGAAGTAAACCAACTTACTTCCCTGTCTTTCTGTCAGTTTATAATCAAGTTTAATCGACCATCCTTCAATTGAACGAGTTTGATGCGATTGACGGATTGTTGATGCGATTGGTGCAGATCTTCGGATAATGTGTCTTGCACTTATTGCAAGAAACAATTTCACTATGACTGCAGTGGCATTGATCGTGCTCCCATCAACTCGATAAAAAAATATTCGAATGTTTGCTATTTTTGCAACTGTTCCAAAGTTTTGATTATGAACAACGATTTCACCAAGCTCTTACATATTGTAAAATTGATGTAATTACCGAAAGAGCCGCGGAAAATATTGACCTGAAGAAGATCGAATCCGAGGTAGCTGAAACATCTTATGCAAAAGTTTCTGAAATTGACTCAGGTGCTGCATTCGTTTAACCTGAAATTATGTTACATTCAAAGTAAATTAGAAGATTGCTCGCCTGATTCCATTACCTGCATCTACTTTAAAATTGGATTAAAGGATGCTAATTTCAATTTGCTAAACAGTTTTGATATGTGACCTCGTGGTTTGTTAATTCGTTCATTTGTAAATCATTCGCGACAGCCAAAAAACAGAGCTACTATAACGTTCCAACAACATCGATAACTGTTGATGCAACTAACGCTATCAACGATTTCACTTCTTCCACTACCACAACGCCTCCAGCATTCGAGGTAAAGCTAAGGTTTTTCGTTTATGCGTACTTGACAACGATTATGACGTCATAATAATCAGCGAGACTTGGCTTACGATAAATATGTTCTCCGAAGAATAATTCCCATCTGATTAAGTCGTTCATAAAAAGGATAGATACGATTTTGACACGTTAGGGTGTTAGTCGTAAGGGTGACGGTATTTTGATTGCGGTAAAGAATTTGATTCCTAATGATGTGATTGCCAGTCATCCTAGCCTAAACGTGATTGCTGTTCGAGTCGGATTGGCCAATAATACTTCGATTGTTGTAGTCGCCGTGTATATACCTTACAGATCGGAGTTGGATTACTACAACACGTTTATCAACTTCATCGACTCAGCTGTTATGCCTCTAGCTCGTCCTAGCGACCATTGTTTGCCATTTTAATTTACCCAGTATATTTTGGGACGATGTTTACGGCGTTTTTTATTTATCTTCTACCGATGAGAGGGCATCAGATATCATCGATTATTTTGCTGGCATCTCAACTACACAGCTCAACAGAATTAGTAATAGTCGGGGCAAATTCCTTGACTTGTTATTTGCTGTGAGAGTATCTACAACGTACCGATTACGATAAATATTTTTCATTCTAATTGTAAACAAATTCTGTTTCTAATGATTTTAATTTTAATTTTAGAAAAGCCGACTTCACATCCTTGAATGAATTTCTAAGGATTTCTGATTGGTACTTCTTACAACGCTGTGGTGATTTGAACTGTATGGTGTTAAGTTTAAATGATCTTCTCAGGTGTGGTATCGAAAAGCACGTTCCATCGGCCGTCGGGAGGCCTTGTATAACAATAAGTTGGTGTTGCTTGAGAAACGGCGTCATAAGATTCATTCATTGTATGCAACTATGTAGTGCGAATTGAGGACGAGTTAACATCTAGTCCTAAGGAGCTCTGGAATTTCATTAACAGCAAGGAAAAAGTGGCTGCCTTTCCGTCTTCTATGTCTTGCCGGAGCTCCGTCGCTAGTTAGCGCTTGGATATATGTAATCTGTTTGCCAATTTTGTCTGTTCTTTCGTCCGCTATCGTATCTCCAGATCTGCCCATTTTCGATCAATTTAATATTTTCAAGTTTACCGAGGAAAAAGTACGGGATTGCTTGCTCCAGCTCGAGGGTGGAAAGTTGGCAGGTTGTGATGGCTCCCCGCCGATTCTCCTTAGGTGTTGTGCTGCAAGTTTGACCCTTCCTATTACCTTCATATTTAATGAAACCGATCCTAAGTGATGTGAGTAATTATCATTGGATCGCCATTCTTTCTGTCTTAGTCAAGTTGTTTTAATCTATAATTCATAGAATCTTGTTCTTTCACACTGAAAACTTCATTTCTTCTATACAACATGGATTTTATCCAGGTAGGTTTACAGTAACTAAATTGATTTCGTTTTGTGGCGACTTATTTGATAGTTCAAATTCCAGACATCAGCTTGACGTTGTTTATACAGATATGATTAATATATTCTTCTAAGTAAGTTAGAGAGTCTAAATTGTCAGTTCATTCCTAATAAATAGTGGCGTTCCTAACTCACTGATCGTTGTCATTCCGTTATGATCTTACGTTCTTACTCCCAATTATTTTCATGTGCCATCTGGCGTGCCTCAAGGTAGTCACAATGGATCATTCTTGTTTTCATTGTTTATCAACAATGTGGTGCAATGCTTAGAGTTGGCTAACTGCCTCCTCTCCGCAGATGACATGAAAATTTTCGCTCGGGTTTCTAGTTTGCCTGATTGTCTAAAGTTGCAAGACGAAACAAATTTTCTAGTTGGTCAATTAACAATAGACTAGCACTGAACGTGAGCAAATGTAAGACGCTTTTTTTTAATCGTATCCGCTCACAAATTTTTCACCAATATCAGTTGTACAATGAAGACGTTGACCGAGTCGAGTTCATTTCCGACCCTCGTGTGATTTTGCAGCTGACGCTATATTTACCAGACACGTTAACACCATTATTTCAAAGTCGTATATTAAGTTGGGCTTTATTAAAAGAAACTGCAAGGATTTTAGGGACCCGATAACTTTGACATCACTGTATGTCTCGTTTGTTCGGTCTATTTTAGAGTATGCATCTCTAGTTTTGGCGCCTTCGTTCCACTGTCATTTCGCGAGGATTGAGAATATTCAGAAGCAATTGGTTCTGTTCGCGCTAAGATGTTTGCCGTCCACGCGTGCTCTGGAATATGTCCTCCCACCTTATCAAGATCGATGTAGTCTTTTGAAAATGCAACGTATAGAATATCGCCGATTGAACCGAGTTACTTGCAGGTCTAAAAATCTCTGCTCCCGAATGCCGAATTCGTCTCTACGTCACTTTTATTCATTTTTTTTTCTTTTTTAAATTTAATATTTATTTTCCAAAAAATATACAAAACATTCAACAAGGAAAACTTTACAACGAGTTAATATGTACAAATTAAATGATGACAAAAAACATTAGAATATTTAATTTTTTGAATATCATAACAAGATGTAACATAGAAACGATGCAATATTATTATAGTACACTTTTTCTGTTAAACTAGGTCATGCTGGAAATAAGACACGAGACAATAAAAAAATAAATAAAAATAAAAATAAAATAAAAAATATCAGGTGCTTCTCAAACAAGAAAGTAAATTTAATCAGGTAAAAACAGTTTAATAGAGAAGCACTTTGGAATCCTAAACATGAATCAATCCGTGTAAAATATCGTACTGCTCACAGTATTCAAGAAATAATCTTCTTTTAACTATATTTTTGAACGATCGCGGTTTAGTGGTTTTATCGATAAGTTTTGTTAAACCATTGTATAGTAACACCCCTCTGTAAAATACACTATCCAAGGTAATATTAAATCCTGGTTTTAAATAAGAAAGTTATTGGTGAATTAGTAGTACTTTATTTATTCTCATCAGTCCACTAAATATTATTAAGAGATGAATATCAAAAGTTTTTTATTTACACCAGAAGTGAAATTATATCATCAGAAATTCCTCTAACCGTCCGCTACCATACCATATTTTTGGTCAATCGAGCCGAATCGAAAGAAGTTTTACCAAACATAATATATGGAAACATTTAATCAATAATTTAAGTGCCATAAATAGTGAAAAAAAAAAAAAATTTGTAAAGAACATACATAAGTTCAACAAATACCACAGTAGTGAGTGCTAACAAAGTTAATTAGCCAAATTTAACCAAATTGCCCTAACCAGTGTAGTATTTTTATGCTATAAACAAATAAATATCGAGCCGATTCCAGTTGTACAACACATACCATATAAAATATCCAGCCAATATCGAGCCGATTCCAGTTGTACAACACATACAATATATAAAATATCCAGCCAATATCCAGCCGTATTCATTTTTTTAAGTTCCAGTTCAACGCATCAACCCAAGATAATCGTAAGGTACAAAATATTTAAGTTATACATTTACAATAGATATTTAGTTTTAAGTAATTTAGTAAATTTATACTACTGTTAATTTGTTGCATATTTTGTTCAATATCGGTTTATCCGTGTTAGTTAACTATAATCAGAATGGGTAGATCTAAAGTTGATCATTATGAAAAACTTAAATCAAAACTTAAAGTTTTAAAAATTAGAGTCAATCCTATTATAGTCAGTTTTTTGGAGAGCATTTCTGCAATTGAGCAGCCCAATTTGTCGGAAATAAATTGTAAAATAGAACATATTAACTCCATACATTCCCAATTTGAAAAAGCCGTATCAGATTTCCAAGATTTGAGTAGTGAATTTGAGTCTGATGATTTTGAACGTTTGATTTCGGATTTTGAGGTGTTTTTGCAAACTTCAAAAATCAATTTAATGACTGTGAAAGATAAGTTATCGACCATAATTCCTATTAAAAAAGAAATAGCCGATACAGTAGATATTAAAATTCCAGAACTGTATATACCAATTTTCGATGGAAAGCCAAACGAATGGCTTACTTTCAAGCAAACTTTTGAATACATAATTCATAACAATCCCAATTTAAAAAATACTATCACCAAATTTAATCTTTTATTAAAATATCTGAAAGGCGATGCTCGTGCTTCAATCGGTTATATTGATTTATCACATAACGGCTATATTAAAGCTTGGGATGAATTAAATCACAGATTCCACAACCCTAAAATATTATTAGACGCCCACATAGACGGACTTTTAAATTTACCAAATATAGTTAAAGGAAATAGTCAGGAATTAAAAAATTTACTAAATCAAGCTATTGGTCACACATCTTCTTTGGAAGCATGCGAACAAAAAATAGAAAAATTAGGAGAATTTTTTATTATCAACTGCATAACCAGAAAATTAAATAATTATTTGCGGAAAGAATGGGAAAGCGTGTGTGAAGTAAATGTTCTTCCAACATGGGTGAAATTAAAAGAATTTTTAATAGAAAAATCTAGAGTGCTTGATATAATTCAACCTTCCATTCCTGTCAAGTTTCAAAGTTCATTTCTGCGCCCAAAGTCAGATTTCCAAAAATCCAATAATCCTACGAACTTTAAACCCCATGTTAGTGCACCCCATCGAAGTTTAACTTTCGTAAGTTCTCAAATGCCTAATTCAAATATTTCCCATACTGCTCAATCCAGCAGTTATGGTAATTGTGTTTTCTGTAAATTACCGTTTCATAGATTTAGTGAATGCTCAAAATTTTTAGAAATGTCTACTCACGAGAGATATGAAAAAGTCAAACAATTAAACTTATTTTTAAACAGTTTCAGTTCAAAACATCTTACATCTAAGTGTTTAACTCGTGGATGTAAATTATGTCCTCAAAAACATAATACTCTACTCCATCATACCACACAATAAACTCGTTATCCGTTATTAATCCAAATGTAATCTCAAATCAAATGCCTAATTCAAATTTAACACCAACTCTTGATACCAAATCCACTGACTCATGACAACCAACTTTGCATGATAATTTCTGCGCACTTCAAAAATATAATTTTAAAGTTACATTTTTATCTACAGCCATAGTACTAATAAAAGATAAGTTTGGGAAAACTCATGAAGCCAGAGCGTTATTAGATAGTGGGAGTCAATCTAACTTTATTTCTTCCAGTTTTTTGAATAAATTCAAATTTATAAAAAACCAAACAAACAAATCCGTCTCAGTTTCCGGTCTTAACGATACTCCTACATTAATCAATGAGCAAGTTTGTTCTGAAATAAGTTCAAAAATATCGTCCTATAAAGTACTTTGTAATTTATTAGTTACCAAAAATATCTCAGATGCCTTACCCCAACAAAAAATAAATATTTCTCTTTGGAATATACCTACACACATTAAGCTGGCAGATCCATTCTTCAACTTACCTAGACCCATAGATATTCTATTAGGAGCCGAAGTATTTTTCCATGTTGTTCGAGATCAAAAATTTCTATTAAAACCTGATTTGCCAATCCGCATAGATACAGTTTTTGGTTTCATTATAAGTGGCAACTACGAGCCTAAAATACAGAATTTTTATTTAAACAATCGTGTGAATAATTTAGATAAAACTATTCAAGAATCAGTTGAAAGGTTTTTTGAATTAGAATCCGTTTCAAACTGTCATTTGTTATCTAAGGATGAACAATTTTGTGAGTCACATTATAAAAACACAACTTATAGAAATGACGACAATAGATATGTTGTTTCACTGCCATTGTCTTCAAACGCTGGGAATTTGGGAGATTCAAAGTTTCAAGCATTAAAACGTTTCAATTACTTGGAACACCGTTTAAATTTAAACCCTGACCTTAAGTCACAATATTCCCAATTTATGAATGACTATTTTCGAACAAAATCATATGAAAATAATTGATGAAAAACTTGACGATCCGAATTCAATTGCTTACTATATGCCACATCATGCTATCTTAAAACCCAGTAGTTCCACGACTAAATTACGCGTAGTATTTGATGCGTCCGCAAAAACTACTACAAACTTATCATTGAATGACGTTATGTTAATTGGCCCAACAGTACAACAGGATTTATTTAAGATTGTGCTTAGATTCCGAAAATATAAATTTGTGTTTACCGCCGACATTTGCAAAATGTATAGGCAAATTGCAATTAACCCTGCTAATACTAGATTGCAAAGAATATTGTGGAGGTTTAATCCACATGAGCAAATTAAAATATGTGAACTAACCACTGTCACATATGGTACAGCAGCTGCTCCTTACCTCGCCACCCGAACGTTGAACCAATTGGCAGACGATGAAAACAAACATTTTCCATTGGCAGCCTCTGTTTTAAAAAGAGATTTTTACGTTGACGACGTTCTCACTGGCACAAATAGTTTACCGGATGCAATTACTTTAAAAAATAATCTGATTAGTTTGTGAAGGAAAGGGAAATTTGAGCTACATAAATGGAGTTCAAATTCTACAGAATTCTTAGAAACCATTCCGACCGACCTTCAAGAAATCCTTCACAAAAATGATTCTACTGCGCACGAATCCATCAAGGCATTAGGAATTGAATGGAAGCCAGAAGATGATATTTTCATTTTTAATATAAAAAATTTAGCCATTAATAATAACAATATTACAAAACGCCTTATTCTTTCTGAAATATTAAAAATATATGATCCGATGGGTCTTATTTCTCCTGTCTTGATTACTGCCAAACTTATGATCCAATCCCTTTGGAAGTTAAAGTCTGCTTGGGATACACCCGTTCCAAATGAATTACAATTATCTTGGTCAGAATATAGGTCACAATTAGAACATTTAAATAAATTGCGTATCCCACGTCGTGTCACTAATTCCACACCAGTTTCGCTAGAGTTGCATGGGTTTGCGGACGCTTCAGAGAAGGCCTATGGAGCATGCTATTATTTGAAATCAATAGACAAATTTAAAAATACACATATTTCCTTGTTGTGCAGTAAGTCTAGAGTATCTCCTGTTAAAACTATTACAATTCCACGCTTAGAGCTTTGCGCAGCTCATTATTATCCAAATTATTAAAACCCATTTTAGAAGCTCTTGACACAAAAATTAATAAAATATACCTTTGGTCAGATTCTACTATTGTTTTGCATTGGATTAAAATGTCACCCCATCAGTTAAAAATATTCGTTGCAAACCGCGTTAATGAAATTCAGGAATTGACTAAAAATTGTACTTGGCAATATATTAATAACCGTGATAATCCGGCCGATCTTATTTCGCGTGGTGTCATGCCCAATGAATTATCATTCAATAAACTTTGGTGGAGTGGCCCCGATATGTTAGTTAATAATAATCTAAATTCATCAATTCCAAAAACAGCCTTTGATTCTAAATTATTAGAACTGAAACCAACAGAAACTTTAAATAATTTCTTTCAACAAAAAACCGATTCATCTTTTATATCCCGTTACAGTTCTTATAAAAAACTAATTAGAATTATAGCATTTTGTAAGAGGTTTTTTAGAAATTGCCAAAGTAGAGCACTCATAAACAATGTCTGATAAAGACCGGGCCTCTTACCATTGAAGAACTAGATCAATTTTTAACTACAATTGTTAAAACCGTTCAAACACAATATTTTGAACCAGAAATTTCCGGTATAATTAAAACCGGAAAGGTCTCCGATAAAAGCCACATCCATAACCTTACCCCATTTTTAGACAAAAATCAAATTCTTCGAGTTGGCGGTCGAATTAAAAATGCAAACATTCCTTATGATTCAAAACACCAAATTCTCCTACCCAAAAATCAACATTTTACAAAGCTTATTTTCAGAAACGAACATGAAAAAAATTTAAATATTGGACCAACTCTGTTAGTTTCAATAGTTCGCCAAAGATTTTGGCCAATTAGTGCAGCAAGAACTGCAAAATTAATCTGTCATTCTTGTATACCATGTTTTAAATTTAAGCCCATTGTATCCAAACAATTAATGGGTGATCTTCCCGTAGACCGTATTACACCAACAAAACCATTTAATACAACTGGCATAGATCTATGTGGTCCTTTCAACATTAAATATAAAAAAGTTCGAAATAGTGCACCTCAAAAGATTTACATTGCACTATTTATTTGTTTTTCTACAAAGGCCATACATTTAGAATTAGTGTCAGATTTATCGGCTGAAACATTCCTTAATTGTCTCAAAAGTTTCCTAAATAGAAGAGGTAAATGTAGTACTATTTGGACAGATAATGCCGGCAATTTTATAGGCTGCAATAAAGAAATTAAAAATTTATTTCAATTGTTTAAAGATAATTGTCCTGATAACAAAATTATAGAATTTTGTACAAGTGAACATATTACTTGGAAATTTATTCCTCCCAGATCACCAAATTTTGGAGGTTTATGGGAAGGCAATAATAAATCTGTAAAGCGTTTTTTAAAAAAAGTAGCTCCAAATGTTATACTGTCATATGAAGAAATGAATACGCTAATCATACAAATAGAGGGAATTCTTAATTCTAGACCAATCACCAATATTTCAAACGATCCTGAACCGCTAACTCCAGCGCATTTTTTGACTGGAGGTTCAATAACTCTACCACCAGAACCGACATTACTTGAAATACCACAAAATCGGTTATCAAATTGGGAGCGTGTAACACATTTGGTTCAAAGTTTTTGGAAAAGGTATTCAATCGAGTACCTTCATACGCTTCAGCAGAGACAAAAATGGAAATCAAACTTGCCAAATATTGAAACAGGCGATGTTGTTCTATTGTCAGACAGTGCTTTGCCTTCTACTAAGTGGTTATTGGGTATCGTTGTCAAAATATATCCAGGCGAAGATAATAAAATTCGGGTTGTCGACGTTAAAACTAAATCAGGTATATTCAAACGAGCAATATCTAAGTTGTCGAAGTTCGATCGAATGAATAATGCAACAAAGTATAATTAATCATCATAAATTATGCATTAGCTTAAAATTTAAATAATAAAGAAACAAGAAATGATTTTTATTAATCTTTAGTATTAAGTATAATTAAAATTAAGAAAATAAAAAACATGTTAATTATAAGATTTTATTACATATTATTGAAATCACGCCCTTCAATATAAATCTATCATTGTAATAACATTATTATTTCATTGAAAGCCGAGCCTTTCAAGAGGGCCGGTATGGTGAATTATTAGTACTTTATTTATTCTCATCAGTCCACTAAATATTATTAAGAGATGAATATCAAAAGTTTTTTATTTACTCCAGAAGTGAAATTATATCATCAGAAATTCCTCTAACCGTCCGCTACCATACCAGTTATTAGTACGAATTAGTTTCATGATAATTTTGTGTATTAAGAATATATACTCATAATCTATTAGCTTAATAAATGGCAACATTTTGTGGGAATATAACAGCTTAGTTGGACACAGATTGTGCAATCCATGAATCGTTCTCAAAGCTTTATTTTGCAACACAGAAAGCTCGTTTACCTTCGACATTGTTAAAGTACCCCAACTTGGAAGTAAGTAGGATATAATTAAAATATAAATTTTGCTTCACTACAGGGTCCAAATAACGAGAACATTGCTTTAGAAGACCAATAAAAGGTGATATTTTAGATTTAATATAATCAGCATGTGGCGACCATGATAATTGTTGCGAAATACGTAAGCCAAGATAGTTTACCTGCTCAGAGCGATAAATTGTTTTGCATTGAAAGTTAATCGAATCGGAGATATCCGCATTTGCTTTCAATGAAAAAATTAAAAAACTTGATTTTTGTTCATTCAGTTGTAGAGAATGGCATAACAACCAATCATTGACCAGGCACATATCTGCTTCCATTTGTTCTTTTAGTTGATGATAGTTGTCACAGCTATAAAGAATTACCGTATTGTCTGCAAAACATTGAACATTGCCATTAAGTGCAAGATTTAATAAACTTTTAATATATATAAGAAATAGCGTGGGTCCCAAAGTGGAGCCCTGAGGTACGCCATTTCTGTGATCTAGGGCCGTAGATTCAACTCGATTAATTTGAACATAATGTCTCCGCTCTCTTAAATAGTCATGTATTAACTCCAAGGCTTTACCGTCAAACCCAAAATTACGTAATTTTGCAGCAAGAACCTGAATATTGACACAATCGAAAGCCTTGCGCAAGTCTAGAAAAATGCAGGACGTTTTTTTCTTATTATTTATTCTGGAATAAATATATTCAGTTATAGGTTAACCGTTGCTGAAAGAGTGCTAGTTTGTATTTGAAACCCAAATTGTTTAGGATGAATTAAATTATATTTGATTAGATAGTTTAAAATTCTATTTAACAAGAAACGTTCAAAGAATTTAGACAGGACTGATAATACCGACATCGGTCTAGTATTGGACTTGTCATGCTTGTCACCGGATTTAAATATGGGAACACTTCTAGCGATTTTGAGATAACACGGAAATTTTTCTTCCTGAATACTTATATTTATTTAAAAAACTATGCTGGTAATAATTCTAGGATGCCCTGGGATATTTTATGGACAGATCATAGCCTAGGATGGCGTACTGCAGCTATCGGGGGGGGGGGGGGGGTCACAGGTGGTGGATAGTGGACGGCCTATCGATAGGTAGGCTAGCGGTGAATTAAATAAGCCGCCCCCAACCGCAGTCCAGCTGGTGGGAGAGTCTCAGGGAACTGGGGAGTGGTTAACCTCAGTTCATTAAATTCTGAGTGCCTATGATGCCCAGCATGGAAAGGCGAACAGATGGCGCCAGAAAACCATCGACCAATAACCACGGCGGACTGGGCGTCGTGTCCTCTCTGCACCTCCGGAGTCTCCGCGGGTGATGAGTGGGGGTACCCCTATAAACGGGTGACCCAGGGAATGGAATGGATCCCATTGGATTGGGCTCTCCATGTGAATAGGTGAAAGGGGGAGAGAATGTGGACGGAGGGAAGGGGGTGCTGGGAGGCCGCGGTGCTCGCGAGCCGAATGGGCTGGATTAAGGTGTTAAGCGACCCGTGCTGATGATCAACTAGGCTGGGGGCCCATTTAACAGAGCCCAGTCGCTAACGGAGCCCTCTGGATATCTGGCGACCTCCAGTTGTATTTAGCCTTACCTGCGTATTCGGATCTCTGCGCAGGCGGACCTCTATTTCTCCGATACTCGTGGGAATCAGATGGAAAGATCGAACAACGAAAAAACAAAGGGCACCGGCTCTCCTCAAAAGCCGGTATCAGTGAATGGGGGTACCTCGAACCAGACGGGTGGGGCCTCTAAAGTTGCAAAGGGGGTTAGCTCTAGGGCAAAAGTCCCGGGAGTTAGCGGTACCAGCGCAGCACAGGGGAGTGGGACGAGAGACATTCCTCCGGCGAAAAAGCGATACAGGAATCGCCGCTCGGCATTCCGAATTCTCGAGAAGTGGGCTGCGACCCCCGAGGGGCAGCTTACGGAAGAGCAAAGAACATCAATAACTTGGGCAAGGAGCACTGTGGGCTGCGGAGGCTCGGAAAGGGACAATGTGTCGAAAAGACAGCGGTCCCAGGACGAGGTGAAAGTAGTCAACAGCAAGCGGGCCAAGTTAGTGAATGAAAGGAAGCCGAGCTCCAACTCAGGAACAAAGCTGTTCAGCGATGTCCTGAGGGAGCATGTGTTGATGCTAGCCGTCATTGACGAAAGTCAAGAAGATGGGAGCATCACGGCCGAAAAATTGAGGTTGGTGTATAATGCACTCAACCTCGTCTTTTTAAAGGTCCTGGGTGAAAATCCGGGACCTCCCCCATCCTGCAGAGATGCGGGGTGGTATCAAGGGCGTGTGAAGATGACTGCATGCTTGGACTCTAGATCTGTGGATCTATATAAAAAGGCTATAGCCAAAGTAGGGGAGGTGTGGCCAGGCGCAAAGCTTGCGGCAGTTAGTCGAGAGGAAATTCCTAGCAGGCCGAGGGCACGTGTCTGGCTGCCATCCGAACCTGCTAGCCCTGACGAGGCTTTGAAAATCATTCAGGCCAGTAACACGAGTCTTCCGACCGGAAATTGGAAGATCGTCAAGCAGGAGGAGGCGAAGGGGGGCTCGAAATTATCAATTATGGTAATAAATAAGGAGTCCCTTGCTCCTGCACAAAACGAAGGGAGTAATTGACTTCGGTTTCGGGTCAATTACTCTCAACGTTTATGAAAAGGATGGGGCGGAAGCGCGTACGGGAGGCCAACCGGAGGATGGTGGCAACCCGCCCAGGCCTGAAGGGGGTACCAGCAGCATGGGGGGAGAAGCTGAGGGTATGGGGGAGAGTGAAGCCGGCGACCTCGGTCGGACAAGGCCTCCCTTGAAGCATAAGGAGGGGCACATATGCGAAAGAGCTGGTGTACCGATGGAGGAGGCTGTCGGCAGCCCGGCCAGACGGGTCGGCACTGACAAGTCCTCTACAGAGGGTATGAGGGGTGGCGAGACGGGTGGAACCGGCGCACCCCAAAATACCGAGAAATAATTTTCCTGCGGTAGCAGGAACATACCATAGAGATAGGTAGAGATTAAATGGTTATGATTAAGGTAACACAAATTAACCTTCACCATTCTAAGGCTGCTTCGGCAGCTCTACTCCTCAGGCTGACTAGTTCGGGTGAGGATGTGATATTAATCCAAGAACCTTGGATTAACAACAACAGGATCTGTGGCCTCAGAACCAAGGGGTATAATATTATATTCCCTAGTAAGTCTGGGAAGATCAGATCTTGTATTCTTGGGAAAAATAATATTAATCTTTTCCTTCTCTATCAATACAGCAATGGTGACACTACTGCAGTTAGCCTGGAAGTACGCACTTGTAGATTCTGGCTAGTTTCAGCCTACATGGACCGGGAGAAGAAGGTTCCTCCGGATAACCTGGAGGAGCTGATCCGTAAAGCGGAACAATCAAAGGTAGGTGTGGTACTGGGAGTTGATGCTAATGCGCATCACACTATCTGGGGAAGCACAGACATTAATGAAAGAGGTGAGTCGTTTTTTGATTATTTGATGAGTACTAACCTTTCAGTGTGTAATATTGGGCGGCAACCCACATTTATTACTAGTAACAGGCAGGAGGTTCTAGACGTGACCCTTGCCTCAAATAACATTCTTCATATGGTTAAAAATTGGAGGGTGGATAAGGAACACTCCTTTTCTGATCATCGATATTTACCCTATAGCCTCGATATTCACCCTGCTACCCGGGAAGCCTTCAGGAACCCTAGAAGGACCAACTGGAGTAAATATGGGGAATTATTGGAGGATATGTTACCGACGAGGGCTATGGAGCCCCCGACGACCGTTGGGGAGCTGGAGGACATGGTGGCTAGCGTTACTAGCGCATGCAACCGATTCTTTCGCGCTGCCTGCCCACTGGCTAAGCCTAGGGGTAGGCAAAAACCGGTATGGTGGTCCAGGGAACTGGGAACCTATCGTAAGGCTTGTAGGATAGCCTTTAATAGAGCCAAAAATACAAGGGAGGCTCAGGATTGAGACTCCTATAAGGAGAAACTCGGAATTTATAAGAAAGAATTAAGAAAGGCACAAAGGAGGTCTTGGAGAATCTTCTGTGATAATATGGAAGAGGTATCCGAAACCTCCCGCCTTAGGAATATTCTTTCTAAAAGTACATCTAGTCCTAGTTTTTTGATAAAACCGGACGGATCTTGGACAGCTTCTAGTGGAGAATTTCTGGAGCTTCTCTTCGAGACACACTTCCGAGGGAGCTTTAAAGACCTGTTGGTGCGTAGCAATCATCAGGAATCACTGTCAGTAACCACAGAGGATATCGTAACCAGAAAACGGATCCTATGGGCACTGAGGGGTTTTAAACCATTTAAATCGGCTGGTCCGGATCAAATTATACCAGCGGAACTTCAAAACAACTCAGAATTTATTCTTCCATACCTGGAAGCTATATTCAAAGGGTGTTTGAAGCTGGGCTATATTTCTAGGTACTGGACGGAGGTCAATGTGGTGTTTATACCGAAAGCGGGGAAAAGCTCACATGTCTATCCTAAGGACCTAAGACCAATAACTCTATCATCCTTTCTTTTGAAAACATTGGAAAGGCTGCTGGATGTATACATCAGAGATAAAATAGGTGCCAGGAAGTGGGCATCGTCTCAGCACGCGTACACAAAGGGTAGATCTGTGGACACTGCTCTGCACGCCTTGGTGTCTACGATTGAGAAATCGATTAATTCGAAGGAATTCTGTTTGGTGGCCTTCCTGGATATAGAAGGCGCCTTTAATGGTGTGAAAGCGGAGGTAATCAAGGAGGGATTGTCGTTTTTGGAGGTGGACGTTCCTCTGATAGGGTTAATCAATTATATGCTGGGAAGCAGGATTGTTAGCTCGAAGTTGGGAGACTCCACCATCAAGAGGCGAGTAACTAGGGAGCTTTGCAGGGGGGGGGGGTTCTGTCCACTCCTCTCTGGAACATAGTGGTAAACGGGTTACTACTTGAATTGGAGAGAGAGGGTATTGAAGTTATCGCGTACGCAGATGACGTGGCTTTAGCTGTTACCGGGAAATTCCTGGGCACGATTGTAGACGTAATGCAGAATGCGCTTACCATCGTTACGAAATGGGCTGGCAAATGTGGACTTGGTATTAACCCGTCCAAAACAGAGCTGGTACTCTTTACTAAGAAATACAAAATCCCGGTAGTTCTCCCTCCTACCTTAAATGACACGAGACTTGCTTTTACTGATAGAGCTAGATATCTGGGCATTATCTTGGACAGTAAGTTTAGTTGGAAGCCCAACATGTTGGAGAGAATAAACAAAGCTACTATTGCTTTGTACTCCTGTAGGAACGCCATCGGTCATAGATGGGGTCTGAAGCCGGAGCTGGTACACTGGCTCTACACCGCCGTAGTGAGACCTGTACTCATGTACGGGGTGGGTGTTTGGTGGCCAGCTCTGGACAAAGTAACTTACAAAAGTAAGATTGAGAGAGTGCAAAGAACGGCCTGTATGCTTGTTAGCGGGGCATTGAGGTCGACACCGACAAGTGCCTTAGAGGTTATGTTGCACCTTCTTCCGATCGACATCTTTGGCAAACAGATGGCGGCAAATACGGCTGTACGACCTGCAGCCGTCTCTCAGTGGAGGTGTCTTTGTATAGGACACTCTACTATCGTCAGATCGTTGAAGGATGAGCTGGCGAATCTTGACTACATTAAACCTACTCTACGCTTCGAGAAGCGATTTCGGACCTCCTTCCCTTCAAGGGAATCCTGGAGGGATAGACCGTCATCGGAAACCGAAGCGTTGCAATTCTTCACAGATGGCTCCAAGCTAGACGGCAAAGTAGGAGCTGGAGTATTCTGTGACAAATTAAATGTAAATATTTCTATTCGTCTCCCTGATTACTGCAGCGTGTACCAAGCTGAAGTCGTAGCGATTGAGGAGGTCATGACGTGGTTGAAGCATAATGTGTTATCCTCAGACGATATCACAATCTATGTGGACAGTCAAGCGGCGATCCGGTCGTTAGAATCGGTGTCTTTGGCGTCACGGGTGGCGTTGAGTTGTCACTCATCTCTAAATGAGATGGGTGAGCATTTCAACATCCAGGTAGTCTGGGTCCCAGGTCACTCGGGCGTCATGGGGAACTGCAGGGCAGATGAACTTGCTAGGCATGGTACGACTCTCCAGCTGCAACCGGAAAGGGCAAGTCTGGGGAGGCCAATCACAGCGCTGAGACAAGCACTTGGGAAGCAGGCTCTATCCTCAGCGGGGGAAAGGTGGTCTAACACCCGCATCTGTAGAGTTGCAAGACAAGTTTGGCCAAAGCTGGACTTGGGGCGCACTAGGGCATTAATATCCTTACGCAGACGTAAATTAAAAACGGTCGTAGAAATACTCACGGGACACTGCCTTTTTGGAGAACATGCAAGAAGGCTGGGTCTGGAGGCTAATGACTTCTGCAGAAGCTGCTTGGACGAAGAGGAGAAAGAAACGTTGGTCCACTTCCTTTGCTCGTGTCCAGCATTGGCTCTCAGAAGGCACAAACACTTAGGTAAGTTCAGGATGGACTGCCTCTCGGATCTCGAAAACAGTAAAGTGCAGGACGTCTTACGCTACATAAGTAGCTCGAAATGGTTCCAATAGGGGTAAAAGGGGATACATCCCGTGATATCACAATGGACCGTCACCGGTCTAAGTGTGCGTAAGCAGCCACTCCAACCTTACCTAACCTAACCTAGCCTAGGATATTTTTTTGACAGATCATAGAATTTGTTTTTGTTTTTATTTAAATTATTCAGGGCAGCGTTAAACCATGACTTTTTGTATTTAATTTTCCGTGAAACAATTTTATTTTTTTTATTATTATCAACTGTACTGATTAATGATTTATAATTTCCCTAAAAATCGGTAGAAAAAAATTCAGTAGAATTAATTTGTTCAAATGTTGCATTATAATCAACATACGAAATGACTTGAAGAACATTATCCAGAAACATGTTACAATTGATCAGAATAAACTTATGGTCACTTATATCAATGTTATCAAATAAAACATTAAAATCATGACTGTAAGATGTAAACGCATGATCTATAAGGTTCTAACTGTCTGATTATTATTCATAAATTGCCTAAAAGATTCAAGTTAAAATCACCAATAACTAACATTTTAGGGAATTTATCGAGCTTAGAATCTAAGAATTCAAGGAACTGTGGCAAACTCGAACGCGGTTGCCGATAAACAGCCATTATTTTAAAGTTTGGCTTGCTCGATTTAATTATCAAAATTACATTTTCCAGAAACCCTTCGGATTCTAGCATAGAGAAATTTAAAGTTCTATGTTCAAAAACAACAATTCCACCACCGAAACGTCGCCTAGTTTGATGAAAACAACTGTAATCACTGAGACTAATAGAAGGAGCGTCAAAAGGCTCCAAAAATGCCTCTACACAAACAATTACATGTACCCTATGCTTGATTTTATATAAGAAATATTCAATATCGTTCACTTTATTTTTAATGCGGTTGATATTAAAATTTACCAAATTTAACAATTTAGCTTTACCAAATTTAACAGATTTACGAAAATCTTTAAAAGAATTAAAATATTTGTTCGCCGATTCTATATCGTATGACATCTTGTTACTAAAAAAAAAAAATTAAAAATTTAAAATTAATATCAAATATAAAAATAATTAAGAATAAAATAATAAAAATTAAAGATTACAATAATTACCCATTAGAAAAAGATCCCAGCTTAAACAAAAAAGTTATAAAATTAAAAAATACGGTTTTTTATTTTATTTTATAGTAGTCGAAGTAAAAATATTGATGAATGAAAAATATTAATGAATAAGTTAAACGTCAACATCATTAATCATCTAATTTATTGTTTTCCGTGTTTTCATTTCCTGCCATTTGACATAACTTGTTGATGTCGTTCATTGTTCTAACTTTTATGGCCGTTGATTCTTGTTTTATTTTTGCAAAAATAACATTTTTGTGTGACCAGCTATTCGCAATGACGTTTGATGTTTTTAGTTTGTTTAACTCTCTCAGCAAATTGGTATTGTATAATGTCAATCTTTCACCAATGTACAATTTACTGTTATTTCTGAGAGTAGTCACAATTTGTTTAGCTAGTATAGGGCCGTTACCTTTGCACTTTTTTCAAAAAATCCGATTTTCGATCACACGACACAAATCTAACAAAAATAATGCATTTTTCCACATTTTTTTTTATCTTTATAAACTTTAGAATAACAAAATTGAACACTTTCCATATCAAACCCACTTAAACTGGCTACTTTAGCAACAGCTTGTAAATGTTCGATTTTCTTTGGCATTCCTGTAATAACAACATCATTTGCGAGATCACGTTGTTTATAAACATTTAATTCGCGCTTAACTTCATCCATTTGAATGTCAATGTCCATTATATGATGATCCAGTGTATGCATTTGTTGTTGTTCGGCGACCACTTTATTAACTGTACTAGTTAGCGAATCAATTTTTGTACTTATAAATGTTCAGTTTTCACGTATAGCTTCTAATAATTCATGATTAGAAGGATTTGAATCAGACGCAGACATAATTATACAAGTATATGCACTGTACACAACAACAGAACTCTTATATCTGATCGGACTATATCACTCAACGGGAACAACTTTTTACACAAAGAAATGGCCCTGTTATGTTTAGTCAGATTTTATCCGTTTGAACTTGATAATTTTAGTTAGATAAGTTTATTTTTTATATTGCTTTAAATTAATCAAACAATTTATCAATATTTCAGCAATTTGTTTATAATTTAAGTTATAAAAATAATTTATTATGAATTAATATTTAAAACAAACTGAGCGCTTTGACACGACAACCTTACACTTTCACCATCTTTTTATTCAATTCATTGACCTGGTGCCAACAAACTATGGTCAATCCTGAGAATATCATGGGTGTACAATTCAGTTTTTGAAATTTTCGATTTTAACTTGTCGAGAGATTTGTTCAAGAATGTCTTTGTTAAGTTTTTTAATAATTGTGGTTAGCCGTAATTGTTTGTACCGATTATAGTCACTGTAGGTATAAATAAATAAATAATCTTACAATATAAAAAATATCCAGTCAGACACAAAAATGTTGGAAAATCATTCTCGTTTTTCGGTTTGGAAACTTACTCACGGCATCTGTTTTCACTTTCGATGGTTTAACCTAGCAGCTAGAAATCTCATATCCCAAAAACTGTAATCCAAAAGCTTCGGGTAACCTTAAGACTTATTTGGCTCTAACTAAATTTTCTTCTTCGTCTTTTCCAGAAATTATAAGGTCACCCAGGTAGACCAAGACTTTCTACTGGGTGAATCATTGGTCGACATATACAATTTATAAACGGCAGATGATGTATACTTGGTCATCTATTTCCTTATTCAGTCGCCTGTAATCGACGTATTACATAACAGTCGCCTGTAATCCACGCACAGCCGTTTTGTATTATTTTTCTTATTTACAAGCACCCCTGGGCTTCCATAATTAGATGTACTCATTCGATTCGGTGGTTGAAAAACTGGTCGTTCTGATTTCAAAAATAACTTCAACTGGACTGGGGCGAACTTTGTTTAGATGGATTTGTAATTTGTAATATTATTATCAATTTTGAATATATTAGGGTTCCAACTTTGGGCTTTTCAGCTGCATTGTTTTCATTTTCGCTTATAACGAAACATTCCCAAAAATCTGGAATTTTCTCTACTATACTTTGGTCCTTCATTTTGATTCTTCCTCTGAAACTATGATTACTACTGGATGTACAATAGATGTATTCGGGACACTCGTGGGAGATCTCTGCTTATATTTATATGGGGAAGTTTTCGAAATTGGTTTTAAAATCCTTTATTGACGTAGCACCATAGAGTATAATTTAATTCATTTCTAGGTCTTGGCTGTCAGCGAATGTATACTGGATAATAGCTTGCTCATCAACATTTTTCTTTGACCCTCTATGTTTTTCTTTCGTGATATGAATCTTTTATGAATGTTGGCACTATTAATTGAAACATGAAATTCGTCATTCCAAAATTCGTTCAAATTTATCCAATATCCGGTGTAGACCAAACGACACCCTGTTAGCATTAGCTGAAAGTAAAAAGTCGATAATGCAGATTATGTTATTAACAATCCAGCCGAAAATAAATCAGCCTCTAGAATGTTATGTTTGGAGATGAATTGCATTGATGTGACTTGTCAATAGGTATCACAGGAAAAAATTTCAGCTCAAGTTGCCTGAACACTCTAGAGGCTGATTTTATTCAAATTTTTTAATGATTTTTAGAAAATCAAATTTTCCGAGATTTTCCACGGGAAACTTGAACTGAATTTATTTCCGGCCATAGCTATTGACAAGTCACATTGATGCAATCCATCTCTAGACATAACAGAGGCTGATTTTATATCAATTTTCTAATGATTTTTGGAAAATCGAATTTTCCGAGATTTCCCGGGAAACTTGAACTGAATTTGTTTTTCTGCGATAGCTATTGACAAGTACCACAGTGCAATCCACCTCCAGACATAACACTTTATAGGCTGATTTTATACAAATTTTCTAATGATTTTTGGAAAATCGATTTTTCCGGGTTTTCCCACGGGAAACTGAACTGAATTTCTTCCTGTGATAGCTATTGTCAAATCATATAAAAACGATTCAACTCAGTTGTACACTCTAGAGGCTGATTTTATACAAATTTTTGTTAATCCTTTTGATTTTTCCGATATTTGCCACGCTTAGGTTAAACAAAGTTTTCCACGTAAAATAATTTACAAAAGTTTTTATTGCAATCCATGTATCCTATTTATTTTTGGATGTCAACCACAAAATTTGTTATTTTCGGCTGGAATGTTAATAACATAATCTGCATTATCGACTTTTTTACTTTCGGTTGGACTAACACAATCTGCATTAACGTCTTTTCACTTTCGGATGGCAATTTTCGGCTAACTTTAATAGTATCGTAACGACTGCTTTTCCAAGGCTGACAAGAGACTTTTTATAATAAAGAAATATTTGAATTGGCGACCCCTTAAAGCCATTCACTAATTTTTCAATTAACGAAACGAGATATCAACGCTTAATTAGGTCAACGCACCAACCGTATCATAATGTGAAATCTGATTGGATTCATTCGATGTTGTTGGTTTATCATGATTCCTTTCCGAAGATGGAGTAAATTTTTGCAAACAATTTTAAAAACTTCTCCAAACATCGGCGTTCAAATTATCATTGTTTGTTTCATCTGATACACCTGCTGTTTTTTGATTATGCTTTACCACATTGTGTTGGACAGTAAAGTTGAAATAGAATACGGAACAACAAACACTTTCACTTTACCGTAGGTATAAACGGAACAATTGTATATTAAAATTTCCTAACAAAACTTTTTAAACTTTGAACTTTTTTTTTTCTTTTTTAGCCGTTCCTTTTAACACGCGTTGGTTCAGCCCATACTTGATGGATCCTAGCGCAAGATCCAAGAAAATACAAATTGTTCTCTAGTACTAGTTCTATATTTTGACCTAACATGGGTAGAAGCACCTCTGAGGTTGTTACAAATTAAAAAAAATATATAATAAATTTAGTACAAACTAGTACAGGTTTAATTTAGCACACCTATAGTATTTAGTACTTAAGTAAAACTATATTTAAAGTAGCCATACTAAATTAGTTACATAAAAAATTATTTTTACTTGTGTACTAAATATTTTTACTGGTGCTAATTTTCTACAAAACGGTTCTAATAATTTGATCTCCAACTGTATCTTCCTACATTCCAATGATTCTATTAAGCATCCGGTGTGTACATATTTTTAAAAAATTCCATTACTATAAACTGCACGAAATGCATGTGATGCAAGAAGGAATAAATTCGATTAATTCTAGTAAATGCTATCTTGGACAACATCTTGCACAAAATCTTATGTATAAATATTTACAAATAGTTTTTCCAGTATTTTGTCTGGACAATTAAAAGATAAAAGCAGTTTGTTTTTTTTTGTTGGTTGTTATGCTAACAAAACGACATTGTAGTATTAAATATAAAATCTCAGATAAAATATAAGGAAATTTATTCCAAAAATAGAATTTTGTCTTACCTAAAATTGTAGATAAACATTAATCCGTATTTTATACCAAATAGTTGTGTTTATCTTATACCTATAGTCTCATCTGTAATTATGTATACAAATAGTGTCGTGTGCCTATCATGCCTATTAAGTCGTACACAAAAGTAGAATGGAATGGTAAACAATCGTACATATTTAAGATACCTCCACCACATGTCAGTGCCGCTTATTGGATATATGTACATATGCCACATTTTCTAAGTGCACTAACCAAAATAATTAAAACTCAAACCAACTTGTGTTCTTGTTGTTGTCTATATAAAAATTGAATAAAATAATATTTAACACATAAACCGTATACAAAAGCTGTCACAAGCAGAAGAAGACTTTGCCACTTTAACTAAAAAAAAGCATAATAAAAAATAAAAAGTGGTAAAGTTCCTCCCAACTGTTTTATTTATATAATTAGTCACTTTTAAAAAAAAAAAAAAGAAAAGCTCCACCCCGCGCCTTGTCTCCACTATTTACGAGTGCAAAAAAAATAAATGATAATACATCATTTATCATATTTCTGTACATAGTTACAATACGACGAGATGATAAGCCACGACAAGTATAAGAATATGTCATTGTGTCGTTAATTATTAACGCGAGAGAATGCTATTTAAAAACTAGGTTATATCAACACTTAATTGTATTTATATAAAAGAAAGCTTTGCAAAAAAAAAAAGGAAAAACAACAAAAAGCTTCGGATTGAAACAAATTCAATCAGTTCAATTGTTAAATAATTTAATTTATTTCTTTTTTATTATTATTGACAAACTGGGGCAATTCTATAAAGTTTGCTTTGTTGACGGTTTTGTTGTTGTTGTTGCCAATTTGATGTTTAATCAATCTATTTCGACAGTAAATCCATTTTTTGTTTGTGCTGGATCTGTGATTGGGCGGGCTACTTGTATTTTTTTTATGTCTAATTTATGAGTTTTGAGATGGTTTCGTTGAATTTTGATTGATTAACTTTTTGTTTTTTTAATTTGCTTAATCCGATAGTACAATTTTTGTTTGGTAACTTGACACAATTTCCACCGTCACATCATGGTGATTTGTTTGCAAAAGTAAAGTTTTACAGAATATTGATGTATTAATAAGTCGCTATTCTGTATCGCCATACTCATGGTAATTAATCAAATGTTGCCTCAAGTGATTCAGGAAGGATGCAAACCGATAGGTGTGAAGAATTACCACATATTTAACTATTCCTAATTTTTGTTTTTAAATTTCATTTTTTTGTAATAATTTTTAATTTATTTCGCCGTCAACTTGGACGTTCGGAATTTTTTGATTACTTTACACTTTAGAAATTGTCATGATAAAATTATAGTTTCGTGAATGGTTCAATAAAATCTGAATATAATAAATTACTGGGTGTCCGATTAACCTTTTATTTTTTTTAATGCTCGGTTCCTAAGTATAAAATTAACCCTTTAAACATTAATTTGTTGCAACACAACACAAAGAGATGATATCTTAGCTCCAAATTAGTATAGAATTAGTCTGAGTACTATAAGTTATGGACTCAGCCAAATGTATTAGATTTCCATTCAGTGAAATATTATCAATAAGATTCTTTCTCAAATACAGACAAACTTTCTTTTTCTATTATGTGTGTGGGCATAAAATACACAGAAATGAGAGTTTTCCTTGAGGTTTTGATTTGGTGAATTTTATAATTCGCTAAGTCAATGCGTTATTGATTTAATACAGACAAACTTTCTCTTTTTGAAATATTATCGAAATAATTGTCTATCGCTGTTGTGAACAAAATAAAATAAATTTAGTCTTTATTGCATTGAGTCTAAATTTGTTGATTGCCAATTAGTTATTTAGAGGTTGAACGTTAATGTCAGTTTTAATTGCGTAAAACTGTCTGAGTGAATTATCGCGGCAGAATCATCGCGGCAGATACTAGAATTAATTTTTGAGAAATAAGAAAATAGTTGGTCAGGGATTGACCCCAGATTTATCGTCGCCGAAGTTGTACGTATTAAAAACTGGATTTTAAGTGCCTTTAGCCAGCATGTGAAAAGGCAAAAGTGGCTTTATAAAATGTCTCTGACGGCACTAATTGACCTATATTTGGTAATGAATCGTGATGATGATATGCCAAAATTGCACATACCTATACTTCTTCTGGCAAACTTACTGTCTCGCTAACAAGAATTTAAACCTATCTGCCACTAGAAGCTCGTGACTTTTTATTTATGCAACCGACATTGGTCTGCAAACAAATTTCTGCTTCATCTTTTGTTTTACAACTTCAATAACTTTAATCTGTTTAAGAGTAGACTCGACTTAATTTCTCAGCACAATGAAAACATTCTTCTATAGGTAATCTACCTACTTACGCAGCATTTTGTTAAATATTTCTTTCCATTTTCATTTACTTTGAGTTGTCAGAATCGTTTCTTGTCTGAAAAGTTGAAAGTGAAGTCTGAAAGCAAGTTTTGCCTTCATTGGTCCTTATTTTTGTCTCCCTAGATCATTTGATGATACTATTTTCGTTGTTACTCTCTCGATGAAAATAAAGAAAAATTTGGTTGGTCAAAAACCACTTTCGTCAACGTTTTTTAGGTCCTAGAGCCCGAAGCTGGTCGAACTCAAGGGCTTTCAAAACATCTTTTGGAAGCTGTAAGTCAAGAGGATCACCACCTGATATAAGAATAGACCACGCTCGCCAATTTGGTATAGATGCTAGATTGAGGATTGAGTCATGCGTTTAGTTAAGGTCCATTTTTCATGTTGAATGGGGTTGAGATGGGATTTAGTTGGGGTTGCATTAATGTGTAGTGATCAGTTGGCTGGATTTTTTATATATGGTGGTTTGCGGATTGAGTTATGCGTGGGGTTCTATTTGCGGGATGAGTTAGGGTTGAGTTGGAGTTGACCAGGGGTTTGGTTAGGGCTTAGTAGGCAATTTAGCTCGGAATTTGTTTGTGTGTTGAATATACGGTTGAATTAAAGTTAGCTTGTGTTAAGTTCATGTACGCATGACTCTGGGGATGATTTAGTGCTAGGTTGCAGTTCGAGTTAATGTTCAGTTAGAGTTGGACTGCTGAGTTAAGTATGAGTTGGAGTGGAATTGGATTTAGTTGAGTCAGGGGTAAAATTGAGAATTTTTTTGGTTTTGTTAAGTGTTGAGTCGGAAGTAAGCTTGAGTTGTATTGAGTTGAGCCTTAATTTGAGTATTGAGTTTAACTTTGGGTTTGGAGTTAAGTTGAAGGTTGAGTTGGGGTTGACTTAGAGGTAGAGTTAGGACTAAGCTGAGTTTCTGGTCATATGCAGTTATCGAATTGAGTTGGCTTAGGGTTTGAGTTTAGGAGTTTGTGGTAGAGTTGATGACCAAATTTATGTTCGACTTGGGTTTTAGTTGGGGCTCACCGAACCGTTCAGTTTGGGATTTTTTTTGAAGGCTTGTTTAAGATTTGAGTTGATAGTTAGCTTAATTTTTATTGAGTTAGTATTTAGTTCATGTGTGCTTGTAGTTTTGCAGAACATGCTGATTTGAGGATTGAGTTAAGCGTTTAGTTGAGATTACTTTGAGGATTTGGTTGCTGTCGAACAGGGTGTGGAGAGAGTGAGGATTTACTTGGCGGTTAAGTGAGGTTTGAGGTGGAGATTAGATTAAGTTGAGTTCAACTACACAAACAGTTTTTGGACATTGTTGATTTAGGGTTTGAGTAGAGCGTTTAGTTTAAAGTTCAGCTAAGGGTTGAGTTGGGGTTGAGTTATGGTTGAGCTTATACATTTGGTTGATATTTGTATTGAAATATGCATAATTATTAATAAAACTGCTCAGCCTGTGGCTATATTTCGGGCACTTCGAACAATACGATTTTCATGAAATATTTTTTAAATTTAGCTTTCTGGCAAATTAGATGATTTTTGGTATTGCTATATTTCGACCGAAATCATTGAAAACATGTGCATTAAGGCGAGACGTGGCAAGAAGGTTTAGGAGAAGATAGATACCGTAAAAGCAGCCATGTTTTCTATTATTACCACTGTAATCTCGACACCAGAGGTACGTTTAGTTAAACTACAAATCACAACTTTTTCTGGTGATTATACGGCGTGCCAAAGCTTGCGTTTACAGTTGATTTGTTCCACCCGACCTTACATAGTGAAAGATTTTCTTAAAGAAGGCGTGTTCTCGCTAGTTAAGCACTTTAAGGTTATTGAATCAAATTACATGGAATCGGCAAAAAATTCAGGGAAAGATACATCGTAAACGGCATACGATTAACGCATTCATTAGAAATTTTATTGAACTACCTAACGTGCACTTAGCAATCACTTCGAATATAAGAAAATTATTAAACATCTCATACTTGTTGTCAAATTTGATGACGACACTCGCAAATTATGGACACATCACACAACCTGATACGCTACACCAATTTTGGGCAATCGAAGAGCTTCCGTAAATTAAGAACATTACACGGAAAGAACAAGATTGTAAAAATGTTTCAAGGCGACAACACGCGGCGAGCTGATTATGGGAGGTTCGTTACCAAGCTTCCAATCAAGAAATCAACGAAGATTGTAGGATCCACAAACGAATATCCAAGGTACCGGCCCAGAACTTAGCAATGGTAGGCTTCCTGCTAACATTCCAAATACACAGATCAGTCTAGATAACCGTTCTATGGTTTGATACAAACCAGTTCTACTGAAGCTTTTGCCGCTCATATAAACATAGAGTTTTGCAGCTCCATTAATTACAATGCGTATGTAAGTATTGTACATGAAATAGATCAACAAATAAAGTCGACCAATGTTTGTCAGGAATGTAAATTAGTACTTCGGAAGCTGTTTGGAGGCTGCTTTCATTTAATACCCATGAAACGCAAAAATACATCTCGCTGCACACTTAGAAAATAAGCAACAAGTATATTTTACGGTTAAGAACTACACTAAGAGCCTTTTCTAAATTGTGTACAGAAGACTGAGATTCCGGCGTATTATACGTGTAAAGATAACAAATTTAGGGATTCAAGTTGAAGGTCATCCAGGAGTTGTTGAAAGTAACACTCTTTGGTGAGTTTATATAAGATCCATCTGGACAAATGCGGAGTGTTACTACCTGCAAATGCTTTTAAATACTATCACTAGGCTGCTTGCAAAGCTCTTGATTTACTTGAAGATAACGCGCACTGGGAAAATACGTTGGAGGAGGCAGCTTTATCTACTTCTACAGCTGCCAAGACACATTTCTTTACCATATTGTTGGTTTTCTGCCACGTGACTGAAGCACATTCATTATGGCTATCAAAACGGTAGGAAATGTTTGAAGACATCTTTTACAAGATTCGTATTGAAAATGCTTGGAAAATTTGAATATACTGAAGAAATTTTCAACTTAGGATTGCGTGAACTTAGTAACATTTTCACTAAGCAGTTAAAATAAATGCCAAAGTCTACTTTGACCACGTTTTAAAGAACACTGTTTAACCTTGGGCAGAAAAACAATTTCCAACCAAAATTCTTGGATTCTGGAGTGGGCCATATACATTGATACAGAAAACGTGTTTGGAAGGAGGCCTAAACTTGCTAACTCACCACCACCAGCCATAGTTGGCTTGATGCTCTTAGAAAGAAATTGAACGAAAATGAGAGTTTTACCACCCAGCTAAGCGGCGAAATTATGAAGCTCAAGATAAAAGCGAGGAGCTGAAAAAGGCTCTTTAAACAAACGTTCCGGAGAAGCCTCTAGCGTTTATAAACAAAACTAAAGCACAAGAGTACCATACTGATGAAGACGAATTAGAAAAGGAAACCGCTTGGACGCTAAAAACTAATAAAAAATGGAAAGCCGAATCCTCGCCTGAAGTTGATTATAGCCAACAATCAACTAGTGCAAAAATCAGTAATAAACAAAAAACACCGCAACATAACATGGTAAGGGTTATGTCCAAAGAAAGGGCGCCTCCGCCAATCAATATTTTCGTCATTACCGATTATGACAGATAAAGAGTACCGCGTGGTGTCTCTTAACAACAACGTATGGAAGATTATTACGCCAGACTCCGACACCTACAGAACATTGGCAAACAAGCTCAATGAACAAGGTAACGAATGGTACACATACGAAAATAAGGATGACCACAAAATCAAAGTAATGGCTCGAGGCCTTTATCAAACTTGCCCAATTGAAGACATAGTGGCAGAAAAGAGGGCTGCTTCTTAAAGAAAATGGAAAGAAAATGCTCAAAGAAGCAAAGTAATCAAACGGGGACTTCCATTTTTTATGCTCACCTTTAATAATGAACAGAAAATTGAAGATATTTTCAATATAAATAAAGCTATCCTTAACATGAGAGTTAAGATCCCGACAAACAATCTCAATATTTAGTACTGAAAAATAACTTATGGGTGACTGGAGGACCGAACTATATTTTTGCAGACTTCGCTTTCCTCAAATACTGTTAAAAAACCGTGTTTTGGTACACCTTGGGCAGGCTCTAATGTCTGAAACAGGACCGTAGGGTGCTTTACAGTCAAATTATGATGTTTAGCAGTCCCTCACCCTTCAAATGTAAGTGAAATTGTTGGATATAAAACCGTTCAATAGTCGAACATTTACATGTTAAATTTGCCGTAAATCAACCATCCCTTTGTGTGTATCAGATCAGGTAACATTCTACAGTAGCTTTGCCGTTAATATGTAAGTGAAATTGTTGGATATAAAACCGTCCAATTATAGGACATTTATTGGTGAAATTTGCCGTAAAGAAACGTATCAGATAATATTTTGCAGTCCCCTCACCGTTAATATGTAAGTGAAGTTTCGGATAAAACGCCGTCCAATTGACGAACATTCGCAAGTAAAATATCTCAATTGAATTTTTCGGCTTTTTTATAGAAAAACATATTAATTGTTAATGGCAATCCCAATATTTTCGATTTGGTAAATCAGAAAAATAAAGAGGCCAATCCCTCATAACATATCAACTGGAAAAAAGTAGAAATATCATTCCCTCTCCTCGTAATTTTAGCCCAAGGCCCTAAGAGTTATGCCAATGTATTTCTCAGTAAAAATGACAACCGCCCATGAGTTCTTTATGTTGGTAGGTTTTTTTTGTACTGAAAAGTTGGTCTACTTATGTAGCTAACGACCAAACTACAAAAATTCCACTCTAGCCACTTACATTAAGTATCTGGCAAGAACGTACTGACATAGCGAATTATTATTTACTACATCAAATATCAAAACACCCATGGAGAAACATCATTTATCTATAAAAAAGCCGAAAAATTCAATTGATTACAGACAGACAAATTAAATTCTTATTAAAATATCTCGTAAATTAACTGTCTTTTTGTGTGTGATCCAGATAAAATTCTGCAATCCTCTAGCCGTTTATATGTATGTAAAATTTTTATATAAAACACCATCCAATTGTCGGAAATTTTTACGTACAATTTTACGTACATAAACCGTCTTTGTGTCTGTATTAGATAATTGGCTCGATTCAACGTAAATTATACCATTTCATGCCATCAATTCATTTAGGACGTGAACGTTTTGGTAGTCTAGTCGTGTTCGTTATTTTATTATTTTGTTCATTTTACAATCGGATAACTTTCATGTAGATACTTGTTTAGATTTGGTTTTTCAACCGGGTTTTTTACGGTCTCAAATCCATGAAGTTTGTTGCGCTGTTTATCGGTATATTTTACAGCCCAGATTACCGTAAAATGAAGGTAATTTTACCGAACTTACAACTGTCTACGGTACGAATTAATTAAATATTTAAGTTTTGATTTATAAGTGACGTAAGAATATAACATCCTAAGATTTTTGACACACTTCTCTTGCTTCAAACCATCTTAATGAACCGAATTTGGAAATACCTTAGGAATTGATTAATAACCATTTAAACGGGGTTTAATTGTACGTGCTCATCTAATTTTTATTTTACTAAAAATGGAATTTTATAGGGATAATTTTGTGGAAAATCACTGCCTTTAATAAGCTTTCATTAATAAACTATGTAAATCTGTGATCAATGCATTTACATTTTTTTTTACAAGTCGGAATAATGATCAATGATTTAGGTTGCGTTTTGTTTTCGTGTTTCATTCGTTTTTTGTCAATAGGTACATTTTTTCTAAATAATCTGCTTTTGTTTTCCTGATATTTGCTTTCTCCATGTTTTTTAAAATTGGGTAACCTTCGTGTAGATATTTTCTGTTTCGCTTTCATTTTTCAACCGACATTTTACGGTTTTGAAACCGCGAATCCTATGCGGTTAACAATTGTTTGTCGGATTGCCTTCTCAATCAAGGATTATGAATAAAACAAAACAATTCAATATATCACCAATGAATTTATTTATTTCACACAAGAATTTAAACACAATTTATTAACGATAATTCAGAAAATCACTTTTTATAATTTTCACACAATTTTAATGGTCGCTTTAATTTTTAAATCGCACTACAACACTTTTTAAATCACCTTTTAATTCCTTTTTAATCTTCACACTATCGCTTACCAAATACTAATTAATCTTTTTCGACTTTGTTCGCCTTTTCATATACACAAACCAAACTTCTAGAAATTTCATGACTTTTCCAGTAAGAATAGTGTAGAAATATTTAGAACAGTCTTATCATAGAAAATTCTATTGTATTTTAGTACAGTAAACATTGAGCTATAAATTTAACTTATTCTATTACACCCTAGGTGTCACCATAACAATATCTTGCTGGTCTAATTAAAATAACAGCTTACTGTTACGGTGACACTTAGGGTGTAATGGAATAAGTTAAATTATTAGCTCAATGTTTACTGTACTAAAATGGAATTTTCCATGATAAAACTCTTCTAAATGTTTCTACACTATTCTTACTGGAAAAGTCATGAAATTTCTAGAAATTTGGTTTGTGTTTGTGCGAAATAAAAATTATAAGCGATCAATAAAATTATCGTTAATTAATTGTGTTGTAATAATTTTTGTGTGACATAAATAAATTCGTTGGTAATAAATTGAATTGTTTTGTTTTTTTTTTTACAATCCAGTGATTCGAGCCTTGATTGGCAAGGCAAAAACGTAACATTATTACGAATCGTTTGGTCGCTAAGTCAATAAATGTTACATAGATGGCAGTATTGGCAGTACAAATTTAGTAAAATCGAAACAAAAATTACCACCTGAGGAAATTTCAAGTTCAAAAATAGAGGAAAAGCAATACAAATTCACAAAATATTAAGATTTTTTGATAATTTTGTGGTTAAATAATTTTTTTTTCGTATTTTTATATAAACAACTTAAACAGCTGTCGTAATTAGTTGCCAGAGTCATCTTTGATGTATTTCTCAAAATTAATGTTCGCAAAATATATTTTAGACATAATTTAATTTTAATATTTCTGCAATTAAAATTAATCGTTTTCCAATCGATCAACCGCGAGCACCTGTTAGCAAATCGCTAGTAGAATAATTTTTGTTTTTGCTAAATTTTCTACCCGTATCTGTTCTTGCTATTTTATTACGAGTAGTGAAAAGCAGTTACACCCAATTTCGACAATATATCTATTGGATAAACAGTGCCCTTGAATTTAAAAGCTATGAAGTGAGCTCTCAACGTTCGCCCACGGTCTTCCCGCACTTTTAGTAAAATTTTGCCGCCATTAAACCACTTGAAAACATTTGCTTAATTTCTGTAACTTATACGAACAAGTTTTTTTTTCTATATTATTAGTAAAACCCCATCTGCGGTAATTTTATTGATATATTATTTTTAAATCTTAGAGTATTGAACATAACTAAGATATTAAACTAAAGGTAGCCTAACTACCGAGTAGTGGACGTCGTAACTCAGGCAAACCATTTTCTCAAACATAACTTTCCAAATTCTATTGAAATATCAAATGCACCAGTCACTACTGATCTTTGTGTAGCAAGAGTGGACAAATTTATTTATGGCATTTATAAAGTTCTTAGTAGATACAGGTTCTAATAAAAATTATATTCAAAAGCAATACATTCATAATCCTATTCCTTACGAGAAATCTTTCATCGCAAACTAGTTTGCTGGTATCGTTAAGATCACACACCATGCGTTAATAGATCTTTTCACTACAGAAAGGAAACTAAAATTTATTATATTACCTAATCCAAGATCATTCGATGGCATGGCATAATCTGCAACGATAGCCTGAAGCAGGTGCAACCTGCCACAATTTACATGGTCCAGGGATTTATGATCATTAACGAAAAAACCAATCGAGCAAGACTATTCAGTGAATAATATAAATATTAGAACTTCATACCTAAATGCGGAAAAAAACAAAAACTAGAACAAATAATAAGATCACTTCCACACCTTTTTCTAACCTTGAAAAGAAATTGGCCTTAACTACAGCCATGGGAGGAGGAATTAGAACAATCAAACTATATCCCAGATGCTTGAAAGAAATGAATGAAATTAAACAACTGTTGGAGTGGATCGATTACCGGAAAATAAATTCGGTTACTATTTCAGACAGGTTTACCTGAGATTAACGACTTTTTGGAGAAAAAAAAGCGAAAAACAGATTTTTCACTATAATATATACAAAAAGCGGCTTCCACCAGATCCCTTTAAGGAATTTCGACAAATACGAATTTTTACAGGATGAGGTAGGAATTCTAGGATTTCTCTAATTAGAAGCTAAAAGCGAATCAGAAGAAGGCAAAAGCTATAACAGAATTTCC